>VWYP01028830.1:1045821-1139684 GCA_013400435.1 Pycnonotus jocosus | reverse complement strand
TTAGGGATTAGGGTAAAGTAGGCGAGGGTAGTGAAGAGTAGTGTAAGCCATGGTAGAGTAGGGAAGGGTAAGGTATAGTAGGGCAGGGTAAGGTAGGGTAGGGTAGGGTAAGGTAAGGTAGGGTCAGGTAGGGTGCGGTAGGTAGGGTAGGTAGGATAGGTGGGGTAAGGTTTATGCTTAGGCTTAGGTTTAGTGTTACTGTTACATGTTAGGGTTAGGGGTTAGGGTTAGTATACGGATTAGGGGTTATGGTTACGGTTAAGGTTAGGGGTTAGCAAAAGGTAAGGTATGGGAGGGTACGCTAGGGTAAAGCAGGGAAGGGTAGACGGTAAGTATGGTATGGTATGGTATGGTATGGTATGGTATGGTATGGTAGGGTCGAGGAGGGTAGGGTATGGTAGAATAACGCAGGGGAGGCTAGGTAGGGAAAGGTAGGGTAGGGTCCTTAGGGTAAGGTAATGTAGTGTAGGGCAGGGTAAGGTAAGGTAGGGCAAGGTAGGGTAGGTTACAGTAGGGTAGAGTAAGGTAGGGTTAGGTAGGGTAAGGGTTAGAGTTAGGGTTAGGGTAAGGGTTAGGGTTAGGGTTAGGGTTAGGGTTAGGGTTACAGTTAGGTTTACAGTTAGGGGTTAGGGTTCAGGGTTACGGTTAGTGTTAGGGTTAGGGGTTAGCGTAGGGTAGGGTATTGTAGACTATGGTACGTAGGGTAAGGTTGGGTCGAGGGGGTGAATTCCAACTTCCATCAGTAAATCATATGTGGGCCACAAGGACTACACTGAGCATTGGTACCACAGAGTCCCTGAAGCCATGAAACCATCCAAAGCACTCAGAACAGCTCAGGCACTTTGTCCCACTGACCCACATTCACCACCACTCCCTGCTCACTCAAATACCTTGCTTATACTCTCCTAGGTCCCTGTATCACTTGATGCTTTTCACTGGTTAACATTCTCAAATACCAAGGATATTTCCTAATTCCAAACAGGTAAGGACGTCAGATCATACAGCAAGGAAGCACTTTGATTAATGTTGACCAATATATGCCAAAAAAAAAAGAAAAAAGTCACCACTTTCTTTTAGACATCAGACATGGTACTTTACACCAAGGAAAACCCCCACTGACTTTGTAATTGCCTAGTAGACAAGAAGTTTAAAAGGAACTCAAATCATTTAAAACTTTGCTGATCTGTCATCACATTAACAATTTTCCAACTTTAACACAGCTCTGCATAGAACGTAGACCTAAAAGCAAAAATAAAATGAAAAAACTCCCCAAACGCCTTCGTCTTCACATTAAGATGGATTTTTGCAATGAATGAATAACCTCTTTCACTTTTAATTTAGACCTACCCATCAACATGGCTGTTATTATTCACAGCAGCAAAGTCCTTGCCACACTATAGCAGAAATAATAGCTGCATCTCTGGGTTTTGTTTTGCCCAAGAATTCACAATGTTATTTAAATAAGTCTAGTATGCCATGGGTACAGCAGACAAGGCTGCTTCTAATGAAGGGCTATTTTTATTTCTGTCCCAACTTTATATAACATGACTGGAATTTGCTTGTGGAAGAAAGGATCATTAATAGCATTCCATCTCTCCCCTGCATGCAAGGACTCATGACACCCTTCGACATTTTCAATAGTCATGTTGACATCTATATTCTATCAAGAAGCACTATGTCATTTACTAAACAGCACAGGCAAGACAGTATCCTTGATGTTTCCATAATACATGATGCAGTGTTTTCCTGGGAGAAGCAAGGCAAGGAATAAATCTACTGCCAAATAAGTCACAAAGCATGGAAAAGCCATCGGCTTCTTCATGTACACTTCTCCAAGACTGAGCACAATGGGCTGGCCCTGCCTGGCTCGTGCCTGGCACTCTGATTCTGCTGCCACAGAGGACCATTGGGTCTTCTCTCCTGCATGGCAGAGAAGTGAATGATAGCATCGTGTAAAGCTTTCCCCAGCCTAATCCCACACTTCAACCTTTCAAAGGGACATTAGTGAGATGCCCAGACCACATGCTGCTATAAGCACTGGGTGTTCATGTCCCCAGGGCCTACCTGACTGTTCCCTCCACACTTTACATAGGGATATTTCAACTCAGGATCCAGAGGTCACCTCTTGAAAACAAATGCAGATATCTGCAGTCTTATTATTCACCACACATAAAATGGTACAGAAAAATTAATTACAAGTAATACAAGTGGCTAAGTTGTTGTACTGTACTTAGAATCTCCACCCTTTCTGTGGACAGCCTCCAAGTATACTTAGATTTCCTTAGGTGAAGCTCTGTAGCATATTCAGTATTTCTACCAAAGAGACCATTTGGGATATATCAATGAATGCAACTATTAATGTGTAGCCTACCTTTCAAGAGAGTTGACAGCCAGTTGTGATGGAAGACATAGGTAAAGCCATCTTCTTGTAAGTCAGATCTGCTGAAAACCAAACAGAAAATTAAGGAATGAACTGAAAAAGGACCTTGATGTGAAAACCTCTGTTTAAACACATCAAAAAAACCTGTTTGTCTGGTTTCAGACATATTTTTGAAGTCAGGCTTATTATTTCAGGCTTATTTTTTCCCAGTCTTTGGAGTTCATCTTAAAGCCACCATTTAGAACTGTTGTATTCATGGGTAAGTGATCACTAATCAGAGAGGAAGATGAGAAATTATACATAACTCAGGGAAAGGATCCATACAGTAGCAGAAATTTTGAAACTAGACAGGACATACAAGAAGAGGCTAAAATAAAAATAGGACCTAGATGGACAGGCTTTTATTGATACCAATGTTTTATCTTTTCACTATCTGTTTGTGAAGAGATACAAAATACAACAGGTCCTGAAGAAAAGGCTGTCTTGACGTGTGTGATGAGCACTGCCAGGAAGCAAAAAGTTTCTTCCAGGACCTGGTTCCCAACATTTTACACCTGCAAAAAAAGAAAAGTCACTTCCATGGGTGGCTTCTTCTCACATCACTAAATGTCAATCAGTGTAAAACCAGCACAAACCCACTGAACCAGGAGAGCTCTGCCAGTAGGTGCACTGTAGAGGTGAAAGAACTGAAACACATCACCTAAGAGGTAGGGCACCTGGAAGAGTCTGAAGCTCTTTGCTCCTAGCTTGCTGAGATAACCTTGCTGAGAAAACACAAAGGCCCTTTAGACTCCCTTTCATGGTTTATGTGAAGGTATTCTATATAGCCAAAACGAAGAACATATTCTGAATGCCTACTAACCTCAAAATAATGTTCAAAATAATAGACACATTCCTAAATTCTACTGAAGTTAATATCATTTTTCAGTTTGAATTTTGAACATTAGGAACTTTTATGGTTGCTGAACTCAGAGTTTTATAGTGGCACAATTAGGAATTCCATGTAGAAAATACTTCAGCCTGAAGTGTTGTAAAGGTGGGATCCTCTTTGAGCAATATTCTGTTTTAAAATAAAAATCCATGCTCAAAAGTCCATAATATTACAAGGAATCCAAGTCTAAAAATCTTTTTAAAATCAAGCATGTGTTTAAAATTGTGCAACTTGTATCAGAGTTAGGGTTTAAAAATTAAACTACTCATTCAATAAAAAGTTGGTTTATGTCACAGCTGGAACACAATAGACAACTTGTAGTTTATTCAGAGCAGCCACAAGTGATTTTTGTCCAGAAATATCTTGTTTCTATCAGTATAACCATGTTTATGCATCACTTACATGCGTGTGTAACAGCAGTTTCCAAACTGTGATCATTTCACTCATTTCTACTACAGTGCACAGATAAGTGATTAGCTCCTCATTTCTCTGATTACGGGAGGTAGCAAGAAAAGAAGTGTGAACAGTATGTTGCTAATGAAAAAATGTGGGTGCCAAGAATGAATTGCAATAATTGTAATATTTGATATTAAGAAGATGAGAGAAATTACTGACACACTTTCTCAGCTGCTCATGCAGCCACCATACTGATAGGTAAGCTGCTTGAGATGTATGAGAGACTTAATACTGCTAATAATAAATTATAATGAAGTCTGAACAAGGATATATGAAAATGACTGTGTCCACATGACATCTCGTACTGCAGGAGGAAAGGCTGAGTCAGCAGGAGGTTGGAGAGCTGTAGTTATGAAATGAAAATGAGTTTTTCAACTCAAGGAACATCAGAGAGATGGAGTTCTAACTCCCTGTGAAAGCCAGCAGGCAGAGCACATAACCCACCTGGCCCTACACAAAGTGATAAAGTAAGAAAAATGCAAGCCCTCTCCCAGTGCCATGCCCAGACTGGAACGGTTTGCAGAAAACGTATTTATTACAGCTTTGTGCCACATTATCTCCAGGGCTTCAAGTCTCTACTGCAGGGTAGGATAGTTAGCTTTCCTATTAAACATGGCAGGATACAACTGGAAGCTGAAGCAAAAGAGATTGTGTTTAATGAAACTTCCCTGGGTCTTACACTTCAGTGGTATATTAAGACCTAAAAACATTTTAACCAAAACCTTGGACTCTTCCACGTAATTCAAAATACAGACCTTGTGTTCCAGCTCTGCAAAGGAATGATGCAGCAGTCTATCACTGCTGAGAAATACTTTTTTCCAGGTGTCTGAGTACAACCCTTGGGCTGACTAATCCTCTACCTCAGTTTGAAAATCCCAGCTCCACTGGTATTTTAGCTGAGGACAGGAGTGTGCTTTTGAAGAGACTCCCTTGAGCATTCCCGATTATGTCATTTTGCTTTCACTGCAGGGCAAACTCACAGCACAGAGACTGTGTTCATTTGGGATGAAACTAAACTGGGGTGCCCTGAGTGGCTCCATTGCTCGTGAGCTCTCATTCAGCAGCATGGAAATGCATCTTCATGAGGGTGTTAGTGTGGATGTTGAGTCTCCTACATGCTCTGCTCACCTCTGCAGGATCATCCCCCACGCTAACACAGGCACACAGCTGTGCACCATACATACACCACTGCTGCAAACAGGTACATCCCTACCAGGGAGTCAGGAAAACAAAATTCTGACATAGGATTTATCTCCTTAATGGCAGTGAACATTTGAACAAATGGGTATTTGCAAAGCTACCAATAAGCTTCATACAGCTTTACAGGGACAGGGAATATGAGAGTAACCAAGGGCATTTAGACAGACCAGACAAGCATATTGTACCTAAGAAATGCTCCTCATCACTACTGCAAGCAGCAGTCCTTGCATACAAGGCATGTAATTGTCATATTATCTGTAGCATCATGACACAGCTTATAGTTTCAGGAGGGATGTGGGCTGTAGATGAATTAATTTCGGATATTTTCATATTTTCATTTTCTCCCATATGGAAGAGACAAAAAGACAGGTAACTTTGAAGGAAAAACCTTATTGTTTTAAAATTTCTTTCCTAAAATTTAGTATTTTCTTTTGGAACAGCATATTAGTCATCCCTAAAAGAAGATTTAAAAAGTGAATAATAAATAAAATAAAAATATTTATTTTTTAAATAATGAAATTTTGGGGCACTGTGTAACACTGTTGTTGTTTTTGTTGTGGTTGTTGTTGTTGTTATTACTTGATTTTCCATTTCAATGAAAAAACTGTTTGATACTTGGAACTAAGTATAAAACAAAGAGGAACAAAGAGGCATGCATCTGTTGAATAATGCTAATTCATATTCAAGCTGTGCTATCTAATTACAATGCATTTTTCATGGTACCATCACAGATTACCATGGATGATTCTTGGTCAGTCACGACTTACTTAATTAGCAGGAACTTAACTATTATATTTTTTGACTTTTCATGGATTGAATAGGGTATGCCTTTCAGCTCTCATGATCAAACATACTCTCTCCCCAAAGTATAGAATTAAAGCCATTATATTGATCAAATCACAAGCAGGCATATTTTTGCTTTGCTCCACAAATGTAGAAATGAAAGTAATATTCACAAACCAAATGTATTACAGTGAATAAAAAACTGACTCAGTCCTGGAAAAGCAAAACACAATGTATCTGAGGAATTTCACCTTAAAAAGCTTCATCCTTGAATACTTTTAAGAGTATTTTTAGATATTAGTGTAGGTGTTGAGGAAAAGCCCACATTGCTTTAAAGTCTGCCTTTTGTTTAAAACACCATTTCAAGAGATGATGTTATGCAATTAGAAAGAAGAAAGGAAAAGAGTCTAAAACCAAGTGATTCAACCCAGTTCAAGTAATAGAATTTCACACAGTCTGTAGAAGGTTCTGTCTTAGAAAGCTTTAGAAATATTCAAGTATATAGTTTAGTAGATCATTGATATTTATGTTCATATTAGATGAAAATATCAATATAAATATTTTTTTCCAAATTGGTTTAATTTTTTCTAATTTGGTTTAGACCAAATTATTCTCCTTACAAATAAATTTCTATCCATATGCCTATATGAATGTCTTAAACATCAAGTCCTAAAAGACAGGAATTTTAAATGGATGTTTTTGCTACCTGCCTTAGATTAGCTGCAGTCCTTTGTCTCATGCAGTGGGTGCTGAATCAAAGAAAAAATCATCTGTGTCTAGGAAAGAGGCTGAGCTGGTACTGGAAGGATACTGTCTACAAAAGAAGAACAATACTGCAAAGAAAACCCAACATTTTTTCCACAAACCTTAAAGACAGAGACAGTTTCTGAGGGAGAAAAGACCATTTATTTTCAGTGCTGCTTGCAGTCCTTAGCCCTCTGCTTAGGGCTGCCAAAAAAACTCATACATAGCAGTCACATCAATAGGACTTTCCAAAACAATATCTTCTTTTCTGAGGACAGACACTAGCAGACACTGAGTGGGACTGGAAGGAGAGAGAAGGCACACAATCATACTTTGTTCTCATATGCCCTCCTTGCTTCTGGGAGTTTGGAGACCACCCAACAAAGAGGTTACAGCCATAACATAGGGCTTAATAGGCTGTCAGCCATCTTCTTCCCATTAATCCTCTGGATTGCTTTTAACCCAGCTGTATTTTGTACACTGACAAACTCAGGCTTCAGTTTCTGGATAAATTCTTGGTGTGGTTTAAACACCCTTTACAAGGTATCCCTTATCTCCAGACATGTGAGAAGCAGTTAAGGGAGAAAGGGGAAGAGGGAGGACAGGATTGGAGATCAAATCTCTGTCTCAATGGGCTTCAAATCATGGAGGCTTTCTGATCATATTGGAAATTTTGTCCAGTCTTCTCTGTGTGCACTTACCTGGATACCATCATCTATGTTATTTAAAGTCTGTGTAAACAAGACTGTGT
The DNA here is from genome assembly GCA_013400435.1 of Pycnonotus jocosus. Classification (NCBI taxonomy): domain Eukaryota; kingdom Metazoa; phylum Chordata; class Aves; order Passeriformes; family Pycnonotidae; genus Pycnonotus; species Pycnonotus jocosus. The sequence goes on along the minus strand of VWYP01028830.1, from coordinate 1,132,439 downwards.
AAATTGTTGCCCTGGCTTCCAGCTGGATCCTCTATTGTAATATATCAAAATATGACCTTTATCTCTCAGGAAGGCATGACTTTGCAAAATTTTTTGCTTTTTATAGCATAGGTCTGTTAAGAAAAGAAAATTCCACAACTAAACTAGAGATTATTGGGAAAAGACAGTCCACTAGGAGCTTGGGGCTACTCACCAAACATGACAAACAGGCTACAAGTCAGATTTATGCCAGTGGAGCTTGCATAACCTAGTATCACCAGCCAAATGGAAGATTTAATGTCTTCTCATGTATCCAGCTTAAAAATCTTCACACTACACCACAGATACTCTTAAGAAGGAGGCCTTTTAGGACAACAGAACCCTTACAATGAGAAAAATAAGGCTTTTGAATTTAATTTTTTTTTTTTTAAATCTGGCTGAAGAACTCAGTGCCTGTTTTTTAGTTCCATTCCTCTGCAGCTCAATAGAGGTAACAGAAATGACAGGGTGGCAGACAAGCAAGTAGGTTGGCCACATTAGTTCACAATCTAAACAAACAGCAAAGGCCTTTCCTTTCAGCAATTTATGCACACACAGGCCACTCCAGCAGCTGGCACATCTCTACCAAAGTCCAGAGTGCCACCCCTAAAGAATACTTTACTACTAAGGATACAAAGATCCAAAGCCCAAAATTAAAGACTAAAATATTTTAGGTAATGTCAACAACATACATATTTAAACTTAGTTCCGAATGCAAAAGGGTAATTATTTACCTATGAAGTCCTAACGTCAGATCTTTTTTTCTTTCACTAGGAATATTAGGAGTTGTGGGAACATGTCCAAGTATTTTAATGTTATCAGCTCACCATATCTATTCACCTGTCAGGTGCTGCGCCATATTCAGCAATTCCTGTCAGCTCCATGACGACATTTGTCACTGGATTGCCATTTTTGGCCTATTCCTGAATACCCTGCAGCTGCTTCTCTGAAAGAGTGAGTCATCCAAAACTGTTAAATCTGAAAGCCAGTCTCAGTTTGGCTCCCAGCAAAATCAACACATATGACAAACCATCTACACTTGTGTGGAGGTGTTCAAGGGGCTCATAGTGAAACCTTAAAGTGTTATGTGGAGGCAAAGATTCTAGCACCTGCACACTGCATGGTGTGGAAGCTCAATAACTCCACTGTAATCTCCTGGGGGCTAACCAGGAAAGTCAATTGGCACCATGTCATGAGCTGCAATTCAACTGTAGTGAGGGACCTATCCCTTAAAATAGGCTTGATGAGCAAGAACAATCCCATGTCCTCATCCACAGCAAACCTGATGTCATCAGCACTCAAGCTATGCTGATGTCACCATTCTCCTGTACACAGACTTCACAGAATCACAGAATATGCCAACCTGGAAGGCCCCCAAAAAGGATGATCGCATCCTGATCCCTCACAGGACCACCCCAGGAATCCTACCATGTGCCTGAAAGCATGCTCTAAGTGCTTCTTGAACTCTGTCAGGCTTGGTGCTGTGATCAGTTCCCCGGCCAACCTGTCCCAGTACCCAACCATTTTCTGGGGGAAAAACCTTTTTCTAATATCCAACCTAAACCTCCCTTAACACAACTTCAGGCTATTCCCTCAGGTCTTGTCATTGGTTATCACAAAGAAATTGGTGTCTGTCCTTCCCCTTCCCCTCATGAGGAAATTATAACTGCAGTGAGGTCTCCCCTCAGTCTCCTCCAGGCTGAACAGACCAAGTGCCTTCAGCCACTCCTCACACTGCTTCCCTTCAAGGCCCTTCACCATCCTCATGACCCTCCTTTGGACACTCTCTATGAGTTTAACATCTTTCTTACATTGTGGCACAGAAAATTGCCCCCAGATCTCAAGATGAGGCTGCCCCAGTACAGAGCAGAGCAGGACAATCCCTTCCCTTGTCTGGCTGGTGATGCTGGGCCTGATGAGCCCCAGGATGTATCTGACTCTCCTGGCTGCCAGGGCACTGCTGGCTCATGTTCAACTTTCCATCCATCAGGACCCTCAGGTCCCTTTCTGCAGCACTGCTTCCCAGCATCTCATTCTCCAGTCTGTCCATAAATCCAGGGTTGCCCTGTCCCATCTGCAGAATCCAGCACTTTGCCTAGTTGCAAGTTACATGGTTGGTGATAGCCCAGTCCTCCAATTTATCAAGATCTCCCTGCAGGGACTTCCAGGGAATCAACACTTTCTCCCAGTTTTGTAGAGTTGCTCAGTATCCTTTCCAATCCTCTATCCAAGTGATTTATGCAGATGTTGAAGAGCACAGAGCTGAGGAGGGAGCCCTGTGGAACCACAGTAGTGACAGGTAACCAGTCTGATGTCACCCCATTCATCATAACCCTTTGTGCCTGATGGTTTTTTAGTTTGTGTTCTGCTACACAAAATTTTAAAATGGGGAACATCCCATGATGTGTTTATCCAGCTGTGTGTTGGACATTTTGTCCAGAAGGATTCTGGGAGAGACAGTATTGAAAAGTTTACTGAAATCCAAAAAGATTACATCAACTGATTTCCCTCGATCAACTAGAGGAGTTACCTTGTCATGTAGTTGTATTATGCCAGAATCCAAGCCAAATTTAAGATCACATCTCACCAAACCAGTACAAAACACTAAACAGATATGAATGCTATATACTTAAAATACTACATATGGAGACATATATATATATATATACGAAACTACACATTTATGCATATGAAGCTTCTAAGGAAGGTGCCTTCTGATCAATAAGAATATTAAGAACTATTTAAATTAATTTACAATTGATCAATCTTTATATCATTGAGAAAACATAAAATGGAGCTCAGCTGGACATAAATTGTTCACATTAGGCAGCCTCTTAAATGCTAACAGCAAAAAAATTGATATTTCACTGCAGGAATTCTTTCAAACAGCAACAAGAAATAAACAGTAGCAATACATATAGTTACACACATATGGGAACAAAATAGCAAAGTTATACGCTGACATTTTGTCAATCGTTTGCGGTAAATGGTGCATTTTTAAGATTGCCAGAGATTATCACCAATTGCCTGATGTTCAGTGCCTTCCTCTACAATGATGTTCTCAGAGGCTATTTGAATTTTGCTTGGGGAGATCCCAGGAGGTAATTTTATTTGGTTTCAAACTTTTCTCTCCTGTAGAAAATCTGATAGGATATTTCCAGTGGAAAATGTCGATGTTCTATTATTGCTTTACATATTTCAGGTTTATAACTGAACTACTGAGTGGCATTAGACTATTTTGTATGTTTCCAGCTATTCCAATTCTTTGCTTCATAAACTTCTGAAAATAATAAAATCTTGTTTAGATGGAGCAGCTTCTAAATATGACCACAAGGTAAAATACCAAAAGCAAACCTTCAGGCTGTTTATGTAAGCACTAGGGGAGTGATCACAAAATAAAAAGAAGATGTGTCAGGAGTATATCAATCAGTGGCAACATTTCTTATTTATTCATAAATATTAAAGAAAAAAATTAAATACTTAGAATGTATATTTCAGGCTACCCAGTGGACACCACACTTTTCTTTCTCCCTTACACTTAATCTCTTTCTCTCTTCTCTGAAAATTCAGATTTCAACATGATTTTGTAATCCAGACTTTTTTTTTTTTTTTTTTGATTGTACAAGAATAGAGCTAGGCAGCCAAAGATAAGCTCAACATTTATGTATTCAAATCTGCATTTTGCAGGCATTTCTGCTCTTTTGGCATTGTTACTGTTCCCCAGTTCCTGCTCTTCCTGAGATGAATTGTAGAGCTTTCCTGCAGCCTGGAACTGGTCAGGTCTGATGTGTGCCTCCTTGAGGTCTGGATGTGGTCAGAGGAGACACATTCTCTCCTAGGAGATTCTTGCTGCAGAACTGGGGAATATAATTAACCAAAGTATTAAAAATCTAGAAGAATGATTAGGGGTCTGGAGCATGCCTCTTACCAGGAGAGACTGAGGGAGCTGGGTTTGTTTAATCTGGAGAAGACTGAGAGGGGATCTCATTAATGCACGTAAATATCTCAAAGGTAGGTGCCAAGAGGATGGTGCCAGAACTTTTTACAATGGTGCCCAGTATCAGGATGAGGAGCAAAGGCCAGAAACTAAAACTCGGAAGTTCCACCTCAACATGAGGAAGAACTTGTTTACACTGAGTGTGGCAGAGCACTGGAACATGCTGCCCAAGAAGGTTGTGAAGTCCCCCTCTCTGGAGATATTCAAAACCCACCCAGACACACCCCTGTCTCACCTGCTCTAGGTGATGCTGAATTGACAGAGATTTGGACAGGATTATCTCCAGAAGTCCCTGCCAACAATTCTGTCGTTCTGTGAAGAAACATATTGAAAAATTCACAGGAGCTCAATATTTGCTTGTGGGAGAGCTGTGTCAATGGCATCTGTCAGAGCACCATGGCCTCCCTGTCAACCAGGACCATGGATGGTCTCCATGGTGGGGACAGCAGGGCAGGGCCTGCAACCCAGCCCAGCCCAGCCAGGAGTGGGGCAGCCACAGGATAATGGAGCATCCCCAGCACCAGGCATCGCTCTGAGGCCAGGGACAGGAATGCTCTGGGGCTGGGCTGGGATGTGGAGCTGCAGCTGTGCCCAGCTCAGAGCCCATGGCCGGGCAGGGCTGTGGGGAGATGGAGGATGGCTCTGCTGCAGCAGCCCTGGGGCAGGGGCTGGCATGGGGCCCAGAGCCCTGGGCAGGGGATGGGGAGCCCTGGGCAGGGGATGGGGAGCCCTGAGGGGGCTGTATTGGCACAGGCAAGACTGGGGATGTCCTCAGGGCCTTGACAGCACAGGGTATTACTTATATAGCTTTAGGCCAAGGATTAGATAGTGAGGCATAGTCTCTCCTAAGATGAGTGTTTGGTGACTGATGGGAGGTAGTGTGTCCAAATCAGATTTGCTGGTGAATGTTTGGGCTGTTTTCAGAGGGCTGGTACTGAGTATGGCTGATTTAATGTTTTCTGTTTTGCACTGCCTTCTTTCCTCAGTACTGCACTGATGACAGAGCCAGCTCTAGGCATGAGAACAGTGTTTGTACTGTTCTAGTGCATCTGAGGAGACAGATTGCTCCAGGCAGCAAAACACATGGCCTTGTAGGATGGCTGGTGAGTCTGAGGAACATACATGTATGAAAGAAGGTATGGTTGGGCAAGAGTGGGCAGAAATGCAGAGGAAATCTTCCTAAGAGCAGCAGTCCTAAGCCTTCCAGGAAAACACTTTCCCTGATAGCACATAAGCAAAACTCGGCTTGCCAGGGCTTTCCCTCCTTGCTTCCCAACTAAGATCATAGAACCAAAGATTCACCAGCTGGATTTGGTTGGAAGGGACCTTTGAAAATCCCATGGCCTGACTCTCCTACCACGGCCTATGTGGACACATGGACAGATGAGGTTGCTCAAAGCCTCATCCAGCCTGGCACTGAGCACTATTAGTGCTGGCTCCCTGAAAGTAGTGGTGCTGCCTGGCACAGATTCAGTTCTGGTTCTGGGTTGACCTATTCATGGCTGCAAAGTTTACTTATTAACTCAAATTCCTGGTGAAGTGTGAAGGTATTGGAATTGTTCCAAACTTATGTTCTCCTACAGATCATTAAAAAGCCCACCTTAGTAAGTAGCATGATGCAACAACAAACATCTACAAAGAGAAACAGGTTGGCTCCACCATGTGTCAGAAAATTATCCAACTGGATAAATCCTGAACAAACTACTGAGTTTGGACTTTTATAAAAGGAGCAAGAAAATATACAGGAAAAACAAAGAAACACTGATGTGTCAAGAAACTTTAATGCTAATTTTGCATTCATTTTTCAGCAGGACTCCTACTGGGTCTTGAACGTATCCTCTGTCCTCATCTCTTTTGAAATTATGTTTACAAGCATGAAATCTAATATAGTAAAGGTGTCAAGTAAAGAAAGCAGCATCTCCTTATGTGCTGCGTAATAGTTTACTTGCAGCTCAAAGAGGGAAGGTATTCTCCCATTTTTCAATGAAAAGTTTATTCTGGTTCAAGTTCAAGAGGTCTAGCCAACTTTTAAAAACAGTTGAGCTCCCTTCAATTCACTCTTCCTCTCAACTTTATACTAAAGAAAATGTTTTCCTATTAAGCCTGATGGAATTTCAGAGAACTCAGGGCTGGGTTTTTTCCTAAAATAAATGAAAGTGCTAAGCTGTTGGAACATTTTGTCAGATAGGTGTGTCACATTGCGTTTCTGTCAGAGCTATAGAATAATGTAAATCAATAACAGTGCAGAAATCAGAAGTGGAGGACAGCACTTTTACAACTTGGTTTGTTTTGTCACAGTAATTTTATATTAATGCCATTGAAATAGAAAAGAAGCAAGTGGCTATTTTAAGAATCTTTTCCAATTGCTAAAGATCTGGGTGAATTTTACAAAGACAAAAAAAGTTTTCCACAGATAAGCACCCAAATTTTTATATACTTTTGCTGCACTGTACACAGTGCAGTGTACCATAATAGTTTTCACAGACCTCTCTCCTCCTGAGGTTCCCAGGAAGGTTCCCAGGCACAGTTCGTGACTTTATGCACAAAGTTAAGCATCTGTTAATTAATGTGGGATTGCCTGTATCACAGAAGGTTACCAGGAATTTCCTAACAAGATAAATTGAAGGCAAAAACAGCACAAAGAAGTAACTGAGATTAACTGAGAATATCAAGAAAGAAATCTGCTGATTGAGACGGTGTTGCAACAGAGACAAACTTATTTTATTTCCTACAGAAATAGGATTACCATTATTCAGCCACAAAACACAAGCCTGCATTGACAATCTGCCTTAGTTTTCCTCAGTGTAACCTTTTTGCACATTATCATTTTAAGCTTAAAATTACCTGAACCAAAGAGGCCCCAAATGCAGGCACCCTCCTGAACGCTTTTATCAGAGAGAACAGGTTAGAGGTCAAAATATTTCTAGCAACCTTAGTTTTCACCCAGATACTCAGAGCAAATTTTTAATGCTCCCACTTTTCCTAAAGAGAAATAGGTTACTGCATGCAAGAAGTTTTCACCCAACTTTTATGCACATTAAGTAAAAGCGAATGTTCCCCATTTTAAAATTTTGCATAGCAGAACACAACTCCAAAAAGTCTACAGTCTAATCAAAAAGACAGAGAAGATTATTTTCAGAGGAATACTTCAAAATATTAAGAACTAACCAGAACTCATGGCTTTTCAAAGTCCTTGGCCAAAAGAGACAGTTTCTGTATATTTTATATAGATACAGAAAGGAAAGGGAATTCTAATGTAAGAAGAGAGTCTGCTGAGATGAAGGGACAGGTTGTTCTCAGCAGGCTTGAATATGAACAAACTCACAGGCAAGCTTTGAACCTTACCTCGTAATTGGTGTTGATATAAGAAGAGTGACTGTGTGCAAGAAAGGAAGACGATGCCCCGGTCCCTGAGGCATGCACTTCAAACCTGATTGAGAGAAATTTTTCCCTTGGTACAATCACTTCTACTTCAGTGAAACTCCAGCATAACGAGCATTTTATATGCACTGTAGAGGGACCAGAATACTAATTTCTAAATGGAAAATGATAAACATCTTCCTCTATTTAGGCTTGTGGCTATGACAGGGAAGGCAGACATGGATGGAACTCCAAACAGAAATACCTCTGCAGAGACAAAGGCATGCAATATCCAGTAAATACACAAGTCCTTTACAACAAATAAATCCCAAACAACAATTTTTTCTGGCACCAGAACATTCATTCACAGAAAGACCTTTTAAAAATCATCATATTTGATTTTGCTTTTGGATAGTTGAAAAGTTATTATATCCCAAAGGGTAGAACATATTTGAATACTAAACTCCTTAATATAACAAGATGATTATGTGTAAATATTGGCCTACCACAACAGTGTGCTTGAACTATTGCATCTTTAAAATTGTATTAGCTATCCACATATGTCAAACTGGAAGTGAGATTAATATAAGCAAGTGTCTCATTAACTTCCCTTCCTGCATTGGGAAAATGAGCCATGAACAAATTTCAGAAGTTATGAGGGTTAATTTGGATAAGCAGACAAAGTGTTGATGTTTGCCTCATTTATCTCTTGAGTCTGAACCATAAACCTCATAAGCCTGAACTCTACTTAATTTAGCAAGGTTTTCCTGATTTTTTAGCTCAGACAGAAATGAATGGGAATTCATGGCATTCTTGTGCCTGAGGCAGGGTATGTACAGGTCTTGCAAGTCTGTATTTTTTGTAAAAGATGGTTTTTATCAGCAGAAGTCACTTTTCTGCCTTGCCAGTGTTCAGGACAGAAAATCACATTTTTAGTGAGCCATTTTTAAATTTTTAGAATGGTGGTATCATGAATGAGATCTCTTTTGCCTGACTATTTCAAAAGCCACAATCAAATGATAGACAAGGAAGAGCTGCTAGTATCATCTTTTGGATGTTATATAATGACTGCTCCCCATTGTCTCAAAAACTTAATTTTACACACATCAGGTTATTGATAGATGTAAGTTTCTCCTCCTTCTCACCACCTACATAGGCAGGTTGAACATGAGACACATTGGTAATTCTAGTGTGAGCATGCTGGCCTTGCTTTCATCTAGTATGGGGANCTCCTTCTCACCACCTACATAGGCAGGTTGAACATGAGACACATTGGTAGTGAGCATGCTGGGCTTGCTTTCATCTAGTATGAGGGGGTCAAAAGATGGTTGGGCAGGCACTGCAGGACCCAATCCCTTCAGTTTGGGGAAGGAAAAATGACTTTTAGCTCTGGTCCTGAAAGAGGGAAGAAGGAAGACCCTCCTTTTGGGATATGCGCTAAAGGAAGGAATGGTGGCAACAGCAGGACGCAAAATGATGAATCCAAAATTCACATGAGACAGGACTGCAGCACAGCTACAGCACATTGGGGGCAAAGGACAAGACACAGTTCGGGAACGGGCTGTACTTTCAGACCGTGAAACCAGACTCTTCTGATCCCCCTCAGTGTTCCAGCAATCACAGAAACTTTTCTCTGTCTTTGTTTCCAGAGATGTTCAAGACTGTTTCCATTATATTGTGTATGATCCCTGTAGATCCTGATCAGTTCTGAACTGAAATACACTGATAAAATCACCACTGACAATTTAAAGACACCCAAGTTTTATCAGCTCCAGTACAAAGAAATCTGCCCAGCTAAGTCTGTAAGGTTATGTTAGTGCTAAAATAGATTGCAAACTTATAGACTATTAAAGAAAAAAGGGGTTTATCTTCAAGATACTGTTTTTTTTCCTCAGAAGGATCTCTTCACTACAGAACCACATCTACTGGCAAAGGACAACTGGGAAGCAGTTGATTGATTTACCTGAATTTATACAAGTCATAACAGTTTCTCACAGAATGAGCTTTGCATCTGCCATTCACTTCTGCCCTGGTAGCACCCTCCCCTCTCTTCTAGGCTCAGTAACTTTTTTGAAAATTACATAAAATGTATTTGACAGAAACCACTACTATTTAAAGTCAGCAGCAGTCCATCCACTTCATGCCCATATATACAAGGGACTATTAAAGATAAGTGACAAAGAACATAAGTGACAAAGCACATAAGAGCAAATAAAATTATCTATAAAATTCAGTCTTAAATGGATGGTAATTATTTAAGATGTCCCAGGGCACTTTGTGGGCAATAAGCAAAAAATGAAAATATCCGTGCTTCCTAAAGCAAACATTTAAATTCCAGTATCTTGTCTTAAAACAAATAAACTAACCAAGCAACCAACCAGAGGAAAAAATCTGCTGAAAGGCAAATACAGATCCCTCTGCCTTCCTATCAGAATGACAGTAAGCCTTAAATGAAGAAGGTTCATCTCTTTTTGAGTGGAATTTAGTGTTTTTCTACCAGGTTATACATAAAAGCTTGCACTTGAATGAACATACACTTTTCATTTTCATGAGTTATGCAGAAAGAGAAGACAGATTGTGTATATGTCTTTCCTCAACAAAATTTTATATTTATATTAATCTGTTAGTGGCTTATGCCATTTCTTTCAGATGTCTTCAGTTAAACAGTCCTGTTGTCTCTTCATTCCTTTTGCAAATTAGGCTGTCACTAGGTCATGCCTTGCTGTTTAGTTATTTTTAGCCTTTCCATTACACCTGGAGATGTTTGCAGCTAAAGTGCTGCCATCTGGAGTTGTTAATGGCATGCTGGTGGAAGTGTAATCACTGCATGACTTTGTTCTGCACTTCCCCAGGGTGCAGAAAAATGTGATACACATTTAATTTATGTTAGTTTGGGCTTACAGCTGCTCATCATCAAGTGTGATAATATACACAATTTGGTGTTCGCCTTCAATATCTTGCCATCAAAAATTCCTTTGACATATGAACAGTTCCTACCATAACCAAAATGTACCTGTACACACCAAAAATAGCTTTAGGTGAAACCTCTTTAATTTTTCTAGGAATTACAAATCTAAGAGCCTTAGAAATCAAGATGCAATTATATTTGTCTTAGTAGGAGGTTCCCTTCTTGTTTCTATCGCTGCTGATTTTGGGATGGGAATTTATCTCTGCTTTTCATTCACTTTAAGCTGCAGAAAGGAGATTCTATCTGCATTATCTGATTTGTCTCTGCTATGTGATAGCAGAAAATGATGTATTATTGTCTTAGCTATAGCAATTTATATACCAAGAACCTAAATTCTGCCTTCCAGGCAGGGGCTGCTTAGGCTTAAGAAAGGATACTATCATGTAGGTGCTTTGCTGTTTCATTTGTTGTTGTTTGTGGCTTTTTTAAACTGCAGTATTTTACCAGGAAACAATAAAAATCATGTTCATATTCAAAACAAATGGAGACTTTTTTCCATATTAACATGTTAGTCTGTCTCAAAGGAAACTTGGCCTCCTAACTGGAAAAAAAATGAAGCCTGAATTGCAGAAGAGGAAACAAGGAGAGCTTTAAAAGGCATGTAACTGCATAATTCATAGAAGATGGAACAACACATGCAGCATGGAACCCGTTGTACAGAAGACCTATACTTTGAGCTGCTGAGCAGCATTACCAGTCACAGCTCTTGGCATTGCTCAGATGTATTCTGCCTAAGCTTCTCACTGTGGGAAAAAAAAATCATTGATTTTCACATAGAGGCTTGACTTAATTCCACAGACTGAACTCCACTAAAAAGTGTACCCCTTCCCTGTGCTCCATCCTCACGAGCTCTCTTCTTGGGCACCAAGCACCCCAAAATGCCAGCCAAGCCAGAGACAAGACTCGCTCACTGTCTCTCTTATGCGGAAGGTCTGCAGTACCTCTTCATTCCTGGAAGCCTTGCAAAGAGCCCAGAGGTGGGAGGATTTGCTTGAGTGTAAATAAATGCCAGGTATGGGGAAAGCTGATGTTTTACAGAATGGGAGGAGCCTTCTCATCCCAGACAGGGAGCAGGAGGATTCTTCTGAGTTACCACACTCACACAGATCCTCTCTCACATTAGTGTTGCCCAAGCAGGGGGCACAATAGTATCCCTGATGAGGCTGGGGCCTCCTTTTCAGTGCCACAGATGCATCCAGCCCTCAGTCATTTCAGTCTCTACCCTTAGGAGGCAATGACTCCCAGGGGGTTACGAGACCTCTTTTTCTCCCCCCTCACACAAAGTATAATTATTTAAGAAGCACCACAGTGCAAAGGCAGCACTGAAATGAAATCCCAATGCTTCAGTCTCAGGGCAAACAATAGAAAACTCAGCTGAAATTACACAGTTTTGAAAAGCAAGGCATTTGGTTAGGCAGCCAAGCTGGAAAATTTTGACTTACAATTTTTGTACTAAATCTACGTGTTTGACAAATAACAATTTGAGAATTTTACTTCTTGTATAACCTGCATGTTTGAGTCACATAAAACTCTAAATATCAACCAATCTGAGGAACTGATATTGGACATGTGTGGATGAAGGGGTGTTTAAATGTTTCTAGATACTATGTTGACGCAGTTGCAAATTTCCATATTGCATTACAGCAAAAAGACTATAATTTGTCACAGTCACACAAAACAAATTTGGAAAGCTGTCTCGGCAGTATTTTTCCTAAACAAATTTCTAGTATCTCTCAAATCTGCTCAATATTTTCCATATTTGCCCAAGTGCTCTAAGGTTTTGTTTCTAGCTCTATGTTCCTTATGTATTTTTTTTTAAATTACATCCTATATGCAAGTAAGATTAGAATGCACTTGAAGAAACCAGAAAAAACATTAATTTTTTGAAACAGAGATTGCTTCATTCAGGTTGGTGGGAGGATAAAGGCTCCTCTGAAGATCTGGTTGTCTATTCAGATGAAGTTGTTGAAAATGCAAGTGAAAATGTATGTGTTAATGTTAATATTAATATTCTGCAAAGAGATAAACAAAGAAACTGATTTTTGTATTAGAGGATCTTACATCAGGAGAATGCCTGGAATGGACATGTGGAGGGAGCCTTTATATTTATATTTGGTTCAATATTTACACACCACAGTTTAAAAAAAAAAAAAGGAAAAAAAATAAGAAGGAAAGACAGACAAAAAAAATAGAGAAGAGAAATTTGGAGGCTGTTCTGTTACTAGAGTAGCAAGTTCTGAGGTGATGGAAAGAAACATCTCTGGCTGAACTTCATTTTCCACATTTGCAAAACACACATCTGGAAGTGTACTATCTTTGGACAGCAGCTGCTGTGCTTTGTACTCCAGGCTGAAAGAAAAGAAATGAAATGCTTCTTTCTTGGAAAAAAAGCAAGTACAGCCTCTTAACAGAACATGCCAGGGTAAGAAGATTGTGTTATGTGGCCAGTCACAAACTTTGGCTTTATAAGTTCAATATGAAAACTCCTAGTTTGTTTCTACTGTATTCTTAGGTTTGTATTCTTGAAGGAGGGAAACCTACAGATTCCCTTCTAGGCATGATTTTGGGCCAGCTGTAAAATTTGTCATAGGTGAATTGTCAGCAGGATTATTCTCCCGCATGATCATATTGTTCACATGAACAGGAGGGCATTGTGACCACTATGGTTTTACTAAAGTTTCTTGAATAGAATTTTTTTTAAGTGCGAGGAGGCAATGTAAGATGCCAAATTGCTTCTACCATTCCTTAAGAAAAACAGATAAAAGTTTTTATATGCCAGGTGGAAACAATGACCTTGTGAGAACTATTTACTTATATAAGCCATCAGAGGATAGAATATTCATAATAATTGGGAACTTAATTAGATATCTGGCAGTGCTTAAGCAACTAATTTATTAAAAAAAAAAAAGCCAGATCAACTAGGGTCACCTCTCTAATTAAATAAGTGATAGCAATCTTTTCCTTAATGTGTATTCAAAACTAAAGCCTTTAAGTATCATTTCTATTTAAAATAATGTTTTGACAGAGAAAAGGATTTTCTTTTGGGCTAATTTATTTCAAGGTTTCAACTATTGTTGATTCTAAAGAAAATAAAGGAATGTCTCCTCGAATAGCCTTCAGAAAAGAAAAAGCTAAATTGTTAAAAACACTTTTTAAGCTACCTAAAAAAAAAAAAAGAAAGAAAGACTAATATATCTCAGGGTATGGGATGCAGGTGCCCAGGTACTGTCAGGAGCAATGTCTCTGAGGAGCAGCCAGACCTTTCCAATGCCAGGCACAGCAGCTTCCAGGCAGGAATGAAGGACTGAATTTGAACCTGGAAAAGGCTGGGGAGAGGGCAAGTTTTAATTTTGTATTTGTTTCTCATTACCCAAATCTGCTTTAATTGTCGATAAGTCAAATTAATTTCCCTGCAGTCAAGTCAGTTTTGGCTTTGATGATAACTGGAGAAATCTTCCTGTCTTTATACCCACCCAGAGACTTTTTCATCTAATTTCCTACCCCTGTGCTGCTGAGCAAGGGAGGGAGGGAGTAGCTGGGTGGGCATCCAGGTACTGGCCAAGGCTTGTAACACACCAGAGCCCGGGTGGAGGAACCAAAGAACACCTCATGCTGTCATCAGCTCCCACCCTATCACACCACATCACACCACAGGTCTGTCTTATCCTGCTAAGGCAGGCTTTGGTCACAACAAGCAGCATAAGCCAGTCCTACAGCTGGACACCTCCAAGGAAAGCAAATTCCACATTATTATCAAGAAACAGCTAGTTTTTATTCCTGCACCATGAGTAAAACTGATAAGATGAACTTTTTTAAACCACACAGAGGTCAGTACAGCAGAAGTTAAAATTCAATGCTTGTTTTACAAAGTTAGTGAGACACAGAAAAAAACCCACTACTGTGATACAAAAGAAGCACCCTTTTCTACAAATAACTATAATTTGAAATTCTATAAAGCACCAAATGAGGAACACAAAGCCTTCTACTTCCAGGCATGTGAGCTAACCTTAGTAACTGGACAAAAGGGTACAATTTCATTTGGGTCTAAGATCTGTGTACGTGCTACTACTACATAGTAGGAAATTAAAAATGAAAGTACTTCAAAAACCTTTGCAACCCACAATCCTTTTGAGTTACTTTACATACCTTGGGGGAGCCCTAAGCTTTAACAGCAGAAGGACATCCAAATTCATTGAAACATGAGCAGAAACTGAGCAAGGTCAGCAAGGCAAAGTGGAAGGTAGATCTCTTAATTAGTAGGGGAAAATATATTTTCTTCAGGAGAGGTTCTGTTTATATCTGGGTTGTTTTATCCAAGTATTTGCATTCTTCTTCACCTTAAACCACACTATTTCTCTTTTTAAGGTTGCTTAATCCAATTTCCTCTTGAAATAATTTCTATTTATTGCTAATGCATACAGTTTGCTACAATATTCCCTTATGTGAACTCAAAAGCTTCACTTCAATGCCTTGTCTACAAGTTTCCAAGTCTACTTGTCAGCTTTATGGTATGTGACGTCACATTTTTGAAGCAACTAGTCTTAAACTATGGAGAGGTATCAATCTATAGCATTCCTTCAGTATATTTCATCCCACTGCGAGATGCCCTCTTAGCCTCAATTTATCTATGCTGTCTAATATACTACAGCCTGTAGCTAGGTCTGTCTAATCTGTCTTCATAACTCATATCCTCACAGTCCTAAGCACTTATACAATTCTTCTCTGCAGCCTCTTCAATCTTGACAGCAGTTTTTTCAATATGGGAAAGAATTTGCTCACAGCTTTTAGAAGATGGGTGAAACTCAAATTGCATTATTATAGATTTTATCATAAACTACAGACTCATTGGAAACTGTTTGAATTACTCCATTTTTTGCATATTGTTACAAAATTTAATAAAGATAAAACTATGAGAGTTCAGTTGATAGTATCTTTTAAACATTTAAAGGAAATTAAGGAACTTATAATTACTGCAAACAATGATTTCTTCAATAAGAACAATCAAGTGAATTTTTTCAAGTGGATTTTTCCCTATGTGGTATCCATGTGGGTATTTGCTCCAAAAGGTCTTGCAAAATATACACATATATGACAGTATGAAACTCTTAGAAAATTGATTAATTTGTATTTCCAAGGATAGTAATGTCAGTTTTCTCACACATTTATAACCACTTCAGTGTTTCATACAAGTGTATACTTCTAAGGATGGACATGGGAAAGTTCAGGCTTTATTTGTGGGGATCAAAGAGCACTGAAAGCACACTTGCATCCAGAAATGCAGTACAGCACTGAACTGGGATTGATACGGCATTCACCCTGTGGGGGGATCCAGTGAGGTACAATCCCACATCCAGGGTATAACTACTCTAAAGGAATCCAGTAACATTTGCTCTGAAGTCATTAACAGAAACACGTGTCCTACCACATTCTTCTGGGAAGATTTCTGGGCACTGAGGAGCCTGAGTTGTTGGTAAGGTGAAGTCATTTTATCTTGCATTCTTTAACTAGTAGCTCATTTGCATTGAGAGAGAATCACAACAAAACCAGACCCCTCCATCCTTCTATCACCAAAGAAATGCTTCCATTCAAGTGGAAAAAACTCCAGCACCATCCTCTTGGAATACCTTTTACCAGAATTGCTTTCAGCCATTTTTGCACATACCATTACACACACATAAAAAGGTGAACAATCACTTTAAAAAGATTCATGTGCAAGAAAATAATGCAGAATGCTTAAGTGAATCAGAAGACCCAAACCTGCATTTTATAGGTTGCAACAATATTTTGTGTGAAAAATCTACTGTCACCCTCCTTTGGGCACTTTGGGCTCTGTTACATTGAGATAGAAAAAAAACCCCTAGGAATTACTGCAAAATGCAGTAACTGCAAAACAAGTTTATTAAAGCACATCATTAAAATAAAGTATTTTAATATTTAATCATATTTCATCACTGCTGTAGTTTGGTTTTTTATAGAAACTCCCAGAAGGACAGGATCTGAATGGATTCCTCGGCTGGATTTCCAATAAAGTAAAAAAAATAATAATAACCAGAAAGGGATATTTAATGGAACAAAAATCACAAACAGAAAGAAACAGAGCAAGGAAGATTTGGAACCTTGGTTACACGCATAAAACTGATGTTACCTGAGGCACCATTGGACAGCCCCATATATCACAGAAATCTTACATCTATTTCAGACAGTGGGCTATTATTCCTACAGAACAGAATGTTGTCTTGCTTGAGCTTCGCAGCCTTGTGGGTATTCTTTTCAGTGACAATGAAATTGCATGTAATCTCTTCTCATTACACCAAAATTGCTAGGATTTGCAAAGAACACATTTGAATTTATACATCCAAAAAGCAAATAAAGCTTATAATTTAGGCAACATAACTGTTGTAGATCTGACATCATACCATTCTGACTGAAAGATTTGAGTCTGACTGAAAGGTTTAAGGAGGCTATTTTTGGATCCATCAATAAAATATAGTTTCCCATGGAATCATGATATTTACGTGGAGGGAGAGTATCGGTTCTGCACAGATAGGAATGTTCACTCTTTATCTGCAAATGTGACATTTTCTACTATGCATTTTGAAATAAAGTCAGACTTTCACAGCCATGATGTGTTGCATGAACATAACTAAGCAAGGGACCCTGTGCATCCAGTCACAGCTTTGTTGAACTACAGCAGTACAATACAGCAACAATTACCAGACAGCTCAGAAAGAGATCTAAATAGGCAACTACCATCACCATAGAAAGGGATGGAGATACTGAAAAGATTACACCGGCAAATCTACTACTTTCATTTTAGCATAAAGCAATCTTTCAATGCTGAATTATCACCAAAGAAAATGAAGAACTGCCTTTCTTCCATTCAGCATAAAGTCTGCTTCTGCAACACCTCCTTTTGACTTCAGAGGTGATTCACTAGGATTTCCAGACCTGGATGGTTAAACATTCAAAAAAATCCCTTGGGTTTGGGTTTTTTTCATTAAGTATTATTAAACAAAACACTAATTTAATTAATTTTCTTGGGAGATACAAAATCAAATAACAATCAGAATACCTTTAAATCCCTCTTTGCTGATCCACAGTATTAAATGAAATGAGACAATGGCTTTTGTTACCAGTATTACTACAGCATAGCAGTTTCTTTGTGTGGTTTCACACAGGTTTTGAATACTTCGTTTGGCAGCTTTATTTGAACAAAAATTCAGATCTAACCTTGCAGAGATGGGAGGAGAAAGGGCTTTTAGGATTCAAATACAAATAAAAATTCTCATGGAAGACAGGAAGATTTGTATTCCTAGTTCCCCAGAAGAGTGTTAAATTTATGTCTTCTCACCATCATGACACCCTTTCAAATCCCCACCCATTAACAAAAAGGTGAGGTCAGTGGCAGTAAGCAAAAACAACTAATATCTAGCTAGAGAGAGTAAAACAAACAGAGCCAGAAATCAATTTGCAGAATCTTGGCTGACAGCAAAATAACTGTACATCTTTCCTGAGGTTCCTAATTTAAATTCTCTGTCATTGTATCACACACAAAGTCCTGCAGCAGCTGACTTCACTAGTCTCCCTGTCCTCCCCAGAGCACTAAGGACCAAACCCCACAAGCAATAGCATGGCTGTGCTCACATTCAGAAAGCCTCACATGTTAGCCTACACTCACTGGAGTCTATATCCACAGACATGGAACAGTTCCCTTCCTTTCTCTCTGGTCATGGACTGTTTTACCTCTGGGCGAGATAAGGACCATGCCCTAGGACTCTGCCTCTGTTTCCTCCTCCACAATATTCATTTAGAGGCAAGTGAGAGCTGGAGTGGAAGCAAGACATGAGAGATAGGTACTGCTACAGGTTTGAGTTGCTCCTCCAGGTCAGCAGGACACAAGAGCAGCAGTTTGGCAAAGTATTGACATTATATTTGCTCTCTCCTGCCTCCCTGTTCAGAGGAGGAGGTTCAGTCCAATCCTTTTTGGCTATCAAGAATTTTGATTAATCAAAGTGGATTTGCTGCTTCAGTCACATCAATGACAGAGACCTTTAAAAGAAAAAGACTCCCTTCTCTAATATCTTCTGCACCTTCACTGTCATGCTCAAACTTGAAGCTTGAGATTTTCTATATAATCAATCCACTTGTTAGCAAGATCTTAATCACTGCATGTGATTAAGATCTGGACTTAGGTTTCACCTGAAAAATAGCAGCAGCAAAAAGCCTACTCATACCAATGCTACTCTTATATTCCATGGTCTGGATCTTCTCATCCTAGAATAACATCGATGTAGTGCTCTTCATCACAAAACAAAGAAGGAAAGAAATGAACGAAACAGTTCTACCAACTTCTTAACCTTCAGTGCAGTTTAAGCATTGCCTGTTTTGCAAGTTACTACCTAGTCAGTTTGATTTTTAACATATAAAACTTTAAACTTTACATATTATATTTTTTAAATATATTTATTTTAAACTTTTTCCTTTCAGGGTTGTTTTTTTTGGTTTTTGTTTTTTGCTGTCGTTCTTTCTACTGCACTTGTTTTTCTTTCCAACATAATCTTTTAAATAGTCTAGAAAGTTTTTTTCTGATATTTACTGTGCATTGGTATTGTCTAAAACAAAGACCCACAAATGTAGGGTCTTTCTTCCTATAGAAAGAAGTGGGCAAAGGCATAAAAATTCCTTTATGACTATGGCCCCCAAGGCTTAGTGGCTCCACCTACAAACTGGGTCTTGAACACATTTATTATTTTAAGTAACAGTCTTGTCCCCAGAGCTTATCATCTGATTAGACAAAACAGCAGGAAGGCAAGGTAAGGTTTATTCCCATTAGCAGATGAGAATAGAGGCACAGTTTCATTATCTAAGGTGATCCCAAAAATCTATGTTAGAAGAATAAGTCAAGGTCATTTCTTCAGACTCGGCATCCAAGCAATGTCCAATATGAGATGTTTTTCTCCTTAGCTGCAGTAACTCCTACTCTGGCTCAAGTTTTGTTTATCTAAATATGCACAAGTGAACAAGTCATTCTGATACAAGTCAAGTTACAACCACTTCTAAGCTGGGCCAGTGCATGCAAATATGGAGTGAAGAGGAAGCACCAGTCCTTCTCTTGGACATGGCCTCTTTCTTTGTAGAGGGCCACACAAGGTCAGCAGGACAAATGTCCTGTGCATGGAAACATGATTCCAGATGCCCATGGCTGGAACTGTTAATTACACTTCACGTGTCCAGTGGATGTTTATGAGCTCCATCAAACTGTTCCACAAGTCCTGCACGAAGGAGTTATAAGTTGACATTTTCTGCTTTAGTGGCTACAAAGGTCATAAAGACTCCTCCTAGCATGACAATTTCAAGCTGAAACAGGCGTTACTGGAAGCTCTTACCACTTCTTTGGGTCCTCTTTACTGTGTCTCTTTGCACAGGAGATTTTGCAAGTGTCAGTATCCCACATTTGGATAATGAGATTAATGACAGCTGAACTCCGAACGTTCTTTATCAGACATTTTTGTAATGAACTATAACAAGTGCTATGCCTTCCTGCAACTGCCATTTCTTTGTGAGCCAGGCTGTTAAAAGATGTGTCACCTGACCAATACTGTGGCAGCAGAGATACCTGGAATATAGTTATATATGACAATTCTTTTACCAACATAAATTATATTTGTTCTATTATACTTATTTACAGTATAGTTTTGCCACTGAATCTGAATGGAGAGCATTACAGTTACAGTATATCAGTATTCTCACACTGGTGTAGCACAAAAAACCAATTCTGGAAGCTTTAATTAATTCTAAACAATCAGCTAGGAACCTTTCTTCTTCAGTACACAAGCAAATTCCCAATGACAGAACAGTGCAACCAGCATATTTACGTAAGGATTACCTCCTCCCAGAAGATGTAAAATGTGTTTTTGACCAGACAAGAGTGTTATTGTTCTGCAGTATACACAGAATCTTATTAACCTGGCTGAGAAGATAAAAGGAATGGCAATAGCACAGTTAGTGAATTTTAATAGAAAGTCTATATAAACACTGACTCTTGGTAAAATAAAGAAAAAGCAAGAGGTTTTTTTAACAATGAAGAGACAGAAGACAATTAGAGGAGTCATTCCAAAACAAGATACAATTTTATCAACTGAGTGTCACATTTTGGGCTCTTGATAGGCCTTTACTTCCTTGCTGATTTTGCCCTATGCACAGTAAATGAGCTTATGGTTGATTCAAATGACACAATAAACATCAGGAACCTCACTATTGCACAATCATTTTGTCCTCCCTACTGAGACCACAGCCTCCGTCCCTATGTCAGCAGCTTCCTCAAATCCCATTTAAAAATCCTCTTAACACAGAGGTGTTTCTTCTTTCTCCTCTATGCTTTTTCTGCTGTTCCTTAAACAGTTTTTGTCTGATCTTGGTTGAACAGGACTATGCTGCTGAAGGTAAGAGAAGTCAAAGCCCACATACATTGACATGACTCCATCTCAGAGTATATACTGAGAACAAAGAGGGACAGCAATTGCTATTACTGAGAGATAACACGTTTTTTTTTAAAAGTCCTACAAGGAGCTCAGTATAAGCATATTACTATTTGGGAAGAGAGGACAAGAAACACTATCTTTTAGGTCATACTTGTGAGAAAAAAGATTCTGTGCTCAGTTCATCAATAACACATGACTTCAAAACAAATTGAATATTGCTGCATTTTTAGCCTCACTTAATATTTTGTCACTTTTTTGCTGATGTGGGCATTCACTTTAGTCCCTTTGGATTTACTTGTAATTCAATGTCCAGTGCTGATGTAAATCTCTCACCTTCTTTTCTCCCTTCAGATTGCACTAAGCTTCTTTTATTCTTCTCATGCCATACTTTTAAGAGTTTATGATTTACAGAATGTTTCTCCTTCTAGGCTATTCTTTTCCTATGAAATACTTACACAACCTTACTGAACATGGGAACAACCAAGGCAGCACTTTCCCCAGTTTCTTTGATTCATTACTGGGGATAATCATCCAGTTTTACGTCCATTAAAAACAGGTATTACATATAAACAACTGATTTCAGAAAGTAAAACTTCTAATACATTTGGGTTAACTTACAGAGAAAACTATGTACCTGTAGCACAGCAGTAATCAAATGAGGATTTACAGTAATTTATGTGATGTTTATAGCAGAAATTTCATTTGCATTAGTTATAATTCTTAATCAGGTCTCAGAAATACAAACTTAATTCCAGCCTTTTGAATGTTCCGGTTAATGAGTTTCAACCTGAAATAAGGAGAATATGTTGATCAGAAAAAGACTTCGCAACAACAGAAAAGCCTGGCCTTGAAAACTATTCATGCCACATCGTGAGGTATTATATCCTCTTTATTTACAGCATAACATCAAGTTGTTGAAGCAGTAAGAGAGTAGAAGTGTTTCAATTGTAGTAAAAAGTTTAGGCAGGCCAAGGTAACTGTACTTGAAACAACACTCTAGAATAGGGGTTACTTTTTGAGAGTGTTCTTTCAAGTATCTGTTACCTTTAAAAAGCACCTCTAAGTTTTGTTGGTTTTGGGTTTTGTTTTTTGGGGTTTTTTTTTGCTTAACAAGGATATTAAATGGAGTTTCCTGGAGAGTAAATAAAAGTTTCAAGCCTTGAAAACTCAAGAGGATGACTCATTGTCACAGTGCTCTGTAAACTGAAGCAAGCATTCTTAGACCTGCAGTGCCTGGCCACGCTACATGTTTTGGGGCAGGGCAGGTTTTGACCAGAAAGGAACTGGTGATCTGTTTGTGGGAGACCATAAAAAAGCACACCCTGAAACAGCAAAGTGTGGCCATATTACTCCTACTCTGTTGTCACACAGCAATCACACAATAATCAAATTAGCAATATGTGCCAAATGGATAAAATCAGGATTTATTTTCTTATAATGAGGAGATTATGTCTTATTTCTGGTCACAAACAAAGAAAATGCAAAGAAGTAAAGGCGCATTAGACATCTTCCCTCAAAATCTCTTGAGGAGACATAGGAACAGAAAACTGTGATCTGAGGTAGGTGAGACCTAAACTAAGAGAGACCCTTGGAGGGGGGTGTAGAACCACCCACCAAAGATGCTGAGCTTTTCTTCAGAGATGAAAAATGAAAAGCCACCCACTCCTACCTTAGGCCCAGGATTACCATGAGCATCATGCCAGTAGAAAACAGTGATAAAAAATGGTAACTTGGAAGAGAATAAACAAGGACAACTAATGCTCTGCTGAGGTCTGAGACTGCAGAGTGATCAGTGTTTGCTGCAAAATGGCTTTCCATGATCAGGCACTTTTCTCAGCAAGGTGCAAATAGCATTCAGACATAAAAAAAGAACACCTTTTGGGAAACCTTAATTTTTATCCCAGAGTCAGGAGATGTAAAAAAAAAAAAATGGAACTGCACACCTTCTTAAGAAGGGGTGAAGAGATGGTCCAATAATCCCTTGAGGAGCACTCTGAGGCCATCATCCCTCCAGCTTCCCAGAGAAAAGGGAATGTGTCAGGCAACTCACCCCAAATCCTCACACTGGGAGGTAGACACTAAACAACCCTACAGTTACCACACACCCTAATATCAGGAGGGCACAGCTCAGGCCAGACTCTGGGTCATGAAGAACTTCAATTCAGTAGCTGTAGCTGAAGTGCTTGTCAAAGGATTCATTGCATCTCAACATCCATTCATCTTAGCTGGCCTTTTGGCTAAAGAACACAGAAAAAGAGGCAAAGGACAATTTGTGAACTACATAGATAGAACTCCAAATGAAGGAGACTGATGTCCTGTGCAGTCTGATGACTGCTACCTTGTAAAATCTCCTTTTACAGTACATTTTATCTTTACTGGCAGCAGAGGCTCTGAGGGGTTTTCTGTTGATATTTCTTATTTGCTTGTTTTGGGGAATGGTAAATTGCAATTTCATAGATTGGTAAGAAGTTGTTTTGCTATATATCATTACAAGTAAAGGACCTGTACAAAAATAAAACCACCAACAAAAAAATGATACTTGAAGAGAGCTTTTTAAAGTAATGAAGTTGAGAAGCTGCTGCAGTTACCAGTTGACAGACGTGTAACTCTGGAAAAGAGTTAATTAATATAGTCAAATAGCTGTACCTTCTGTTCCTTATTAGATCTTGTTGTGGACAACACTTCTAGGAATATCTCATTTCCTTTGTCATCCAAGCTGAAGGGGGAAAGTGAGCTCTGATTTAAGATCCTATTTCCCAACACTTACTTCACAAGCTAGCTACTATACTTAATCAACAATGAGGCTATAAATATGCACACCTTGTTATTTCAATGTTTCACTTGATGAAACATAAGAGGCCACTAGTGGACAGCTAGAATAAGAATGAAGGATTACTGCAGTAGCTCCTAGATGACCTGATATAATGCAAACTTGATGATAGAGCCAAAACTGGGGGGAGGGCAATATTTCACTCTGCCAGGTTTCAGTGACATAGACCACATCAGGGCTATTATCCATGGTGGATATTTAGATATGTTGCAATTTATTTGGGAAAGACAGGCTGTTTAGTAAAGAAACAAAAGAAATGATAGATTGAAACAGCAGAGTCCACTGCTGGTGACTAGGTGTGCTATCCCAGAAAAGAATAGCTGAGAGACTTTTATGAAAGATGCAACACCACTTTTCCTAGGTCAGGTGTGATGTATTCCAATCTGAAGGGACATTTTATACCTGAAATACTACTGAGAGGCATCTGAAAACAGAAAATGAGACCTGGCTGCACATAGATGAAAATGTTATGATGAATATGCCACCTATGGGTAAGATTAATATAGAAAGGGATATATTGAGGAGGAGGGAGTATATATATAAGGAGATATACAGGGAGTACATTACAAAAGTATTCACAGGTGACAATCCATTTTCTACAGGAAAAAAGAACAAATTAAGCTTAAGTTAATGTCCACATCATCTCTTCAACATTTCATGGCATTGACACTCAGCACAGTCACTATAGCAAAAGAAAGGGTGAAAACAAAATTAAGAGAGACAAAAAGATCAGTGAAAATGATCCACTTCCTCCCACACATGCCTTTATTACAGAATTTTGCTCCTGAATGAGGTTGCCCTTCTGTACATATTCACTTGAATTGAGGAGACAGGGTTTCAAGGGACAGAGCAAATAATGAGGCTCTACGAAAAATACTTGCAGAGCCTTAAATTTCTGGAATTTTTTGTATGAAAAAAGAGTAGCTGCCTAGAAAGCCCTACCTCTAACAGAGAAGCATCAGGTTCAAAGAAGTGTTTTCTCCTCAAATAAGACATTCATTTCTTGTGAACCCAAAGGAAGACAGGAAAAGATTTCACAGTAGCCAGTTGCACAGGGACATGATTCAGAATAGGGGCTGGAACACAGATCTCTCCAAATGCTCCCAAATGTGCTAGCCACCGAGTTTCTGGAAATTCACTTCTGATCCATGCTGGGAAGAAAATACATTCTGAACTATTACAAAAATTTAGGCTGTTTCAAATAACAGGAGCTATCATCTAGTGAACCGCAATCTCCAGTCCCAGAGATGCAGTTAAAGGACCAAAGCTATTCCAAAATCCACTGTTGGCTATGTAGCTTCACATCATATATTTGCAATACATGCATGGACATTCTCTAGAAAATCAGCACTAACCCCTTTGGAAATTAATTCTCCTCTCTTTGTACCACAAAAGAGCACAACACATTTTAATCCATTTTCAGTGTATGAAAATATTTCCCTGTTGGGATTTAAAAGATAAATTAATCCCAAAACAGTGATTCCAGTACGATTCACAACCCTCCCATAAACTCTTCAGCACTGTTTCAGAACTAATTGACAATGCAGTTACATTGTTGGTGATATAAAAAGAACTCTACTGCAGTATTTCTTCAGTGTCTTATGACTTAAGTGCAGCAGGTATTTTCTGAAGCAAATAAAACTATCCAGTAAATCCTCTGTAACATTCTGAGGTAGGGAAAAGAGAGAATATTTTCAAAAGGCTGCTACTGTAGACTTGTTTTCATGACCCACCTGGGAAAAAAAGGCCATAGCTAAACTGAGTAAGACCACTTAGTTTCACTGCAATAAAGATGAAATCATCACTGGACAACAACAAACTGATTTTTAGACTCAGTACATGGAAAGGATATTTTGAGGGACATATATTTTTTTTTCCTTTCATGCTGATCAATAAGTCAAGTACTCCATCATCAGAGTTCATGATCATAAATGTAAAGTGATTAAAGCCCCAGAATTCACAAGAAGTCACAGGAAATTTTGCTTTCTTACCATTACATTTTTAATAGATTGGCAGCATGGCAGAGCCTCAGTGCTGAGTTGCAAACATCAAATTTAAAAATTCCTGCCTGTGCAGCACAGAACTATGATCCAAAGGAGCTGAGCAGGGGCTGCTTTGCAATGATCTGGTATCTGGGCCAATACCTAGTTCATCTGCAGACTTTCACATCTATTAAAATTAATAAATATTTAAAAGCTTCACCACCAGCTCCAATAGGAAAGAAGACAGTGATCTGATGTTCTGATCTGTTTTCCTATTTAGACAGTCTTGAATAATTCCATGGCAGTTGCAGCCAACTGCACTGATATTCCCATTTCTCTCTGGTGATCAGTACCAGAATATGTATAGCACTGCATTTTCCCCCTATGAGCAAAAGGCTCAAACATTGGGTTTAATGGATGCAGTAGTCTTGTCTTCAATGGGATCAGGATATCCTTTCATAACTATTTTTTTTTTACTTGAAGAGTCCTGTAAATGTGTGTTGTAGTGAATCTGTCCTTATCACATTCCATTTAAGAAACCTTCATCTTTTTTGCACTTCTTTTGGTTTTTAAGACAGAAGCAAAGAGTCACTTTATCTAATCTTGGTGATACCTAATTCAGTTTTGTTTGCATCCTGCTGAGATCATCCCACACCCTTGCAGACAGGATGCAGTCAACTATTAGAATCTGCCAGAGTGAATCAGCAGGATCTATACAACTTCTCACTGCAGACTTCTATGTGTTGCAAATCAAAGAAGGCAAGAGAAAAATGCCTGGTTATATCCCTAATTTAGAAAAAGTCCAAGTTACTAAAAGAAGCTGAGTCATTTTTGGGAGAGAAAAAAAATCAAACAAAAATAACCAGCCAACCAAAACAAAAACAAAGAGGGTAATTAGCATAAGCCAGAAATGGCACAAGTATATTGCTTCTTTCCAATAAATCACAAAGACACCAGCAAAGCCCAGTAACAGCAATCATTGCAAAATTGCTACATTATATAGTTGTTTTTCCTCTCAAGTACACAATTACCATTATTAATAATTTTACTAAATAAGTGTTTTATACATAAAATAATTGATTTTTACTTAGGAATAAACATATTTTCTATAATGCCTTTGGAAGACTGGGATTTTTTTTTTTGGTTGGTTTGTGTGCATGTGTTTTTCCAGTAGCATTTTTATAAGCACAGAACTAAAGATGACTCAGAATTTTTATGAAGAGACTTGGGATAAATATTTGTGATAAGACAGAGGGGACAAGTGTATTGCAGAGTCCCACAATTTTATAAAAATGCGAAAGCTGAAACTTGTTGAACTCTGGACACTGTATTAGCAGGCAAAGGCTAGGAATATTAATCACAGAAAACTTGCTGTAAATCTGAGAGATAAACAACAGGGTCAGAGACTGAAAATTTCTGGCAGATAAGCTTTGTGCCAGAAATGTTTTAAAGATGGTAAAAAATACTGCAAAACTGCCATGAAATAATGGAAGAGGGTATCACTTTCTTCCCTGAGAAATCTGTTCTCATTTGGGTGTGAATCACTGCATATTTGAATGTAAGACCCTCTTCTCCCAAGCTGTAAATTACATAAATACAGTAGTACCATTCCCACCAGCAGCAACAGCAGCCAACAAGTCCTTCATGGAATTGCTTCCTATCCTGTTCATACAGAAAAAAAAGTGCCAACATGCTGAAAGTACATACACCCTTAATCAGTACAAAGAAGAAGCTGTTGCACATACATGAGCTTTTCCACATTATTTACTTTTGAAAGAGTATCCCTACCACCTTGTAGGAAAGCCAGAGCAGAAGGGCAAGGAACTAATGGGAAAGTTTTAGTGCATCTGAATGGTTTGAAAAATAGAAAAGTGATGTCAATTACATTTACAGTGAAAACTATGGCAATTAAATCACTTTGGTAAACCAAATTACTACAATTTTCTGCACAGAGTCACTACATTGAAAAAAAATGAGAAAAGTTTAGATTTGTAATCAACAGAGAAAAAGAAATTACATATCTGTTGTTGGACAGATGAGATATGTGCTAGTATGAGATATGTGCTAGTACAAAATATCTGAATAAATAATTTGCTCTTTTTTTTTTAAGCATGTGAATTTAACACTAATCAAGAAGAGTGCATGACTTTTTTGCATCATTTCAATGGGTAGGAAAATAGGAACTGTAGGCTTTCCTCTTAGAAACTTGGGGGGAAAAAAACAAATAATGTTAGGACGAGAACTGTTGGAGGACTTCATAATTAAAACTGGAGTCTTAAAGTCTTTAATTATGAAAATGCATGACTTTTTTAAAGAACCAACAAGTTGTTTCTCCAGCCCTCACTGCTAGAAGCTTTCACTTCAGTCTGCAATTCCCAAGCTTCAGCTTCCAGTTGTCCATTCCTGGTGTATCTACTTGTCATGGTTTAACCTCAGCCGACAGCCAAGCCCCACACAGCCACTGGCTCACTCCCCCAGCAGCAGGTTTGGCCAGATGGTTGGAAGGCTGAAAGTGAGAAAACTTGTGGGTTGGGAAAAGAGAGTTTAATAGGGAAAGCAAAAGCCAGGCACACAAGCAAAGCAAACCCAGGAATTCATTCCCTGCTTCCCATGGTTGGGCAGGGGTTCAGTCATCTCCAGGAGGGCAAGGCCTCATTGCACGTAATGGTGACTTGGGAAGACAAACACCATCACTCCAAAGATTCCCCCTTCTTCTACTTCCCCTTGTACTGAAGATGATGACACATGGCCTGGAATATGCCTTTGGTCAATTGGGATCACCTATCCCAGCTTGGTCTCCTCCCAACCTCCCACACACCCGTCAACAGCCAGCGTGGCAGTACCAAAAGCAGAAAAGGCCTTGTCTCTGTGTAAGTCCTTCTCATTAGTAACAAAAACATCTCTGTATTATCAACTCTATGTTCAGCACAAATCCAGTATACAGCTCCAAACTAGCCACCGTGAAGAAAATCTACCCCAGCCTTAAAAGCAGCTCACTCCTAAATTCATCAGACTTCTGCTATGAGACAGCTTTTTGCTACACATGCACTATGACTACTTTTAAATATCCCCTGCAGTGAACTGGATTTCTTTTTGTCTTTTTCTTCTCTCTTGCAAGAAAGACTATGATGAAGTGTCAGAAAATAGCCTTGTATTTGCCTTTTGAACTCTTCCCAGCTAGCCAACACATATGTAAGAATGCAGACAACACAATTGCACTGAGTGTCCTGGCACTACTTTCATTAATGCCAACACATGGCTATATTTTCATGGCTATATTTTCACTCAATATGCAGCCCACTGCCATTGGCTAGGACCTCACTTGTCATTTCTGCCACCAGCCTGTAATGGGAGCTCAGTTCAGGCTGGCAGTCACTGCACCTCCTGGGGCTCTGAGCTATTGCCCCACATCTGCCCAGACAGCCCAGACAAGAAAATGCTGCTCACTGTTGGCTGCCCTCGTCTCTGGCTGTGGTTCTCATGTCATTCTGGAAAGCCCATCATCTCCCATGATAACCCTGATACTTCTAAATGACTCTTCTGCCCTTACTTTACACTTCATTAACCTCTGGTTCTCCAAAACTTCATCAATAATTATTTTGTTCAACACTGGTAATTTTTTTTTTTAAAAACAACAGCATTTTTAGAGGAGGATGTGGGCTTTTTCACCCTACCTTCTTGATCTCCTACTCTTGCTAAGGACAAGCATAGCCATGTCAAACAGAGCATCTGAACTTGCTCATTGAAACATCTTAATTATTACATTTTAATTCATTTAATATATGCTGTATTGATTTCACTTGGCAGTAATTATTTTTCTAATCAGAGTGTTTCTCTGCCAAAATTCAGTTGTTTTACTGGAGTCTGTGATGACAGTGTTGCCTTTATCTCACAGATTTGTAATTTAATTAAAACTGATACCAAAGAAATAAATGAACTGTTTATTATAAATCCATGTTGAATAACACTCATTAGAATGGAGGGATTACAGTTTACATTGATTTTTATCATTCTTTTCATGATTTGTTGAGAACTGAAAAAAGGCTGGCCAATTTAAACCTACCTAGCACAGCCTGCTAATTTATAAACACACAGACAGAACATTAGTTTTTATTGTGTCCCCCATATCTTCTGTAGCATTCCCAGAGAGGCTGAACTGAAGTGGTTTGGAGAACTCCTCAGCCAGTTCTTTCAGCACTCCTGGCTGCATTGCAAGATTGCAGCGTTCAGTGGGAGCAGCAACTGCTCACCAAGAATGCTGCTCACATACACCACCACATTTCCAGGCACTTGATCTTCCCTCTAGGTACTGACATTTGAATTTGTGCATTTGCTGACTAGGTGAAGGAATGAAACAACAGCACAATATTTCTGTTCTTATGAGAGAAACAAAAGGAGACATATTTCAAATTTTTCCAGTGGAACCCAACTCCCAAAATTTTAATCAGTGAACATTGTCTTTCTTTTCTTAAAAATACTCAAAAAGTAGTGAATAGCTCTGAAAAGAGAAAACAAGAAAACAAACAACAAGCAAACAGAACCAACAAAAATGCAATGAAGAAGCCCAAACCCGAAAGGAGAGAGCAAGGAGCACAGGAGGAGAGAAGTCGGTAACAAAGAGCATCTGGGCAGTCCCCCGGGAAATCCTGTGATGGAATCACAGCTCCTGACCTCCCAGCCAGGGCTGCAGCACACAGCAAGGCAGGGCATCCTCTGGGAAACCAAACAGCCTTTGCTGTGCTGCCAGCCTGAAACCTTTCTGATTGCTCTGTTAGTCCTTTCCAGCAGCTCTACACTGCTCCATATTTCACCCTCACAGAGGAAAGTAACACTTGTCTAAAAACTTTCCAAGGATGACAACAAGAACATACTTACTCCTATGAGCACAAAAATCACACTGAAGAGTAAATGCATTAAATGTGCCTTCTCTAATCTTGGGATTATGGAACCCAGACAAGAACTAGAGTTCCCATCAGCACTGACATGATGAAAGGCATGTATTTTACAGTATGAGTGGTACACGAGGTGAGTAGACACCATATAAAATACGATATTTACCAGCAAAGGTCAAAAAACCCAAAAGTCTAGTAAGAAGTAAGCAAATAAATGACCAGAGTATCTTTACTGAATCAATAGAAACTTGAGCTCTCAGTGTGCTGTTATAGCACAACATTTTAAGGAGCTGGACTGATAACTGTCTCTCCAGGTTGAGAGAGAATAATAACTAACACCTGAGAATGCTAACATAACTTTTAGAAGAAGTTTTCAAAATACTCCAAACAAAAAATATAGGCATAATGGTCCAAATCTAAAGTCTAAAACTGAATCACAGTACACAGGCATTACATCCCTGTGATCTAAAAGCATATCTTCTCTAAAATTCATGTCAAACTAATACATGCAGAGATAGAGCACTAACCGTAGCTTTTGATGTACAAACATAGCCTATTTTGCCAGAAGGATGTGGCTAAATCTGGGGTGTTCCAGAGTAGAAACCAGCAGCCTATGCAGCATAGTTATCACATGCTTTTATCTGACTGCTGCCTTGAAAAGGATAGGACCACACAGCTTCAATATCTAGAATATTATCAGACCTTTATTCAGATTAAAGCAGAGTACTACATTTGCCAGACCTCAGTGTGGCGAGAAAATAACTATCCATGCCCAAAATATTTAAATGCCAGTACAGCCTCTCAGACAGATGACTTATTACTGATAAGTGATAATACACCCCACTTCTTCCAAGGTCTAGGGGCACAAACATGTTCCTCGTGTTCAATGGGTTTTATCAACTTCTCATACTCAAATGGTAAACAAATGTTCTTAGCTGAGGAGCCAGTTCCAACCAAATAATGACCCAGACTGCTGTGGCAACACGAGAGAAAGAGAACTCCCTCTGGAGTCCAGAGAAGGACCACCAAGATGATTGGAGGGACTGAGCACCTCTCCTATGAGGAAGGGCTGAGAGAATTGGGATTGGTCAACCTGGAGAAGAGAAGGCTTTGGTGTGACCTAAATGCAGCCTTGCAGTACCTGAAGAGAGCCTCCAAGAAGGACAGACAAGGGACTCTTTTCACAAGGGCATGTAGTGATGGGACAGGGGGGAATGGCTTCAAACTGAAAGACAGCAGCTTTAGATTGGATACTAGGGAGAAATTCTTTACTGTGAGGGTGGTGAGGCACTGGCACAGGTTGTCCAGAGAAACTGTGAATGTGCCATCTCTGGAGGTATCCAAGACCAGGCTGGATGGAGCTCTGCACAACTTGGTCTAGAAAAAGGTCTCCCTGTCCATGGCACCAAGGTTGGAATCAGATAATACCCTTACAACCCAAACCATTCCATTATTCTGTGGTTCCCTTCATGTCCTCACAATCACAGTCTGGTGTTTCAAAACTTCACATGTAGTCAGTCATGCACACAACAGGACCTTTACCATTGTCAACACGTGGCTTCACCTACATGCCACCCACCAACAAAACAGAACAGTGAGGCTGAAGCTGTGAACAAGAACACTGGAGGATGAATCTATTGAGAGAGAGCTGAAGACAAAAAATGTCTCCCTGCAGTGCTAAGAACCTAATTCTGCCATCTGATCAGTGCTCCTCTCATTGCTCCCTGAAAACAAACTGCAGGCTTCACTGGATTTCAAGATTACCTAAATAGTCTTTGTATCCCAAAACAAGAGTTATTATCTCTGCTGGAAATAGAAAAAGGCTGCCTAACACACCCCTTTTTACCCAGTTCAAGCCTCCATAGGAATTTTGCATGGCAACCTGCAAGGGCACCCAGGGGAGTCCTGTGCTTGTCTCATCAGACATGAAATCCTGAGCTGAACAAAGCAAGGTCAAACATGTTCTGTACAGATACTGATGTCACCTTTTCACAAGAATCAGTCTTGACACATTTTTTCTGTTGTTCTCCCTTACAATGATGCTGTATTTCAGCTGTTACTAGTAAAAAGAACAGCCTGAAGGCCAGAACAGAACTACAATGGAATAGCAACCTGACACTCTGGAGATATGTGTGCATACACTAAAACAAGCCCTTCTCCTCCTGGTCAGCTGGCACTAAGGAGAGCAGTGTTCCCAGGAATGATGTCCTGTTTTACATCACATGTAACCTCTGCATCCAAAACCAAGGTGGTGGGGGCTGGTTCAAGAACTTGTGTGTTTTGGATCAGTCCCATGCCAAAATCAACAGTGGCACTGCAGAAAGATGACAGAGAAGGTGGAAGTGTAAATCTGCAGTCAAGACCAGGAGGGACAGGCGAGATTCTAGTTAGTTATTCTACCTTGTGGGTGGCTGCATCTGCAAATGAAAGAGATGATGAAAACCTTATGAAGGTCAGTGAAGGTACCATTGTGAGAGAGGAGTAACAGAAAACCAGTCTTGACTCACATTCCCCAGTATCATCCTTACAGTTTTCATGCTAGACAGAGATGTTTCCTTCTTTTTCTTCCCAACACCTTAACACAGGACCAAATTAACTTGCAGATGTGTACAGACTAGTGCCCACATGATTAATCCAGATTTGAACCTGCAATTATCATCATTAGTGCTTGTTCTGAGTAGTGTGGATGTTTTTCTCACAAAATGCTCCCTTTGCATCTTCCAAGCAATCAAATGCTATAAAAACAGCTCTGATAAACTACAGTAGTTTACACTTTATTCTTCCAATAAATACTCCTGTCAGTATTGATTAGTACTGAATAGTTAATATTACACCATTTTAAGAGCTATTTTGGAAATTACATAGCATAGAGAAAAAACAACTTGTCTCTGTTTCTGATTTCAGATGTTATTGGTTCCTATTGTCTCATTGGAGGATTTCAAAAACAACTTGTAGTTGCATGTATATTTTCTTACTCTACAAAACAGCAAGTTAATTATCCACTGTATTAAAATAAAGATATTGTCTACAGAATATTCAGATGGGGTTTCTCTGCTGTACAGACATTATTGTGTTAAATCTCGTGTGAATTAATTTCATGGTAAAACATGAAAACAGGAGAAAAAGCTATGATCTGATTATCTGTAGGGTAGTGGTCTGCAGATAGACAGTTGGCTTGTAGCAGACCATACTTTTCCTTTTAATCCATAGATCAGATCTCAAGTCCAGCATTCTACTCTCTTCTGAAAAATCCCACAGATTATCAAGGGTACACTGCATATCCAAGGGCTCTGCAGAAGGGCATCCAGTGAAAATATTGCTGTGTCAGGGAGGCAACCAGAAGGGCAGCATAAGTAATCAAAACCCAGTCTTCCTCCTAAACTATATGCAATTCAGAACAGCATCTTTGCTGTGATTTTCTTCCAGTTTTGGTTCCCTTAGAATGAAAAGCAATTTTTCCTTGTGTGGCAAAATCATACAAGAGGAAGTAGTCTTATATCTATTCATATTATATTTTCATATTTCCATGTTTACTAAGACAATTCATTGTGCTTTGTAAGCCTACCACCAAATGATGAATTTTTATTGCATTTAAGCTTCATGATAAATATAGCACCTAGCATACCTAATTATTACAGCCTATGCTCATTACCACAGGAAACTAGATTCCAAAGTTGTTTAGGGTAGACAACTTCCCCAGT
Organism: Pycnonotus jocosus; assembly: GCA_013400435.1. NCBI lineage: Eukaryota > Metazoa > Chordata > Aves > Passeriformes > Pycnonotidae > Pycnonotus > Pycnonotus jocosus. The sequence continues at coordinate 1,098,210 of VWYP01028830.1, read as the reverse complement.
CCCAGGTCCTTCCTCATTAAGCCACAATTAGTATGATAAATGGGGATGGTTACTCAGTTATAGGCAATAATGGCACTGCTTGCTCATCAAGAAATGGGGAGAAATAATTAAATACCACAAGAAATGGCTTAATAATTAATAATAGTACCTCAGTCACCTGCAAATAAAGCAGAACTCTATCCAGGTGTTCATTACAGGCTGCAGTTCAAAGCCAACATGGCCTTAACCTCAAAATAGCTATCTGCACTAATGTGGTAGGCAGAAGGATGAAATCCTACTTGTCCTTGACAGGAGTGCTGCAAGGTGCTTGAGATGGAGTGTGTACAGTCAAGCTGAAGCTGGAGTTGGTAATCATTTTGGCTAAAGCAGCTGCAGCCTGAGGAGCCTGTGAGTGCATCCTTGGTGGCTCCCTAATTTGTAAGCACCATCTAGGCCAGCATTTCCCTCTCCACAAAGTGACCTAAAGAACACTTGAGGATCCAGTTTTTTAATATACATTGAATTAAGGAAGACTGTTCTGAGGAACATGGTCAGTACTAGGTTAAATGAAAAAGGATTCACTTTTCTGCCACTTAGTTACAAATACAGCATTATATAATCTCATTTAATTGCACTCTTCACCTCTTTAACATCCTCAGCTTTCTGTCTCAACCCATCTCTCCTCAAGAAACATCTCCTGCTGACTGAAACTGCCTTCCAATAATTAAGCTCAGTATCCACTTTTCTCCCAGGGGTACACAAGACCATGTCCATGTCATAGAAATCAAATGCAACAGGACTCAGCAGCACCTCAAGAGGGTCACGTAATTTGCCTTTTGTCCCAAAGGCAGGATCAACTTCTTCTAAATTGTTCTTGACAGAAGTTCATTTAATCTGCTCTTAAATCCTCCAGCGGCTCTGCTGCCTCCCTCAGCAATCCAGGCTGTGATCAGACTCCTTTACCATTAGAAAACTCCAAATGCTCAAGGTACATTTCCTTTACTGTAATTTAGCCCATCACTTCTTGTACCAGTCTGTCAAAGTTACAACTGCATCAGGTCACAGAATTTTACTTGACTTAATTTACTGCCAACCAACACAAATATACAATCACTGGTTCACAGTGAGGGGAAAAAAGAATACAAACAGAAATCACTGTGCAGAAACCTACTTAAATTCCTGTCCTTCTTCCTGCACTCAAGTACTCTTACTTTTGCCTTTTTTGTAATCCCAGTGCACAAAAATTCCTCCAGTGAGGCATGGCTGGATGGGAGGCTGAAGCAGTGCAATTTGTTCTAACCCTCGATGGTTAAGGTTTCCTGCCATGTTCCTTGGTTTCCCTTTCCCAATGTGGGTGCCCATGAACCCCAGTCCCTCAGTGATGTCCCATTATGGGTCAACCATGGCCACAGTCTCCCTGCTGTGTCCTTTCCCCAAGCATGTTCAAGCATGCAGGTTTGTTGGTTTCCCCAGGCAAACTGGTGCTCACAGCTTTGCCTGTGAGCCATGGGCAGTTCAGGAGGAGGGGATGGCAGCAGTGCAATGGTGGGCAGCTTCCTCCAGCCTCATCTTCAGGCTCTTCAGACAGCTGGTGGTCAGTATCCGCAGGCAGGTCCTGGGACCTTTTGTCTTTTGTTCCCTCTGTTCCCAGGGCTGCTCCTCAAACAACTGCAGTGTGGTGCTGGTCTCAGGCAGCATAGGCAGATTGTGACTTTTACACATGTATCCCTGGGGGTGGCTACATCCAGCTCATCTCCATCCCTGATGGAGCCCTGATCTGCTCAGCTGCTCAGAACTGCTCTTATTATCAGCTCCCTTACTCCTGAAGTCAGCCTTTCTTACTTCATTTTTCAGTTTCATTGCTCCACTGCTGAAAGGTACTTACATTTGTGCTTAAGTACTTTCCTTTGCTTAATCAAAGCCTGTGTACTTGTATGCAAACACACTAATTGCAGGCAAAATTGCTCTTATGTAAGCCACTACCTGATGTTTTGCATGGAGTTGGAAATGCACAACAAAGACCTTTGCACCCATTAAACATTTTAAGAAAAGATTTTAACTTTAGGCGAGGAAATGTGTCATAGGGAATTTGAGTACATTATCATCAATATCATCAGAAGAGAAGAATAATTTATTCCTGACAGTTGTCTTTTACAGCATGTCATTAGAATGATCCCTTTATAGCACCCATTCATATACATGACATCTTAAGTCATACCAATCCATCTTCCTCAGCACATAAAAGACTATCATCTTTCTAATATCTCAATTTTTTCATTTGAAAGTCTGAGTCAAAAATCATTTCCACAAGCATTAACAAGTCCAGCCTACCAATTCCCTGGAACCCTCAAGTGCTTTCTAGGGACATTTCTTCTTTCTTCCTTTCTGCCCCCACCCTGATCTTGTAAAAGAAAAGTAACTACAAGAATGCAAGACACTTCTCGAATGAAGGACTAAGTGAAACAAACCATCCTTACCAACCCAGATTACTGATAAGCATATGATTTTGTCATCAAGAAGCCTGTCTGACCAGATGGAATATACACCTCAACTGTTTGGTTGTCAAAGCCACCCCCCACAAAAATAATCTCTGAGTTAGAGAAGACTAACAGCACATATGAGGACAGCTGTCTCTCTGAGATGCTTGGAACAGACAACAAATCAGTTGGGATTTGGTGACCAGCCTAGCAAAGGCTCTTTGCTCTGGTGCTATGTAAAATTCTCATAATAGTTAACATCCAACCTCAAGTTCTCCTCAGTCCTATCTTAAATCCCTACAGTTCATTTGCTCATATCTCTCACTAGAGATAAATATCTCTCACTAGAGAGACAAACATGTACCCCACATCATGCCTTCCTCACTTAAAGCAGTCAGGGAAACTTAGGTAACTTCCACACATATTTACATCTTCATAACTTGGAACCATTATCCTGCAGGTGATCAGCTCGTTCTAAGTTCAATTCGATTTTTGGGGTAAATCTCAGTCAATTAATATGCTTCCTCTCCTCTGAAAGTAAATATTTTTCCATACTTGGGTTCTTGACACAACTCCTACTGGTTCATCATTTCACACCTTCCCTCTTCAAGGACTGTGAGACTTTCCATTCCATACACTGCATTTAGATGGATATGGTCCAATCTAACATCCACTCACAATAATGGTGTGATATTAAATCAGACTCACAGGATGTGTACCCTTCATACACAGACTATTTCACAGGGTAACTGTATTTAGTCTATGGAAAGGGTTCATGTACTGACTCACAAAGTGCTTCTTTACATATCCTAAGGCTTCATTACCCAGTCTCATTAATTGTTTGCATTGCTGGCACTCTATGTCAGCATGCTGTCACTGAAGAAACATGGTACTATGATAGGCTTTTAGCACAAAGATTACTTACCAATGGAAGAAAAAAAAAACAAGAGTACCATTCGAGATCTTGTATTATAATTAGCACAGCATAACAGATAATAGTTTTAATGCAGAAATCACTTCCTTGATTGTGGAAGAAGACACTAACAGTTTCCTCTTCTGCTGCAATATTAAAGAACTGAAGTTTATTCCTCATGCAGCTGAAGGTATCTCTTCATAGCAAAGTCAGTATCACACAGAAAAGAGACAAAAAAGTAAAACCTGTACACTTCTGTAAAGGCAAACCATCAGACCGGCAGCTTGTTCGGTGATAGATAATGAAATGAACATTTACTTCTCACTGTCTCCTGCTCCAATAGGAAAATGGCAGTACAAGCCACAATCCTCTCAGTCAGAACATACAAACAACAAAAAAATATATGCAGAACTCACCTCACTGTGTCTAGTACATGGCATTGAATCTGAACTTTCAGCCATCCCAAAAGCAATCCTCTTCCTGAATCACAGGGAAATCTCCCTGTATTTTGTGCAGACACAAGTCAAATTTACTAGTAGGCTATCACATATATTTCTGAAGCCCATGGTCTAGTGAGTTCGATTTTAAGTATTCAATACTAGGTAGAATTCTTTGGAATTATATGGAACGGAAGATATTTTCTCCTAATTTTTAATGCTTCCACATACTAGTGTTGCATACTTGGAAATGTCAATTTTTCATGCTGGATACATGTAAGAACGAGGCTGATAAACAGACAGAACCAGGAGGTACAGGATTCTGGATAACTGGAAGATATGCAACACATAACACTTATGGGTTTCTATCAAAATACACAATAAAAGATTGAGAAGTCATCACAAGAAGAGACATTTTCATTTGTTGCTCACATCAGTAGCAAATATATCCACCTGTTGGATCAAACCCTTGTCCAAGTAATGCACAGAGTACAGTTTGCTGCTAAAGTTGAAGTATGTCTGAAAATGTAAAAACTCAGTCCCTTGACTACTCAAAGATTTTGAGTACTTATATATTTTTACAAGATCCATCTCATTACCATTTTAGCCAAATTCCACTTTGAATAGACACATTTTCCAGTCTGCATGCTCTCCAGCTTTAATGAGATGCTTTAATTGGGACTCAGCTGGTAATTGAAACACAGGACTGTGGGTGTGGCAAGGACCTCTGCTCCTGCTGTACTCAGAGACCTCTTCAGAGGGACTCAGCTCACTACCCCATGGGCTTCTACTCTGGAGAGGCCTCAATCACTCTCGACCTACCAACCCACCCTGTTGCCTTTATGCTGGCCATAACAACCAGAATTTAAATATTTTCCTTCATAATCTGAAAACTAAATCTCACTATACATGGTAAAGCAAATTCTCTGCCTTCCTTTCTAAAACCCAGCAAACAATGATGCTGACATTCCACTTCCACACACACACACACATTTCCAAATTTCAGTTTGAAGTGAAATAAAAACAAATTTAAAAGTATCTCTTTTTTTTCAATGTTACAGAACCACAGAATCACAGAATTGCTGAGGTAGGAAGGCACCTCTTGGGGTTATCTTGTCCAATCTTCTCTGCTCAAGCAGGGCCACCCAGGGCTGGCTGCCAAGGAGCTTGTCCAGATGACTTTAGATTATCTCCAAGGATACACAGACAGACTCAACAACCTTCCTGAGCAATCTGTGCCAGTATTTGGTCACCCTCATGATGAAAAAATTATTTCCTCTGGTCCCATGTGCTGTCTGAAGTAGGGCACTTTTAATGGGAACTTTTATTGGCAGCAAGATTCCTTGACCATATATTGGTGAGCAGAACACTGCCATTTGTGGATGAAGATTAAGAACCACTGATCAGTACAGCACTGCCACTCTTGCCCCTTGTGACTTGAAGAATAAAGCTGACTGTACTCATCAATATCCCACACTCTGAAGAAATTATCTCCATAGATCTTTATAAATCTATTAAGAGAATTGAGAAAACCACAGGAAAGACTAATGCCTGTAGCATAAAAGCAGAACTGGCTTATGCAACCAGCTTCATGTGTATTTTAATACTATTTCTTTTAAGCATAGCAGCCAATAGATTAAGTCTGAACTTGAAAGGTCATTTAACAAAAGCAGAAAGAACTGCTATCTTCTAATGTCCATGTTTTTACATAGAAAAAAATTTGTTTTTTCAAAATCAAGCTGCTTTCTCCAGCTTCTTGCCTGTGGTAAAGGAGAATAGCTATATTCACTTCAGCAAGACTCACCAGATCATAATAGTGTAAAACAACCTATGGTGTTTGTGGGGGGGGTTGGTTTGTTTGTTTGTTTAAAAGTATGTTACATTTATGTTTTAATTCTAATACGTGCTAAGAATATAAAGACCATTTAAAAAAAATCAAAAACCAAACCACAAAACCAACCTACAAACATTCAGAGGGTTGATAGAGTGCCTTCAATGGCCTCAAAATGCCTGCTAAGGCAACATAGATATTCAAACAGCAATACCTGCTCCTGGTGCTTAGCATGTACAACAACAACTATTCTGGTCAGCTTCCATTATTTACATTTTGATTGTTTAGGGCCTTTGACTTTTTCCAACCTAAGTTGCAGGGAAAGGGACAGCACAGGCTACATGGCTTCCATTTGATGTACCATTTCACGAAACCCTTACATTAATCAATGAAAAACATGCCACAAAAGGAGATGCTGCAATAAATGTAATACATTGCAAAGAAAATCTTCTAACTTTCTACAGCAAAGATGCTGTATGTCATGCAAATGTACATGCAAAGATGCATGTACATTTATCTCTCTGGTGAAAAAAGATTTATCTCTAATGACAGAAGGATACACTTGAAAGCAGGAGTCATATTTCTCAGCCAAAACAACACTAGGGTACATATTCAACAGTTTTCATCTCTTATGTTGTTATTATTAAGCAACTGCCTATGGCCTTATCACATACACCACGAAAACAAGATGTTATGCCAGCACATTTCTAATTTGATGGATCATGATTTTTATCTCCCAGCAAGGATTCAATCTTTGCATGTCCTTTTTTATGGCTACTATTTAAGGCACTGAGCCATGGCAGTATCTCCCATGAACCATTTCTAGAATACAAAAAATAGTTTAAAAAGGCAAGGAGGGTACCAGTCATTTTTGCAGTAACTGGGGAGTGTGGCTGAGGGGTACATGACCCATGACATCCATGATGACTAACCCATCACATCCACTTACAACACACTTCACTGGTGCTTGGTTCTCAGTTTTCTTTTGGCACTCATTGTACTTCAGTGCCACACTTGTTTCTTCCAAAGTGTCATCTTCATATACTGTTGTAAATATATAAAGAAGTGCAAAAGACAGCCACCTTTACTTTCTAATTCCTCTCTGTTCTCCAGTCCCTCTTCACACACCATATAGAGGACAGGAATGAACACACAGAGGTCTTGTGACCAGAAGTTACAGGTTTCCTGAGAGGGTGAAGCTGGCCACACTATCTTCCAAATATTCTGTGGACAAATAGGCACCAACTTTTACATGGTGCCTGCACACCTAAAGCAGCAAGTAACTTCTGCTAAATACAACCCACCTAATGCCCTGCTGTTCCCCACAAGAACTTGTCAGACCCTGCTGACTTCTTGCAAAAACTCAGGTGAGGAAAGATTCAGCAGCATTTCTGTGTTGGTCTCAGCAATTAAGTATTTAAGTGGAACCAAAACACTTAAGAGAAATACAAAGCCAGAAGTCTTGCAAAGGCAGCAGCAGCTCCTGTGCTCTGTGTGTCAGTGCCATCCAAATTCACAAGTAGAAGACTATTATTCTGCCATCCCAGAATATTACTCACATCAAAGGATAGTGCATGATAATGGCATTAGAACAGATTAATTCAGTGAGATCAAAGCTTAGCAGTCTGTTTCTAGCATTGGATGGTTCATGATGAATGGTCCATGATGACTGAGCAGGCATAGCGTTTAAAAAGCCACACAAGTGCAGAATTATCCTTCCCTCCTCTACCACTCCATGATTTTTTGAGGTGGGACTATGGGTATGTCTTTTATTTTTGGAATGTTTTTAGGCTACTTAGATTTTTGGTTTACAGAACATCCTGACAAGGACTTCCAAATTCAGTTTTGAAAAGTCCCTGAGGGATTACCCACTAATGGAAGCCATCAAGCAAAAATCAAGGAATGCCTGAGCAAGCCACAAGTAGTTTTTCCTTTGAACTTTGAAAAGTTTTTCAAAGTACAGGATACCTCTGGTTTTCTTCCTCTACTTTTCAGACTTGAAAATTGCATTATCAATAAGCTGGCCTCAGAGGATGCAAATTGTGGTATCTGTCACCTCACTCACAGGGATTTAGAGGAAATTGCTGCCATAATTGCATCCTATCTGGATGTACAGTGATGCTCTCTGGTCCTACTATGTCAGGAAGCAGCAAGAGGAAGCTGTTCCACGAGGAAGTGGAAGATGCAAGACAAGCATGGTGACAAAGCTGGCAAAAGCAATGGTATCAGCAGCAAGAGCCCAGTCTCACCACACTGTGTGAGGTAAGAGCCCAGAACAGGCAAGTCCATAATCACAGAACCATACAATACTTTGAGTTGGAATGGATCTTTTAAAAACCACCAAGTCCAACCTACCTGCAAACTGATCATGAATATTTCCATGGATGGAGAATCTCTGAGCAATCTGTTTCAATGTTTTATCACTCTCATTGTAAAAAACTTCTTACATCTAATCTAAATCGACCATTCTTAGTTTTAAAGCCATTACCCCTTGTCCTTTCAGCACATGCCCATGTAAAACATTTCTCTCCCTCTTTTTTTATAAGTTCCCTCTAGGTACTGGAAGGCTGCTGCAAGTTGTCCCCATATCCTCCAGGCTGAAAATCCTAAATAAGTAAAAAAGCATCAGACCTGAGGTCAGGAAATCAGTTCACAAGTCAGGGCCAGGATCTAGTATGAGGACAGGCACAAGCAAAAGGCTGCAACACCTACTGCAGAGTGTCCCAAGCAAGACCCAATCTCATTCCCAGGCAGCTGTGGGAAACCTCTGCCATGGGAAGCCTTCTTCCAGCTTTTGGTCAAAAAAGCCCCAAGGCAAAAAAGGCTTTTCAAATATCTCTTTCTGACCAGAGATGTGGCCTTGAGTCCAGAGGGCCAGACTCCTGGGAGAGGTGTGGAACTGTGTTCCAGGCTCTGCCACTGTTATTCCAAAGGCAAGGAGGTCTCTCCCTGCTGTCTGCATTGCTCCATAGATTGCAGTTGCTCCTGTGGAAAATGCGTTACAGGCTGGATGACTGATATGACTTCCTTGCTTAAGTCTCCCCTCTCTGACGTGGCTCTTTATTCACTCTTTTAAAAAGCTATTGAAGGAATTTCAATTTAGATTATTTGAAATAATAAGATTTTAAAAGCAGGTCAGGTAGAGGAAATCATTGTTGGAAGGCCATAGCTAAACCACCAATTTCATCTTCAAAATGGATTTATATCCCATCCTCTCAAAACTCCTATTAAAAAAAAAAGCTTCAACTCACAAGAGCTGACATCAGGTCAATAGTATAACGTCTTCTTAAGCTTCACATTGATGGTACAAGTGTGTTTTCAGTGACATTTCAACCAATGAAAAACTCCCCTGTTCAAGTGTTGCTGTAATTCAAAACCTGACTAAAAGTTGCACAAATACCTCAATGCTTTTCATCACTTAGAACAGTACTTTGTGAGTTAAGGGCAGGTAATTTCAACACAAAATATGTGCATCATAGCTACCTTAAGGAACTGGTACAGACAATAATGACCTCAAAATGACGACTCACAGGATTAAATACTGTATACAGGAGCCAGCAATTTTAACCTTATTAACTGCAGAGTGAAACCTCAGTTCACTAACTCAATTACTTAAATAATTTGCACAATCGCTATTCCTTAATTACTAGCACAACTTTAATAGCAAAGGTGTAAAACTGTGGAGACATCATTAAAAAATAAAGTTGCTAGAGAATATTTACTAGGTTCCCCTCCAGTGCTTTAAATTCATTCTGCTTGAAAATGGAGCTTGGAAGAACACTGATTGTTAAAGCTATGATCCTTCCAAATTTGTTTGTTGCCTTGGAAGAATTTGAAATGCAATCTGTGAAAATGGAGAGAGATTTAACAGACTCTGGATCTGATAGGGAGGTCAGATTCATGATGGGGGTTTTTTTTGTTGGCAGCCTAGCATAAAAATTTAAGAGGGATGGGATCAGTTTTTCACTTTGATTGATGTGGGTGGTATGGTGGTGGTGTTTGGTCAATTTAAGAAAGCAGAAGAAAAGTTTGGAGACAAACAAGTGAACTGTCTTGAACTTGACACTCATTGAAAGAATCACAGGTGAGAGAAAATATTATCCTGGAAAGAAGGCAACAAGAGAGCAATAGAGACACCTGCAAAGTTGCTGGGGTAAGGATCACTGTTGAGCTACCACCCTGCTAACTAGTTCATTGTGCATGGAAAAACAAAGGGATAGAGGAGGAAGTTCTGGGACATCTCTTGGAAAACCAGCAGGGAATGGAAGGGGAGAGGGAAGGAAAAAAGATTTCTCTGAGGGGTGCACTGAAAAAGTAATTAATCACAGAGTGAAGAAGAGAAGTAGTCCACAGTCACAGCTGAAAGCAGCAGAGCAGTCAAGCAGATCCTCTCTTTCCTCATAGTGCTGAAGGAAACTGCCCTGTCATGCAATTGGAAGTCAGATGCAGATTTTGAGCTTAGGTGCATAAGGAGGCCTTGGAATGTTTTTAATAGAACACACTGTGACACAGAACTTGCTTCAGTTTTAGTGCAAAAACAAAGTTTGCATGAATTAGTTCATTATAATACTTTCATATGTTGTTTTTTCCCCTGCTTTCTACAGCTGTATGATAGTAAGAAAACTGTCCCCATTAGATCTATTCATTCCACAACAATAACACATACAGTACAACAACAGAATATGAATGAGCCACAAAATAATGAACTTGTAAAATCTATGGAGGCAAGTAGTCAATTTTTTAACCTGCTGAGAAATAGACTACAGAAGCATTTAACCAATTATCTGCATACTCTGCCCTTTTCTCAGCATATCAGGAAGCACAGGCTCTCTTCCCTGACACCTCAGGAGAGAAGCTGCCAAGCATGGCTCTGCCTCTGCTGCTGCAGCTACACCCCCTCCTGTACTCTGTGGCAGCATCAGGGAGCAGCAGTCTCCTTTTTCTTCCTGTGAATGTGAGTGAATGTCCAGCAGCCCTAGAACTGAGAATCCAGGCACACTGCTGCCAGTGACTAATCCAGCCTCCATCACCCTGAAATCTGGAGGGAACACAATGAATTCCCCCACAAGGCATACCCACATTTGTTGATGGCCAAAGTTGTGGGATCTCTTCTTAACAAAATGCACTTAAGAAACTGTCATTGTTGTTTCACACCAGATATGTGCACAGGTATGCAATTTTTATGAACTACTTTCCTTTCTAGAAATTACTTTTCTGCTTCTGGTGTCTTTCTCTTTTGGGTTTTGGATCCTTAGTGATGTTCCCATACAAGAGCTCTGTTTATCTCCCTGTAAGTGCCAGTCTGGATTGATTTTCTTTTCTCAGCAAATTCCAGTCACTCTCTCCAGAATGATTTCCAAATCTTCCTGTGATCTCTCTCTGGCTGTTGGGTGCAGTCCAGGTCTTTCTGGAACCTGACATCACACTAAGGTCACTTTCTTAAGTGTAGGTTTGTAACTAACTTGTGACAAAAGGGAAAATCATTTTACTTTCTGCTTTCCCCCTTTACTTAACAATGTGCTATATATATATATATTTCTGTCTCTGTACCAGCTCCTGAAATATTTTAATGCTCTTTCACACTTAGCAGTAATATAAAATAGCAGCAGCTCAGTTCAGTGCTTTAGCAGTATTTATATTACTTCCAGTGCCTGATCCAGCTATTCTAAAGTTAGTTTGTGGATCTCAACATTGTGCCTCTGCCTGCCTTTAGACCATAGGCTTCTCAATGTCTGCTGTGTTTGTACAGTCCTGACCAAAGGTCCTTCCTCACCCACCACAACTGTTCTGAGACCCGCAGTAACATCTGCAATAAAACGAAATGTGGGGGTTTTCCTGAGTTATACAGAGTGTGTCAGACAAACAAACATTTGTTATAATGTCCTAGGAGAGAAATTTAATGTATCTAGCTACTCTTAAGATCTGCAGGGTCAATTTCCAAATCCAGGAAGGCATATTCCCAACACAGCCACTCAAACAGACACAAAAACCACTGCTCCAAATTTTGGCTTCCCTTCATCTCATTACAAAAAGCAGCTCATGCCCTGCTGTGGAGAAGGTGCAGGATTATGCAGGAGGTCAGACTCCATCATTCTGCTGATCACTTCTGTCCTTTACTGTCTAAAAATAAGTTTTCAAAGCCCTTCTTAGGTCTAATAGAGGCTTCATAAGAAATCCTTGAACTGAGATCCATTTCTGGGTTCATGCAAACAGCTGAATGAATCCATTTACAATTAAAGGCTCTGATCCAGCAGAGAGATCCATTCTTATTCCTTTTACTAACAGTTTTCAAAATTCTAAATGTTGGTGCTTCATTCTGCACTTTCTACAATTTATTTTAAGTGACTTTGACGAAGGACAATTGGCTAATATTCAGTAGTCAGCTTTGCACAGGAGCTGGTGGTCACAAAAAGTGCAAAAGAACATTCCAGAAAATTTCTTTGTCCTCCTGTGCTTCAGTGAGGTTGTTTGCTGTTGCTCACGAACATTTGATTTGCAGCAGCAGCACAGGTGATATTACCAGCTTCTTCTTATATCCTCAAGCTAATAATTCAATAATTCATATGAAGCCAGTATAAGAAGATTGAAAATAGCAAAAAAAAGTTTTGGGAAATATCTAATTCCTGAAATTATAGAGGTTGGATCAACTTTTGCTTTTTTTTCCTAGCCAAAAATCACAAATTACTATTTTTCACATTATTTTTATAGCAGCTGCTGAATATGCTTATGAAAATTTCCACTTAAAAGAATAACCATGATTTTTGAAGACTTGCCCTGTATTAAAATGTTTGGGTCTAGAATTATCTGGTGTCTAAGCAATTCAATATTACATAAAATTCTTGGATTTTAATAAAATTTCTGGATATGGATCAGTTAATAAACTTTGTTTCACCAACCACCAAACAGATACCCAGTCATGACTGCTTAATGAATGTTTCCCTGAAATGAAATCTGGAACATTTCAAACTACCAAACTGACAGAAAAAATAATTCTCTGTAAGAAAAACTCTGTTGCAGATTCAGTTCTACATAGCTGAAGCTCACTTTAATTCAATTGGCAGCATTTTCACCTTTGAAAATCTTCTCATATAGCATTGTGGCAGTCTTTTATGTTCACAGTGATTACTGAACAATATACTAAAATAGTAGTATTGCTGGGAGTGCAAGGCCAACTGTTCCAACACAGCCCAGCTTCTATAAGTGCTGCAGCCCTTCTGGACCTGTAGGTTCTGCAGGGGAAAGGCAGGCACAGAGCCTTTCCCAGGGGCAGGCTTGAAATGCTTGAACATGACATTAATACTAAAAGCTTGCATACTTTGAAGGGCTGCTACACAAATGCAAGTAGCCCAGTTGCAGATGTTTAGCCCTTTCCCTGCACTGGGGCACAAAGTGCAGAGCTGCACCTGCAATGGGAGCTGCAACTGGTGATGGAGCTGCACCTGCAGTGGGAGCTGCACTTGCAATGAAGGCTGCACCTGCAATGGGAGCTGCATCTGGTGATGGGAGCTGCACCTGGTGATGGGAGCTGCATCTGGTGATGGGAGCTGCATCTGGTGATGGGAGCTGCACCTGCAATGGGAGCTGCATCTGGTGATGGGAGCTGCACCTGCAATGGGAGCTGCACCTGCAGTGGAAGCTGCACCTGGTGATAGGAGCCACACAGTCCATGCCAGCTGCCTCCTGCTGGCCTCAGCTGCTGGTGTCAGGTGCATGAGGCCGCCAGCCAGGTATCAACTATGTGCTGTCTGCAAGGTGTGCAACATGCCCTGGAGAAGACTGTGACACCTTGGGCTGCCACACTTCCATCTTTCTTTTTATGAGAAAGGAAGACTGGAGATTAGGAACAAGCTCCAATGCATGAGCTTACACTACAAACCTGACACAGGGAGATGCCAGCCAGCCCTAGAAAGAATGCAAGCTGGACAAGCACCGACTTGCTTTGTAGTCCTGTTGTACAACCCTGAGCTCAAGGCAATAAATCAGCTTCCTCGTTCCCATCTTAACAGTTTTATAGCCCCTGCTACAGACACTGCCTCATAATATTACCACAAAAAAATAATATTTGTGATGAAGTTGGAGTTGAATCAGCAGTGAGAGCAACTTAGGCACTGGGCTGATGATGAAGAATGCATTACTGACTGTGGAGAGGCAACCACAGCTACAGTAGTGAAACATTGGGGACTGTGGTTCCTGTGATAAACAATATGCCACTTACTTGCTGCTTCCACCAAAGCATTGTATAGGAGACTATTGATCAGCTGCATGTAGGTGACATAACAGTTTCCAAATTGCTAATTTATTGGGGTTTGTCAAGCAAATAGCAGCCATGGCTGTGGAAGAACTATTAGTGCATGTGAAAATGAATTTTGCTTTATAATTGTCAGGAAATTGAAATACATTGGTAATAAGACAGTTTTAGGCAGCTTCACCTTTTTTCCAAAGTCATTAATTAGAACAGTTCAGCTAAGCCAATGGTGTACATTTCTCTTGAGTTCATGAACTGGCTTTCAACAGAAAAACACACAGACAGGAAAAGGGGAAGAAAACACACAAAGGTGGAGCTAAGACATCCTAGCTAGGGACTGGCTTTATTTTTTGGCATAAATGAAAAGATACTAAAAACGACCTTTTCACTAAACAAATACCTTTCAATCTTGTCAGCTCAACATGAGTGTGGGTATTTTAGCTGCAAGACTGAACTACAAAATGTCACAAACACCAGCTGCAGGTGAATCCTCTCTGGTACCGACATGGGGGTTGCGGCATCCTTTTTGCAAAAGTAACAAAAGAAAACAGGTCTTACTATACCCACTGAGGAAGGAAGGCAGCACAGGAGAACACCTACTCCAAGGACAGAGATTTCACAACCTCTCTGGGCAACAGTGCCAATGTTGATCAGCCTTTGAGAGAACATCTAAGTGGAACTTCCTGTGTTTCAAATCATGACAATTACCTCTTGTCCTGTCACTGGGCTCTTGTCCTGTCACTAACATCTGGCTTTGTTCATCCCAACCCAAACAGGTTTATGCCAGTGGGTAAGGTCCTCTAACTCTTCTCCAGGCTGTAGAGTCCCAGCTCTCTCAGGCCCACCTTATATGACAAATGCTCCAGTCCTTTAATCTTCTTTGTGGGCTTTCACTGGACTTGCTCCAGTACAATCATGTCTCTCTTGTGCTGGGGAGCCCAGCACTGAACCCAGAACTCCAAGTGTCTCACAAGTGCTGAGTGGAGGGGGAGGATCACCATTCTCAGTCTGGTGACACCCTGCCTGCTGCAGTACATGGGCCCAGGTGCCAAAAGACAATATAAAACTGGTCATAGAATCATAGAACCATTTAGGTTGGAAAAGACCTGTAAGATGATTGAGTGCAACTGTTAATTTTGCACTGCCAAGTCCACCACAAAACCCTGTCCCCAAAAGCCACATCTGCACATTTTGTACATAGCTCCAGGGGTGGTGACTCCACATCACATCCTTAGGAACCTTATTCCAATGTTTGACAACCTCTTCTGTGAAGAAATCTTTCCTAATATCAAATCTAAACTTCCCCTGGTGCAACTTGAGGTAATTTTCACTTGTCCTCTGTTTGTTCTTCTTCTGCACAGTGTGCAGGAAAGAGAGATTTTTCCTCCTGAATGTCCAAGCATTTGTAGAAGTTGCAGAGTACTCAGCCAACCAGCTAGGAATGTGAAGGCAACATCAGAAAGCTGGTTGGGGTAGAGCTGTTTCAAATATTCTGAGACATTATGCTGAGGGATTTCTTTTACTCCTATGCCTAATCTACCTAATCTTCTGCTATTTTCAGATAACACTAGTAAACTTTTACATAAAAAAAACTATCCAGCTATTCAGCTGGAAGCCATGTGGAAGCCATTCTCTAGCTCTTCTCATTTGCAGAGACTACAGTTGTCAAATGTTGACACCCGGGGTTTTTTTGCCTGTTTAAGAGACAACCAATTCATAGAACAATTTCAAAATTCTATCTAGTTTATCTTTACTATCTTTTTAGTTTAGCTTTTGGATTGAAACACTTCAAGCACTTCAAACCAGCATAGCATGGCTTTGTGAAGCCTGCTACAGAAATCATAATAAAAGGCCTATTGCAGAAGAAGCATAACTAAACACACAAGGAAGACAGAATTCATTGGGACTGGGACAATTCAGTGTCTTCTGCAGACAAGTATTTACTTCTTCCTGATTCACCATTACCTGAGGTATTTCTCTACACAGCAGCAAAGAGTCAAAGGCAAGAAGAATTTTAACAGCTCAGTGTATGAATAACAGACTTAGGCTGAGACACAGCCAGCTGAAGCTGCCATAAGGAAGATGAGATAGACAGGTTTGTTCAGGGATTGAACACTCTAGGCCACTCAGTAGTGCTGGCTGCAGATGTGCCCTGTTGGGAGAAAGGCAATGAAAGGCCATAAAAATGGATGTAAGATGAGAGAAACTTTTACAGATGTAGTACAGCCTGGAAAGGGATGTGGGCCTATGACCAACACTAGACTCCTACTCTATTCAGAGAAATAGAATTCTGTAGGTGTTTGAAATAACAGATTTGTAGTGAAGAAAATGCAGGCTCTGTATCAATTCCTTTTTTGAATGAAAAAAAACTTGTAAGAGCCTGACTAATGCTTAAATCCTCAGGTCAAAGGTACACCTAAGTGGACAGGAGAGAAATTGAGATGCTACTCTTGCTGAGCCAATGTGGAAAGAAGATATCCATTGAGCATAATCAAAAAGTTAACTGAAAGTATTTAAACAAACCTGGCAGAAGACCTAGAGGCTTTACTGTAGGGGTCTGGGAAGTCTGAGAATGCCTCCAGGGGGCTCAACACCCACAGCTGCAATTTTTGCTGGGGAAAAGTATCCAAAACAAGGTTGAAACCTGGCTTCTGAATTGCTTGTAGAGGTTTGATCATATGTATGCTTTCTATAAGAAAGGAGCCAGAGTCAACACATTTCTGGACTAAAATCTCTGTAACTATAAAAACCAAGGGAGATAATTTCTGAATATGCATTTTAAGTATCAAGTAGATACCTGATAGTAGATACTTGCACAAGAAACTAGTCCAGCTATTAATTTACACAACAAATTTTTGTTCTGGGTAAAAGGAAAAAACCCTTGTTATTTTGAACCAAATGACCCTCGGAGGATATGAAGTAGCTTCATTTTTCTTTGGAAGCCTCTCAGTGCCTCATATTTCATGGGTGATAGATAGCTGTCTGTTTCACAGGAAGAGCTGCCATGCAGGAAGGCATCTCTCAGACAAGAATCACAGAATAGCTGTTTGTGATAATGGTTCACGATGCACTTCCAGCACATATGAAATCCCTTCAGAACCAAAGATGATTTTTATAAAACAGATAAAACCAGAACTGAATTCTAGGGCCAATCAGGCAGTAGTTCCATGTGATTGTGGAAGAGTCATAAACTGGGCCAAGATCTGTCCACTTGCCAGCAGAGTTATCTGAAACATTCAAGTCTCTGGCAGCAATTTTAACTAAAGAATCCACTGTAATTAGCTCATTAGCAGTTGTCCAATGAGTTTAGCACTGTAAGCTTCTGAGGTTCCAGAAAGTCAGGTATTTCAGAGCTTGTAAATTTTGCTAGAATGTGGCAGATGTTTGTACAAGGCTTTCCTCAGTAAACAGAAGTGAGTTCAACCATCTTCCTCTTCCTGGAAAAATGTAATATTTGGGGAAATCCTTGCTGGCAGAACACATCCTATGGTTTTCCATGGCTACTCAGGCTACATAGCAAGGCCAGCAATAAACACACATCCATTTATGCTTAACAGTCAGGTCTTTCTTTACTTTTTGGGGCTAAAACAAAACCTCCTACAGGCAGAGCTCCATTAGGGTCTACAGCAGCTGGCAGTACTGTTTGCAGCAAAGAACAATAAATGTATAACACACAAAGGTCATTTCTGTGACGGAGTGGGACCTGCTCTAACAAGCTATGAATATGTAACAGAAAATGGAGTTTGACAGGTGTTTTGTGTTCTCCAGGCTAAAGTCCTGCACAATGCGGAAAACTGTTCCCTTTATTGGGTCTTGCAAAAGGTACTAAAACCCACTACAGCATCACACCAAACCCCATATCAGTCAGTGCTGCTCCTTGACCAGGAGTGCACCACCCAAAGGCTTCCATTGCAAAGCATCCCAGGCAGGAGCACCTCATCCAAGTGACATTGCACAGCTACAGGCACTGAGTCAGCACAGGCCACTGGGGGACCAGCTATGCAGCCACCAATTGCAGCCTCACTTAGATCTTGCCCAAATTCTCTGTACGTGCCATGTAAAAGCCCAGAATGCTGGCCAGACAACAGCAATCCCAGTGTGCAGGAGGGACCAGAGGGTCTTTCCAACCTAGGCAGTCCTCAGCATCCTCTGCCCCTTTTCATCAGGGACACAGCCTTGCAGCAAAAACAAATTGCAGGAAAAGAGGGAGAAAAGCCACTCCACACCAGGACAGCTGTGCTTTCCACACTTATCTGTTCAGAATCCATTCTTGCCAGTATGCCTCAAGGACAACACATGGAACTCTTGGCCTTCACTAGGCTGGACCCCTTGAAGATCCCTGTTCCACGGGGGGTGTTCTGCTCCAAGTCTTTTTGGCATATATGTGTTTTACCACCATCCCTGTCAACTCTGCCTCTATCAGTCACATCACAGTCGTCCCCATGGAAAAGCAGGGAGTCACAGAGACACTGTGCCATGTTTTCCTATGGGATTGGCTCTGACATGCACAATAGAGCCAGAAAAGCCTGCCCTGGCCTCGGTTCATATGCCTAGTGCAATCCTTTATACTCCAAGGCAGAGGATCTGGACAGACTTGTTGCTTTGAGCATAACAACACTTTTCAGCACTTAAGTTGTTTCTTGTATCAGATACTCAATGCAGTATCATCTGCATTTTATTTTTTAAATATTGAGAGAAATATTTTATGAACTGTCATTAGTTTGGCAGATAACATATGTAGCTGGGTCATAGTTTCTAGAGTTTCATCACAGTTCAGTAGTAGCTAAGCATTTTTTAATGAAAGGTAGAATTCGTAGACACTGACAATATACCAGAACTGCAGGAGGTAGAAAAACACAAAACCAGATAATTCTGAAAGACTTCAGTGAAGATCACAAGAATTTGCAGTCCAGCCAATGCCTGCCCAAGTCTGAGTACAGCTGTAAACAAGCACCCTGGGGTGCTCCTCTATTTCTTTTAGATCTGGACCCTGCTGACACTAAAAGAGAACTGGAGGAGGAAAGGACAGCTCTGTTATGGAGGCTGGGAGGAACAGGACAGCCCAACCAGGACACAGCTGGGGTGCTGGTCTGACTTTGTTTAGCTCTGCCTGCAGCCAAACTCTGGCTTGCAGTAGTGATTATACAGCTCCTAGAGCCCCAAAAACAGTTTCTCCAAAGCCATGAGGAGATGTAAGATCTGTTGGGCCAAACATCTCCCAGACAGTGTTCAGGACAGCTGGCAGCTCAGCCACAGACCAAACACACTCAGAAGAGGCACCAAATCTCCCCTGATGTGCTGGCAGAGCAGGAGCCTTGTGTTGGTGGGTTTGAGCCCTTCAGGAAGATGACCTTCCACCCCTCCTGTGGTGTTGGCTTTAGGTGACGGCTTTAGGTGACAGTTTGTGTCAGGGCAAACAGGACCCATGATCCCAGAACAAAGTAAAAAGCAACAGCAAGTGCCAAGCAAGACAAGACCTCACTTCAGCTCCATCAGATTGTGCCAGACAGTTGAGGATACAACCCCTGAAGCAGCAACCTCAAACCTCTGGTGTAGCTGATAGCCAAGGTAGCTGTCCTCACATCTTTAGCTAATTTTCATCTGCAAATAGGGCCACATCTTGCATGTTTGATGAATATCCTTTACTACAGCTACTGATGTCCTCTTTAGCACAGATAGACTGTGCACTTGCCACAATCAACTGTAACAAACCTAGTCTTTCTCAGTCCGCTGCATTCCAGTTTTTGAAGGAGGAAACTACTAAACTTGAAGCTTAATTATTTAAAATAAATTAGTTTTCCTGCTTAAGAGTTAGAGATGTGATTTAACAAGTTGGGGACTGACATTTAAAAGTTTAGTGGTGAGTCAGATTGTGCCAAAAGGGTGCAATTGAGAACAGAGTGAAAAGTGAATGTAAACTCTCTGGAGCTTTAATCTTGATTGCAATATTACTGACAAAACTCAGCCCAGAACTGACCCAGATTCATCTTGCCTGGCTTTTTAAACAGAGATGTGACACCCCATTTAGAAACTGTTGTCCTACACACCATCTGTAGTTTATGAAGAAAAATCAAGACCTCTGGGGGAAATCAACCTGATCTGAAATCCAGATTTCAACAGCCTGTTAGCAACATTCCCTTCCTTTTTAAAAGAAGTCTCCTGATTACATCACCCCTTGCATCTGTGAGCTGTAGGAGTCAGGCTGCTCATAAAAGTCTGCTTTAGACACCAGAACATCTAGAACTTACCCTCTCTACTTCACTTTCTAGCTTGCTATCTTGCTTGCTCTGTCAATGCCAAGCAATGACAACTGAGGATTCCTGTGTTTTGGGGGCACACACAACCCAGCAGGTGCCATGCTGCAGACACAGCAGGTATTGCTCCCATCCACACTGCTGCATCAAAGCACAGAGTTTACACAGCCATCTGGAACACATCTCCAGCTGATTTTGAGCACCCACAGGCACAGGATGCCTGATGAAGCCTCAGGAGCCTTGTTTAACAGCTGACAGTTTGTGGTGGCCCCCATGGCCACCAGGGACACTGCTCTGCTGCCCAACAGGACCCACACTCCTCTTCCAAAAGGCTGCCCCAGCCTGTACTGGTATTTGGGGTTATCCTGCCTCAGCTGTTGGTCATTTTGGCCAGACTGCTGGGATGCTTCTGAATAGTGGCCCTGTTCTCCAGCCTATCAATCTGGTGTCATACTGGGAGGGCTCTGCTTCCCTTTACCACCCTCAAACACATTCTTCCAGGCATTTTAAAAGCTAAAAACATCCCACCTTTGTTTTCTTTTGCCTCTTTCTGAATCCCCCCATATAAAGGAGATCATTGCAAAGTGAAATAAGAAACTATGTGTGACAGAGGCAGATAACATGAGACTGCATTAACAAAGCTCAGGAAAAGGAATTGAATGTGAAACTCACTATTCTTGTGTTTTAAGTGCACACAGACAATGCAAGATTCCTATTTGCCTTAAGGGTACATAAATTTTTACTGGCTTTATTTGCTGGAAACAAAGCTTAATGTTCAGTATCACAGCACAGTGATAGGGGTCTAAGTTGTATAGTCACTGGCTGGATCAATAAAATCAAAATGCAGTTTCAAATTGACCCAATATAAAATAACTTCTCTGAAGGCAAAGAACCAGAACAGTCTACAAGGTTGATGGACCGTTGAAGAAAAAGATTCAAGAATTCTTTTGGTAAAGTTCTTTGATATGTCAAGGTGTAATAAACTGGTATTTAAAAATACACATTGTACTATGCTTAGCCGGGAAATCAAGAGACCATACCACTAATATAACTAACTAACTAACTAACTAAATTGATTGTACTAGCAAAACACTGTGATCATTTTACATTTTCTTCAATAGGAAAAAAAAAAAAGATAATTTCCTGCAGTGAACTTAAGGTGAAGAGGGATTAAAATGATAACATTCAAAGAAGTGCATTTGTTTATGTCACCTAAAATAGGTGAAGGATAATGACACAGAAAAAAGTATCAAGATGACAATGAAAGCTGTGGAAGATTTTAAGATGCCCTTTCATGCCGAAAATCAATGCTAAAATAGCACTTTCCAGTTCCATGTATCTGCATTTTCCCTAATTTTTCTCCAAGGTTCTCCATGTTTGTAAGATTCTCCTGTTTTAAAGTGATCAGACTTGCAACACATTTTATAATTGGGATACTGCTCAGTTTCAAAATTCCAACAGGAAATTAGGATTCTTCAATCACAATTTGTATTTAGAGATAAGAAAACATAAATTGTCCCTTACTATAAACCAGCTTCTCAGTTGGGGAAAACTGAGACCCTAAGAAGATCTTTCTGTTCTGTTTATTTCCCCAGAAAAAACAATAGGATAGTCTTTAAAGCACACCCACATTAGATATGGAAAATCTAATTCCAGGTGTTTCATTGGTATTGATCACAGCAGAGATTGGAACACAGGTGTCACAGGGCAGTATCCTAAGTGGAATCATACAGTGCTATTTAGGAGCATTTTGCAAATGGTCTGTGAGCTGGGAGCAGCAGGAGCACATCCACATTGCACAGATGCCTTGGGAGCTCATGGGATGAGAGGAACCTCAGGGCTAGGAACAGGACACTGGGGTCAGGCTCCCGATTTTGAGGATTGAACTCCATAGGAAGAGATTGCTTTCCTTAGAGTAAAGAGAAGCAAGTCACAAGGATACAGGTTGGAAAACACCCCCAGTAGTCACCCAGAGCAGCCTCCTGCCCAAAGCAGGAGTGCTGTCAGCACCAGCTCAGTTCTGCCATGGCTTTGTCTTGCTCAGTCTTGAATACCCTGCCAAGCAAATGGCACCATCCACCTAGAGATAAGGCTTCTCCTCACGTCTGATCTGAGCCCTGCAAGCTGCAGTGCAGCCATTTATCCCATGCCATATGTTTTTTGACTCCATCAGGAAGACTTTGGCTCTGTCATTTCTATTCTATCCCTGTTCTTTAAATAGCTGTACACTGCTCTACACTACACCTGCCCTTCGAGTTCTTCACTGATTCCCTCAGATTCTCACTGTAGTCCCTGTTGACCCACTGAACCCTATTCTGTATGTAAAGGGCTGCTACTGCTCCTCTGAAGGATATCCAAACAAATCAGGAACACTACATTAGGTCACTTCAAGATTTTTCTCCTTTTCATTCCCTTCCCTGAACTTCTTTTGCAAAACAAGCATATTGCCACAAAAAGTTGCAATGGTACAAATTAACCTTAACTGATAAAAATTAACATGACCCAAAAGCTGTTCCAATGATCCATGACAAAATATGGGGTTATCTTCTTTGCCTTAGGTGCCTAACAAAGACAAAGAAAGAAACAAAGAAAGATTTAAGCCTAAGCTATTCTTTTTTCCTAGGTGATAATTGAAAGAAGCACCTGAAAAGAGCAATTAATCTTCCTTATCTGAGCTGACTTATCATAAGAGGCATCACCTTCTGGAGTTGTCTGTTCACTTCATCGCTTACAAATGCAGGGTGATAGACTTAGACTCAGACATCAAGCTTAGTGCAGATGACTCCCATGTTACTAGCAATGTTTGCTAATAATATGCAAGCTAAACAGACAAGCTAAGTTCCTCTCCTAAATTCAAGCTGGTTTGATAAAGCAAGCAGGACTAAAAATGTGGTTATGTTTTGATAGAACAAGAAGCAGTTACAAATCTAAATGCAAAGATGGCATTAATGGTGCAATTTCCATCACTCTCCAAAGCCAATGTGCAGCCATTACCCTTTCTTTTACAACAGTGTAAAACGTACAGTATATATTTAATTCAAGAGTTTGCAGACTCTGGGAAGTTTCATTGCTTTCTTACCACAGTGGACACGTTAACCCTCTTCTCTTACTTCATTCACCTCCTCTATGAAATTCCTATACATTATTACAGAAGGAACAGATGACATCTCCTAATTTTATTCTCAGTTGCACAATGTTATTTTATATGATTTGTCAATATTACACTCACAAAGTGCAGAAACGTAAGACTTTCTCTACTCAGAAACACTCCAAAGCCTAAGTTCCAGCATTATTCATACCCCTGCAACATCAGGGCAGATTTAATTTATCAGCACCACTGTCTGCTTCAAAGCTGACAGCAAAGAGTAAGAGCATTGTGAGGGGTCATCACATTTCTCAAATGTTTTGGCTAGGAACAGAAATGTAAGAAAAGTACCATAGTTAGGAATTTCTCCATCTCCTTGCTCTGGAGTAGAAGCAGTGAGGAAATGAACAGAAACTCTGCCTTGGCCTCCAGCAGCCAGGAGCTGTGATGGACTGGACTGGACCAGACAACCAGGAACTCACCAAGCAAGTGGGACAGGAAGGAAAGATGAAGAGTGCTGCCTGCACTCTGGTGCAGAAGCAGCCCTTCCTGAAGACATGATGCAGTGTCATCTGAAAGTGATTATGCAAATGGTCTGGTTTCTAGATGAAGTGTTTTTTATAGCCCTTAAATTGTGCAGATCAGTGTTGGATGACTGATATTGCCATTCTGTCAAAGAGAAACCATTGAGATCAGTGAAAAAAACTTAAATCTTAACTACTACAGGGTTTTTTCTTCTATAAAATCATATTTTAAATTCGTTTATATATGGGAACACCTCTGAAACAAAGTAGATGCTATAGAATCATAATTCTGTGCTTTTTAATAGAAATACTGCAGTTCAGCCTAAGCCAATGTTATTCGAAGGAGAAACATATTTAACTGATGGGATGAGAAATTCAGTGTGGCAAAGATCTTATTCAGCCTCAATGAAGTCTGAGCAAGAAAGAGAATGAGAGACGAATTCACATAAGCACTGGCACTGAAGATACAGAGGTGGGGGGAAGGGCCAGGGAGAGATGGACATTTAATACCACAATTTTGGCAAAGACTCATATCCTATAATTTTAGCTATCAACAGAGCATCGTCCAGAGAGTGGTGCAAAGCACAAATTCAAATTCCTCCCAGTCTGAGAAGCAAAGACAAACTAAATTGCTAAGAAATAACAGAACAAAAGATCTTTATGTGTTGACTGGAGTTAAAGAGAAGTATTAATTTTCTTCTGTGAAAATTAAAGAGATTTATATTTGGCTTACTAAAGGTTTTCTGGTCCATAATGGTAAAAAAAAAAAAAAATCCAGCAGAGAATTGGTAGCAAAAGCAAACTACCTCAGAGTTAAGCCTTGTGCCATACCTTGCAGTCACGACCTTCAGCTCCAGCAGGTTCTGCTCCTCCAGCTCCCTTATCTGCTTTTCTATATAACAAGTCCAGCTCACAGAAAGTGAGTTCAGTGAGCACATTTTCAGATCAAAAACCTTATTAAAGGAACATAATGTGAGGAAGATAGGACCAAGTGATTGACAGTAATTGTAGTAGAAATGGGAAAGGCTGCATAGCCCTTTTTTGAAATGCAGATTTCGCAGGACTATGAGAGGTTGAGATCCAATGCTGCATTGGGCCCATTAAACAGCTTTTTAGGCCAGAAGGGATATCTTTAGAGTCTCACTTCACAGACCACAACATTTCACTGTTTAATTCCTTCATTAAAGCAGTAAGAGTTCATTGTGCCGTATCATATCTAAATTTAAAAGGATTTTCAAGGAAAAGAATAATCTATAAAACTCCTAGATAAAGTTATTCCAGCAGTTATTTAGCCTTGCTTTAAAAAGTCCTCTTTTTTGTCACCTGAAATAATCTGGTTTTAGAGATTGAGTAGCATCATGCTTTCATTCACTAGATTAAATTGTCATCCTGTATCAAAAAATGTCACCGTGTAGCAACTCTTAAACCATGATAAAATAGCATGCCAACGTTCTCTTTGTCAAAATAAAAAGATTGTGCTTCTTCACTTCTCACAGACAGCATGTCCAGATCTCTGACTGTGCTGGAGGGATTTCAGAGGCATTTAAAACATCAGCACCACAACTGGACTCCCAGAGCAGTTTCACCAGGACAGAAACAACATCATACCTTAACTCCTACAGGAAATCTCTTCACCAGACATATTCAGGTATCCCTGGTTTCCTTAGTGCTGTACACAAGGTGAGAGTTCCCTGATGGCACAATGGCTTTGCACCACCAGTAAGAGGTGGCAGCTGTGGAAAACAAGAGCCTGAAACACCTGAGTGAATGCTGTCTTATAGAAGACTATATTGTGGTGATGCCTAAAGGCTTCTAGCTTTTTCATATATTTGTAGGTTTTTAATATCCAGTTGTAGTTTCTAGTACTTTTCCTGTCCTTTCTCATATTTTAGAATAATAAGCTAACCCTTTCTAACCCTTTCTGAGTCTTTTTCTCAAGAAGAGAATTTCAGACAAGGACATCTTGTTTTTCACCAGAATTTGAGAGACATAAAAAGATATAGGGCAAAGAAACCCCTGGACCAACTCCAAGAGGCAGACACAAGGGTGGGTTAGTGGGGCAACTGATCTCTTCTTGGATGTATCTGCTAGATATAGTAATTAATTAACCTTTTTAAAATTGCAGAAATCCTGTATCTCATGTCCACATAGCCATATTTGTGCACCTGAAAGCTTCCTTTACAGAACTGCTTTTTATCTTACTCCTCATAATATTGTTTGGAAAGTTTTTGTCTCTTGATTCTAGGCAACAGTGGAGTCAGAAATACCTGAGCTAGCTTTTAGAAACTTCACTGTGACAGCACGGAGCTCTATACAGCTAAATTTATCTTGTTTCTTGGCAGTCTCCAGCATAGGCATACTGGATAAGATTCATCTGGCCAAGTGTAGACACACACATCTGAGCCAGACACCCTTGGCTCCTATATGGACATCTTCTCTGAGAGTAGGTGTTTGAAATAGATTCCATGAGTCACCCCTTAAAAGAGCCTACTTTTCTCCACAGATCACACAGGGAACTCAGAATAGCTCAGAGGTAGGCACCTCCAGGCTGTAGTAAAGTTTGCCAAATTGAATCCCACTCCCTCCAAAAAGAGAGGATAGACTCTCAAAAATACACATCAGAAAATTTCAGAAGTCCTGGTTTTGCCTTTTTCTTCTTCCCCTTTCCATCAGGCTTGGTATGAAAACACAGAGTGTTTGAGGGAAAATTGAAAAGAGTTTTCTCAAACTTCTTCATTCAAAATAAATCCTTGCAAGTGCTTTACTATTAGTACTGCTTCACTCCAAACCTACATGTATTAAGGATTTCAAATTAATTTTATTTAAAGACTCTCTAGTTGAAAGTTACACTTTTCCACATAACTTTCTGCCTGGTTTAAACCTAGCAGCCTTTTGTCATTTCAACATATTAGTAGTTCCTTCCCTTTTTTCTGTTTGATGTCAGATAGGTCTGGAAAAAGATGAGTGAACACTTCAGTGTCTGCATTCTGACACTAATGTATAACATGGTACTGCACCAATTGCAGCTTGGTTACTTTGGAGGCTTTCCTGTTTCTCATTTGATTTTGGCAAACAACATTAGTTATGTGCAATGTGTTGCTTAGGAACTACATACCAGATACTGTGTGAAATCCATAATTATTACTGCAGCTGACCTTCATTTCTCTGTAGACATTAATAATTAAAGTACATATTTTCAGTAGGATTTGGGGGGGAAAAACAACAATTTAAACCACACAAATCCAGATAACAAACTATTTCTTTCTGTTTACATCTGCTTCCAATCTCATACTGATCAAATGGGAATAGTGTCTAAATGGTGCTCACAACCTTAGATTCCAAAGGGTCCATGCACCTTCTTCATTTCTTTTATTTATATTGTGAGAACAAAGTGATTGGGCAGGTTGAGCCCATGGTGTTGGAAATAAGGTGTTTCAAGGTTTAGTTCAAGAGATTTTAAACGAGGTCCTCTGCTACACATTGCTTCAGTAAAAAATAAATTATATTTTGCTGAAAAAATATTTTTCTTCCTTTAGATAGCAAAAGTTAGTATCTTATAATAACATGGTTATTTTAAACCCTCTTCTGTGCTGTTCCCCTGAGATGCAATAGTTTAAGAGAATCAGGAAGATGTGGCCACAGAAATGCCATTCATTTGCCAGTATCAATTACCCAGTACACTACTAACCTTTAAAAGTTGAGCTAAGTGAATGAGTTGGAAGACACTCACAAACACAACGTTGCTGTTATCCTCTCTTTGGTTATTCCCATACATTCATCTTCCATGTGCAAAGTTTTCTCTTACTGGCCTGTCAAGCACATACATTTGAAAGTAATACTTTTTCCTGTACTACAGCATTATTTCTCTTTCTTTCTTTGAAGAAGACAACCATAGATGTTCCTGTTTTAAATGATGACTGAAAACATGAGAAATTCTCAATATTGCTGTAAAGCAAGTTAAATTAAAGTTTTTCCTTTGAACTGGGATAGAACATTATAAGTCAAATTTTCGTTTACTTTGGGGTATATTTAAACTTGAAGTTTTAGGTGTTCTTTTGGTCTTTCTCAGCAGCTTTTTTAAGTTTCAGCAATGAAAAAGGTTAGCATGCAAAAGCTTAAAAGTGTAGTATTTCTGAGTACACAAAATGAAATGCACCTTTTACATCATACCATAAAATTAATTATGCCAGAGAGAAAGCAAACTTGTGTTATACAAACTCTCAGAGATTTCTCCATGAAAATAATTCAGACCAACAACCAACACCACATTGTTACAAAGGTTTTCTCCTCAGAGTTTATGATTAATGTAAATTTGAGTTCCACGCTGCAAGATAGTGCTGAATACCCAAAAGATAAATTATGGCAAGGTGGATTTCAAATAGAAGAAACTATGAAGTACTTAAGAAACAAGATTACATAAACAGTGCCACATTATAAGCATCCAGTTTGTGTGGTAGAGTCCATTTTTTATTTAATAACAACATGATGCAGGATCATTTCCAGATTAAAGAGCAAGAACCCCATTTTTAGTCAGAAACCACATAGCCTTTTGAATGAGACATGTATCCCTATGTATTCACATGAGTTAAAAATTATATAAAGTCTTATCTAAAGAAGCTATTGTTTGACTATGAAGCACTACCTATATCTTTTACTTGCCAAGTTGTCAAACATTTTTATGAGTGATATCGGAGTTTTCTCAGCCATTCTGTGATTGGTACACAGGCATAGAGCAGTATTTAACTTTTTGATCATGTAACTGCACTTGTTGGCTGACTTGATTATTTCTGTTGTGGATAGGACAAATTACATTGCACTGGGCTTTGTTGTGGTACAAGGCTTGTGTCATCCCTTTTCATTATTTAACTCTTTTTCAATAGACTCACACTGTAGCTACATTAATTATAATGAAAATTACTAATTATAGTAGTAATACTCATTACATTGTGCATATATTAACAGCACAAGCAGAACTTGATTCCTGGTGTACAGCACACTGGAAATTCAGCCTGATTTTTGTGGCTCTTACTGCATCCCAAAACTGCTCTTGCCCCCAGACAGACAAGGTGCTTGTGTTACAGCACAAGTTTGTTTCAGAATTGGCACTAACTTGTACATTCATTTTATTTACTTTGAAACTTAAGCATTTTCTCCTCACTTCCAGATTTCCTCACCCCTTGGCACTGGTCAACTCTTCAGAGCACCACCTGACAAGGAGACAGAACAGCCTGGACAGAGGCATCCTGCTGGGAAACAGCAGCACCTCCCCGACACACACACATCTGCCACAAGTTTCTTCTGGCCCATCATTAAGACCAGTAGTTATAGACCACAATTTTTTTAAAGTCTAATTCGATTTCACACAACAATATTTCACCTATTCTATTCATTCAACAGGCCTGGTGCCATGATTTAGGAGTGTGCTTTTACAATGTACACAGAAAACATTTTTCCAGGGTGTGAATTCTTTTATAGATCAACATACAGAAGCAAAACCAAATTCCAGGATTTTATGTTTCCACCTTGGGAAAATTTTGTGTTTCTATCCTGGAAAAATACCAAACAGTTGAATAATTGTATCTTCCCCACAAGATCGAGTTTGAGAACCAGTTCTGGTGATGCCCAATAGTCTACAGCCCTGTGTGCTGACACATATGCTCTGTCTCTCACCAGGCATGGTTCTGCAGCTCAGAGTCCACAAAGAGGCAACTGGAAAACAGAAGTTGCTGCAAAAATTGACAAAAAGACAACCCAGTAGGACAAGGCATCAAGATGAGCAGAGGAGAGCTCATGTAATGGTCTCCTCTACTCCTCAAAAATATTTCTTTGTAAAGTCACAGCTTCCCCAAACTACCAACAGCTTTCTGTGTAAAGAAGAAAAACAAAACAAAACAAACAAAACAACAAAAGAAACCCTTAAATCAAACAGCCAAAACAAAACCCAAACAGCAAAATATATATGTATCATCCTGAATACTCAGTAGCAGCTTTAAATGGACTGAATAAATCCCCTAAACAATAAATCGATGACTATAACATGAACATAGATTTGACTCCCATGTTCTACCTGGTACATATGAATATATTTCCATATTAAAAAATTCAAAAAGATTCACTTCTGTCTCAATAGGGACAAGGCAAAGGAAGGGAAGAGATGATGGTTTAATGCAAGAAGTTAAGGATGACTGTCTAGAGCAGTTCTGTTATTTACCTGGATTTCAAGCACACCCAAAGCACACAGCTTTTGTAACACCAGGTAAAGAGAGTTTTGCAGGGTGCTTATTGCTGTAGGGCTGTCCAAGACCTTCACTTAGCTGCAGCATTTGGCATAGCTCTTGCAACAATCCTGCACGATGCCTGTGTGCTTCTCAAAGCCCTTTTCCAAGTCTCTGCATGATTTAACTGAGAGCCAATATTCTATTTCCACAATATTTTAAGTTAACTACAAAAAAGATTCTGGACATATCTTATTACTCTGTTCATTTTTTTCCCCCAGGGCCTTTCTGCTGCCTCTGACAGCTTTCTGATTGCAGCCTTTCCTCACCCAGCAACGCCTCAAGTTTCATCATCCAAATTACTGTACTTTAAGTCCCCTGCAGTAACTGTGTTTATTTCCAATATCCCAACAGGAAGACCCCCATCAAGATGAGTCATTCTTATTTCCAAGGGTGTTGTGCTGAGGCTGCTCAGAGGAAGATGCAGCAGCAGCTGCTTTGTGTTAGCCTAGTGGGGGGAAAAAAGCACAAGGCCCTGCTTTCAGCTAAATTTCTTTCCAGCAAGACAGACATTTCTTTCCAGAAATGATGAAAATTACAAACACTTACTCAAACAAAAACCCTGTTGGAAGTACCAGAGTCCTGAAAACCTCTGGAATTGTGCCATGATGTGCAGAAAAGGGAAGCGGCTATTTTAAACTTGCTGCTGTCTGGACAGAAAGCGATGCTTTGCAGTGAACTGCTGGGCCTCTGAACTGTTCATTCATGCATTATTTTTTGGCAGCCTTCACCATTTCCACAGAATCACTGGCAGCAGCTTCACTAGAGAGCAGGTAATTCTGACCCTGCAACTTCTCTACCACTATTAATCACAAACAGGTTTTTAGCTGCCTCATAGCAGTGATTATTCAGAGCTGTTTTACAATGGTGTAACACTGCCATGAAATCTCACACATACAGATTCCCTGAAGATTCAGAATAATCCTTGTTTTCCACTCAAAGAACACAAGAAAAACCTTTTGGCATGTTACCACTGTAGCACAGATAGAGCCAGCTCACACAGACCTTCAAACAATGGAGCTAGAATTGGGTCAAGATGCAGCAGAAGTCTGAAAAGTTTTGAATCTAAATCAAAGATGGCTTTCCAGCTCTAATTCCGCTATCCTTGAAAAGAACCCTTGCATATTATACACAGGTAACACAGACTAGTCACTGGAATATGACAGCATTTACTCTGGGGCTCCAGAAAGGTAGTTAAAAATAAACAAATGCCTGTGTGTATCAGCATAAGAACCCCACATTTCCAAAACCTCGAACATCACTGGAAAATTTGTCACCATATGCATGAATTGCTTAGATGTGATATGATGTGGCTTTCTGGAGCCTCTGTGGTTAGTCAGTGATATACAAAACGAGGAGTCATGGTCAGTGCACAGAAAACACAAGCAAGGCCACCCAACAAGAAGCTGAATTTTCAGAGTGCTGCTGAAACTCTGGTGTGGGCGCTTCTATGAAGAGTGGGACAGCCCAAAGACACAGAGACACAGGAAAACATTTCAAAGAGGTGGTGGGGAAACATCTTCTCTTAGAGTCCATCTCACATATGTAACTTTGAAAGCTGTCATTTTAATTGCAGACATTTGTTACATTTGTTCTTCCTAGCTACTCTTCTTTTCCCAAGTGGAATGGAAGTGGTGCCTGACAGGCTGTTTGGAAGATTGGGGATTTCTTTGTTTTTTGCTCCTAATGTTCTTGCTGAATTTATTTATAGCTTGGCTGGTTATTAGAACTTGTTCCATATGGTAATCTGGCAATGCCAAGCAAAGGATTTAAAATTAAAAAATAGTTTATTTCAGCAGGAATATATATTTTTGTGTTTGGAAATTCACTCAAAAGTAATGGAACCCAATTTAACCCAGCTTTTCAGGGGAGAAGTGAGGGAGGAAAGTAGCCAGAGGGTAAACAGGAGATTATATGAAAGCAGAAATTTTCTTTCATGTGGTTGGAAAGTGGCCCAAAAGCTCATTGTGTTGAAGCCTACTTCAACAAGAAAAAAAGAAGACAGCTTTTCTGGATTAGAGGGTTTTCCAGTCTTCTGCTTCTGCAGGAAATGCAGCTATGAACCCCTGGGAGGAAAGCAAAAAGAAAACAACCCAAGAAGCAAACAATTTGGACCCAAACTAAGACAAATTAGATACACGCCTGTATAACTAGAACAGAAAATACTAATAAACTCCATATTTGGGGGTTTAAATGTATAGAGAAATGGTTGTTCTGCAATGTCAAGGGGACAATAAGAAGTAAGAAATTATATACATCTAGGTTACCTTGAAAATTATGCTTTAATGTTTCAAGTAATACCACAATGCAGGTTTTTGACCCCTGCTTCAAAGGTGTCTGGATTAGAGTTGACCAAAAATCTCAGATACACATTTGATGAAGAGGCTTTGACTAGAAAAGAGAATTTCCTGCTTTGTAACTCTTGTTAGAACAGAGATTTGGTTTGCAGCTTACCTTCAGCATATATTTATAAAAAAAGGAAACACACAGGAAAAAATAACAAAATAGAAAACAGATTTCCAAGTCCCACATGCTTTTGAACAAATATGTCAAAATTTCCCCAGAGTATTCAGACCATGATGGCACAAGCACTGGAAAAATATATTGCACAGACAACATCAGTAAGCAAAAACTGCATTTTTATTACAAATAAAATAAAAAGTCTGAACTCACAGAAAAAAGTACTTCTCCCACAGAATTTTTTTTTTTAAATTGTTTAAAGTGAAGACAACATTTTCTATTCCTCCAAAAACAACAATGGAGACCTATATGCAGAACAGAAAAGACTGATCAGTACAATCTTTGCCAAACTCTGACCAAAACTTTCCAGGATTCAATATTATCACTAGCAGTAAGGTCAATGTGACATTCAAGCAAGAATGATTGCAGCTGTTAGGTTTGCTTTTTTGATTTCATAGTCTTCTGTAAACCCAAGTGAAAATATATAGAAATCAGGTGTGCTGCTGATTATGTTTCTATCTTGGCCACTGTGCAAAATACAGTAGCCAGTATCATCAGCCAAAAAATACAGGTATTAGTGTACTGATAAGTAAATCAAACTTTGGGCTTCATTTCCCCACCTTGCATTTAATGAACAAAGGAGTTTGTTACAAAACAAGTCCTAAGAGGAGTGCTGACGCATACTGCTCTCAGTTTCAAGACTTTTTAAAAAGACATTCAATTATTGTGTTAGATGGAGATTTGAGCAAAGGCCAAGATTTGTGATCTTTTACAGAAGTCTGTGCTGATTGGCTTCTGGGGTTCAGGAAGAAAACAAAACTGTTCCAGGGAAGGGGGTCTGACACACAGAGATGGAACATCATCTGACTTGATTATTGGGTTGCTGCCATCAACAAGACCCAGCCAAGGGTCTCCAAGGCCACCAGAGAGGGGGAGGATCTGTCCCAGTCCCTGGGCATCCCCTCTGAGCCAAGCAGCAAGAGGGTGCTGGTGTTCCCTGCCCAGCATACAGAGGGAGTGGCACAACACACTGAGGGACAGCATCGTGGTGGGTCAGATCATCCTGTTCCTGCCTGCACCTACACAGTGACAGAGCCCTGAGGGACACACCCCCAGCAGTCTGCCCACTAGGAGCATGACCATCACCCTCCAGTGAAACAAAGAGATGAGTGGGCGCAGGGAGGGACAGAAACATTACTCAGTTCCTGGAGAGCAAGAAACCCTACTGTAGGAAAGGTAACAATCTCAAGTGGTAGTTTAAACCAGCTCAATATACCTGAAGGAAAAGCAGACAATACATCAGTAAAACTACACTGGACATTAGCAGTGCTCAGGTAGATTTTGTACTCCACATATGAGGGGAGAAGAAGTCCTCTGCTCTTCCTCTATTCCAGCAAAATCCATGTGATTTTCATGCCATGCTAACTCATTCCATAGTTTGCTCTTCAACGCATCTTAATTGTCATTAAGGTTTCACTAATCACAAGGAAAAGCCCTTGCTTGTATGAAAATGTATCTTTATATTTACAACTGTTTGCACTTTAGAAATACCCAGCAAACCAAGGCACAATGAGTTTAACAATTACAGGTTTGTTTCTTGCCACAATTGAAGGTAAATGATCCTTTTCCGTTTGAGTCTTTCATGCTAGGTCAAACTGGGAAGTGTTCCAGGCAGGTGGGACCACAAACTTCAGGACAAGATTCCTCTGCCCTAATCAATGGGAAGGTCAGGGTCAAATGCTACTGCAACATAGAAGGGGTGGCCAACTAAATTACATTTCCTTTTTGCCCCATATGAAATTTCTTCCTGAGACATACTTTCACACACATGTTTTATAAAAGTGTAAAGGTAAAATACATATTAAGGTCATAACAAAGAATAATAGCATATCTGTGAAAATTCAGTTTCTCTGTAAGTATATGGTGCATTTTCAAGTTTCTTTCCTGATCCTACAGAAGTCAGTATCTAGTGCTTGCCATCTCATGTATGCACCAATTTCCCATTTGCCACATCCTTTCACAGTGAATGCAGTACTAATAGTGTTCTTATCCCTTCCAATAGAGTGCATTGCAGCAGTAAGAATACTTCAGGCAAAATAGGATTATCATAGCTTACATCCACAGCACAGGACATGTAAGGTCAAAAGCTTTCCTTGATTATGGATATCCCAGTTGAGATACCACCCACCTCATTTTTTGAGACTACTTAGCATTCTCTCTGTTATTGCGCTGACAGCAAAAACTTTAGGGACTGCAGTTATGGCCATGAGCGCTCTGTATTTTCTAAAATAAGATCCCAAGAACATTTAGTCTAACAAAAAATTAATGACAAGCTTGAGTCGATGAGAGTGTGGTTAGTGGGTGTACTGGCATTATAAGAGAACCCAGAAGCACCAGCAGAGAGATTGCCAAGATCTCCTTAAATGTGCTCACCTCTCCCCAGAAGAAAACCACTTGTCCCATCCCCATCCAGTCCCCTGTATCATTCAGACTACCCAGACACCAAAAAAGATACACTTTGATGTCAGGACCACCCCTCCAACTAACCATTCCTTGACACAATTCACAAATAAGCAGTTTCCCTACAGAGGGAGGTGCCATGGTGCTTGGCCATGCATTGCTGCAGATGGGTTTACATTATTTCCAGTTCACACCATTGAACAGGGAGGTCTCCTGCCAGCAGCAGACACAGTGCCAGGGTGAGATCTATAATGTGGATTGTGGACCCTGCTCAAGTGCCTGCATGATTCACCCAAGTAGGAGCACAGAGCTTTTTCCCACCAGCTGACAAAGGATGATAAAGTGGGAATGAGAGCAGCTCCTTCCAGTTCCTCTGCACACAGCCTGTCAAAGCCATGAGCAAGTAGGTCTGTGGGACAGCTGTGCTTTCCTTCCTGCCACAGGAAAAGAGGAAGGACTTTGAACTTCATGGAGGATCACTGAAGAAAAAGGGAAGAGCCTCAGATATAATCCAGTCTATGAAATTAAAAAGTATTTGGGATGAGAGGTGTGGGACACAAAGCAATAAAGCAATCCCTGCCCATAGCTGTGTGCTGTCTGGGGAAAAAGGCTGAGAGGAATCAGTTTTATTACCCCATGACTTATCTGAGCCAGGGGAAATACAGGGACACTTCTGACATGGATCATTATCAGTGAAACTGCATAGCTCCTATCACAGCAGGTTCATACCACATCCCTGAGAGACATTACTCTGCCACTCAACAGTCTGCATATGAATGAAGTACAGGAAAAATTATGTGCTGCTCAGTCTTGTTCTACTCCATAGGTACTAAACACTTGCTTCCTGTCCTGGAAAGAGAGATGAAGTTTAGCACTCCTCTCTGGGAAAAACCTTGGCAGTGAGGTATCCAGCATTCCATGAAGTCCAGAGAAAACACTTTCAAAAATACCAGGAGAAAACATCTAGAATCCAGTTATAACCTGCTGCCTGATGTTTTCGTCATGTCTTCTCTGCCCTGGAACAGCTCAGCCCTTCTAAACTGCAGAAAATGGGTGGTGAGGGGAAAGGACATAAAGTGGTAAACGAGTGGACAAGATGGACACATCAACCACTCAAAGCTGTATCTTCCATAAGCTAACACAAGAAAATAAAAAGAGAAAGCTATCAAGGTAGTACCAGCATATAATCCTGATGACAGAGCATTACACATTAACCCAATTCCTTTCAAGAGATAAAAAATAAAGGTTACAGGAGTAGGAATTCCCTGCTGCAGGACTGCAGAAAAACCTCAAAGACTATTTCTTTATTCATGGCAGGGTTTAAAAGACAGTGCCTATTGGCTCTGGCACAGCTAGTATATGTGCACACACAAGCACAGGCAGCAGACTCAGCCCTTCTGTGCTGTAGTATCAAAACAATGTTTGCATAAGCCTAGGAAATCCTCAGCTCCTGTCCCACAGGGGACACTCAGACAAACCATAAAAGTGTGTCTGAACGTATTTCTGGCTTCCCACATTTCTGTGCTGCTCAGCATTCTTCTTGAGTCTACCCCAGATCTGTGAGTCCATATATACATACACTCTCTGGAGGCCTGCAAAACACTCTCTGAGCAAGCATTTAAACACATGGTTTTACTCTTCTGAAATTATTACAACTTAAAATGTTGGAGCAAAACAAATGAAAAGGGGCCATTGTCTGGATAGCCTGAAATCCTTGCATGGAAATGTTCCAGAAATGGAAGGGGGCTCTCCAGAGCAAAATGAAATTCAGCCCTCACCTCATCTTTAACTTCATTCAAAATCTTTGCTGCTTGATGATCAATTAAGTTTCAAAAAGCTGCTCTGTCTGTGAGCCATAGTGGCTGTTCAGACACACATATATGTGGGACAACACAGTGCAGCATGGAAGACCACAATCACAGGGAAAATGAGTAACGTGCACAGGCATCACAGAGCTGCAGCACGAAACAGTTCAGCAGTGACCCTACAGCTCTCAGTAATACCTAAAGAGCTGCTGTTTTCTCCAGTGAGCACTTGGAGTGCTCACTCTCCAGTGAGACTTGGAGAAGTCTGGAACCAAACACCATCTTCAAGGAAGAAAACTTGGTCCATATCATGTTTTGTCTCCAGCGAAAACACCATTATAGCATTATTAGCCTGAGGGATCTGAAAAGAATTCCCATAGTATGAAATATTTTAGGTTTATAAGATAGTGTGGCCAGGCTTATGTATTGACAAATTTATTTCTCAAATATTTCTCCTGGTTCCCAGAAGATGCCCAAGCTCTTTGGCAATAGTCACAGCTGTGCTGGACACCATGCTAAGTGAAGAAAATACATGGTCATGGTGCTGTGTATATTTTTGGTCAGCCTATTTTTGGTCAGAGATCACATGAATGATAGATAGCTTGCAACTACTGCCCATGACACAGATCAATACCAAGAGCCCAGCTAGGTATCACACAATGCTTTGTGGATGTCCTGGGGCAGCTCTCAAGTCTCCATTTTCCATTCATCAAGGCTCAACCCAGAATTCTTCCAGCACTGTCATCACACTTTCTCCCTCAGCACAGATAAAGCTGCTTCTCCCCTGATGAGTCTGTACTAATGTTCTTTACCAAAATATAGACTAGCACACTGCCATCACCCGCCACTTAACCTCTGTCAGTGGGAAAGAACTCCAAGTAGACCCAGTCACTTTATGACATAAGAGAAGATAGAGGTGTGGGAACTATAAGCTATTTAAAAATTAACTGCATATCTCTCAGGCTGGGAGAAGCAGGAGATTAGGCACTTGCCATAACAGCATCAGCAGAGTCCCCAGAAAGGAAAGTTGAGTTTGATGCCAAGCCCTGTGTGCCTGATCCTTTGCTGCAGATGATCCCACAGGACCCCCACCATTCCCTACAATGCCTTGGGGCATTCTTGTACTCTGCTCTGGAACAAAAAGTGACAGCTGCTCCTCCCCAGGACAGCCTGGTCTTGAATCCTCTTAGCTGCAACTTCATGTTCTTACAATCAGGCACTGTGTCAAAATGAAGTCTTTTAGTTTATTTTATTGTTTTATTTATAAAAGATAAACACCTCATGGGAAAGACAGGCTGGCAAAACATGAATCTACATCCTTTCTCCCTTTATTAAGAATTGCGAAAAGCAAATAAATGTTTTGCTGGGAAAAGTAAACATTCCAGCAGTCACATATGATCTCATTCTGGTACTGTGTTCATATGCTAGTTGAATATCACAATGCAGTTTCAGACACCTGCATGGTGTGTGTATCTGTATTTCTCTCCCACATTTATGCATAACATATTTAGGATAGGTACAATGCTGTCAGAAAAGAGAGCAGAAACTGCTCTTATAAACACATCAGTAGTCATGGAATTTCAGAGCCTAAAGAAAGAGTTGATCATTTCAATACCACAAACCAGCACATTCCCCAGTGGCAATATATTTCTATCATCACTAGGAAATACGTGTTCTTCCCACAGTTATTTTCTTCATCTGTAACACCTTGTTTTCTGTAGTCATTTCATTGTGAATGAAGAGAAGTCAGGTAACAGCTGTAGATGGAGAGGGAAACAATCCCTGAAAACCTTGTGTCACTCTCTGATCTTGTTGCTGCAATTTCAGGAATGGAGATGGCCAGTTTGTTTGCTTTATAATCTGCAAGAAAAGACTACAACTATGAGCTACAGCCTGCTAGATTTTCTACAACATCCCAAGACCAGAAAGAAATTAATAACACAAAAAAATACATAGAATATCTTCTTCATTATAGGTAGGAAGTGTGCTGAGGACTATTAGCTGGTCAGTAATCAATAACCTAAAAAACTGGCTGACTAAGTCACTTATTTGAAAATTTCACAAAAGTGCCAAGATTTGTTAGAGAGCATTGCAGTGGAGAGTTTGGTCAGCTCCAGAGTTAGTGGAAAATGCCACCCATGTCTGTATAAATGCATGAGCAGAAAGCCCACTCAAGATGCTGTAAAATCTGGTGCAGTTCTGATATTGTACTCTAGGTATCTGATAATAGCATTGTTTCAAAGTGATTACCAGAAGTTACCCATAGAGCTAAAGAGGGAAAATTTCTATTGTGTGTCTTCAGAGAACAGTTACAACAACCTGATGCAAATATAAGTGCCTTTGTTTCTCTCCCTTTACAAGACCACCCTCCATAGCACTGCATTTTTTTTCTTATCATTTTCCAGTGAAAGATGGCCCTAAAGCCTCTTTTGTTTGTTCCATTACTTGCAGAAATATCCCCCTGTACACACAACTTTGTCATAGCTGCACAGAGCTTAAAGCCCCAGCCCAGCAGCTGAGGGACTCTGGCTGACCTTCTCACCACAAGTATGTGCTGCAACACTGCTAAATTGTTCACACCATCCATAATATACAAGGTATTAAGGGGTTCTCAGCATAATTTCTCAGTGTGACTTCTCACAGTAACACCCTGTCTCTTGAAGATGACTACTACTGCACTATATTCTTCCTGGATAGGAAATAAAACTACTTAAATCACAAGGAGAAAGAATTTAACTAAACCTAAGAAAATTCTTTTTCTTAAAGTAATATCAATTGTGTGAGGTTTTTTGCATGCATACAGTCTAATACACACACAGTTTGAAGCTGTAGTAAGTTATAGAAAAAATTTCGCTGCTGAAGAAACTGCAGTCCTAAAAAGTGCAGAGTCCTACTGGGTTTTTTCTCTCTTTTTTTTCACTCATAGGTCCTATACTACCAATTTTGCCCCTGCTTCCAGTTGCTGTAGATGGTGAGTGATTAAGATTTAATTCACAACCATTTACGCTAGCATGTCTTGAGACAAATCTGTAAAGGTAAATCACATGCATTCATTCAATTCTCAGATATCAAAGAAACTAAGATGAACCTTAAGCAGATTGCTTTTCCAAAACTAATTTTAAAGCCAGTCTCATGGTCTTGATCATTCTGAGCTGGAGGTAACTCAGTTCATTTTCTCTTCATGTAATCTTCAGCATTGCTCACTCTTCTTCCCATGTGCTGAATGAGAAAGGAGATCAGCAGATCAATTACTTAAAGCCTGTTGTAAAATGGCTGCATGCATTTTATAAGATTCATACTTGCTGTGGAGGATGATCAGTACAGATATTTATCGTGCAGTGAGGATGTAGCAGAAAGATTAATTCTTGGAAGTAATTCAGCCTGACAAATAAGGTACTATGCAGATACTGTCCATATATCAAACTATATCTTACCCAGCAAGATTGACAAGGCTGTTCACACACAGCAGCAATACCTAGGCCTGACCTGGCTGCAAGAGTGAAAGCACTGCATCCAAATAATGCTGCAATTCCTGTTGTCAATCCCATCTTTCTTCAACAAGAGAAGTACAGTTCAAAGACTATCTGAGGTCTGAACAGGGTTTTTGCCCCTTCCAGCAAAATTGTTTCACTTTGTCAAAGGTCTCTCATCAAAATCTTCTGAACTGATATAGTTCCTGTGCTACCCATAAACAAGGAAAGTTTGAGAATCCTTTTAAATTCAGAAATGTCACAATACAAAAGTTACTGAAAGCAATTTTTAAGCCCTTTTCCTTTTTTTTAAATTTAGGATGCTTAATGTCTTTGTCTTAGTGTCCAACAGACACGTACTTAAAAGGAAGGCAAACTATTTTAAAAGGGGGATGTGTGGAAACCATCAACAAAGTAACTACAAATGGGGCAGTGCTGTAGAACTCCATTTTTGAGACACAGGAGCAAGGGAATAAATCAAATAACTCAGACTGTCCAAGGCAATATGATGGAGCGTGGAATTTTTGGCACATAACAGTCTCATGATTAATGAAAACACAAATAAAAATCAATGGCTGAGTTGTTCAAAGAACAAATTCTCCCTAGCAGTAAAAAGACTTGAATACTGGCTGCCAGCCTAATTTCATTAGGAAATGCATTCCAATTAATGGAAGCTCTGCAAACAAGAGATAATTACTAAGGCGAGACAGAGGAAAGGCCTTATAGCCTTTCAACTTCTCTTCTTTGGCTGCAGCTTGCCCTTTTCTCCATCCAATTCATTTAAGATGGGGTTCATTGGAATTCTGTAAGAGTATATTCCCACCTCCTCACCATCCCTGCTGCACAGGAGTCTCCTTGCCTGCTTCTGTCATTGGCCTCATCCCCCATACACACTATGTACTGTAAAGTTTCCCATGCTGGGGAGGGATGTGTTTGTTCTCACATCTCAGTGTCTGAATGCCAGTTGTGCCATTATTTCTGTGCTACTTGTTCGTATTCATTTTGATGCTACGTTTCCTGTGCCAAATTAAATACTGGCACAGACAGGTGCCTGAAATCAAAGTTGTGCCTGCTTATGCTCTGACGAATTCAGTTTTTTCACTTCCATGATTTCATTTCCCAGGAAAACAGCAATTATGTAACCTTGGTAGAAACAGATGCCAACAATACTGAGTTCACAACTGCACTCCTTTCACCTCAAGGGCTTCTTTCAATGGGAGGATGGAAAGTTTCTCAAAACCAAACAAGCAACCCAGACCTTTTGTTTTAACAGACGTGCTTCCCTATTCTATCTGCACGTAGGCAGACACTTGAGGAACTTTGCCTCCCTCACGTCATCCCCTTGAACACCATGCTCTTACAAAGTGTCTCCACATCTCTCTCACAATCACCACTGCCCTTGACCCAGAGAATACTGGACAGTCTATCATGAAGGTGTGCAAAGTAGTGCCTTATGCAGAGCTCAGCAGTGAGGAAGAACCATGCTTGAAGTCCCTCCATGGCACACCAGAAGATGCTGCTGCCAGAGATGAGGATGCTTGGCAGGAGCTGCATACCACTTGGGATTTTTCACCCTGCAGAAAAAGTTCAGTTACACCCATCTATGCAGCGAATCAAGCCTAAGCGGCTGCAACTCCATCCTCTTGCTTTCTCTTTGATGTCCAGCACAAGCTGAGTGTCCATGGACCCAGAGACTGCTATGTTAGCTTACATGGGCCACCATGTCTCCCCAGGGTTCAGCACTAAGTCCTGTGCAGTGATGGTGCTGCCATTCTCTGGGCTGCTGCCAGCTAGTCTGGGTATGGAAACATGTGGGTCAAGTCTACAGAAACCCAACATGGGCATAGAGGCAACCCCACTGCTTTTGGGAGACCTAAATCTCAGCAGAACACATGCTTCATCATCTGTTTACATTTAACTTACTTATTTGAAAACTCAAGTGTCTGTCCACAGCCACCATGCAGCATTACATACTCCCAGTATCTTCCCTAACAGGGGAAGGCACAGAAAAAGCACTGAGCTACACAGAATCATAGAATTGCTATGGTTGGGAAAGACCTTTAAGATCAATTCCAACCATCAATCTAGCACCACCACCATCTTCACCATTAAACCATGCCCTCATGTGACATATCCTCATGTAATTTGAACACTTCCAGGGATGGTGACTCACCCATCTCCCTGGGCTGCCTTTTCCAATATTTTACAAGCATGTCTTTGAAAAAATTTTCCCTAATATCTAAGCTAAACCACCCTTGGTGCAACTTAAGGCCACTTTCTCTCATCCTGTCGTTTGTTACTAGAAGAGACCAAGCCCACCTGGCTACACCCTCTTTCTGAGCACAGTAAGGTCTCCCCTGAGCCTCCTTTTCTCCAGGCTGAACAACCCCAGCTCCCCCTGCAGCTCCTCACAGGACTTGCATTCCTGCCCCTTCACCAGGCTTGTTATCCATCTCCGGACTCACTCACGGTTTGTGGCAAGGGATACAGGCCTAATTCATCAATTCTAATAATGTGAGTCACTAATTAAAAATAAAAATAAATAATTTTTTAAAAGGATAAAATAAACCCAAACAAAAATCAGACAAAACAATCAGCCTGTATCACAGACAGCAGTAGCACTATGCTAACTGTTGTGATGCCATACAGTGCCTGTTTCCAGGGGCTGATCAGCTCACTACATGCATTTTAGACATGGCTCAGAAGCTCTGAAGTGTTGGGTCAGATGTGCAATATATCTTTCTCTCCCACTGTGGCGATACAAGATCATCATTTTAAAGGTCTTCCCTGGCATGGCTGCCAGGCTGTTTGTCTGAGCTGCAGTGGTATTTTTGGAGACAAAGACTTGGCCGTGGTGCAGGACAGGTGGCCTGGCAGCAGTGGTAGGAAGCTATCAAACCGTGCAGCGTACATTTCAAAACACAAACCAGAGGGAGAGGAGATAAATCATTTACTGTATTTAACTTAGCATATTGCTACTTTATGTGACTCATATAGTCTTGCGGAAGACTCCCCAGACAGGTTAGGCCAAGTTTGAAAGAAAGACGATGTAAAGCTTACAGACTGCCAAGCATTTGTGAAGTTAGAAATGCATGGAGGCAGCAGTGAAAACAACAAAATTTAAAATGGGAAGGAATCGCATCAGCCCATCTTCCTTCATGTGTTTCAAGGATCTTTCTATGGTTCCTTGGTCAAAAATAAACCTGAACCCTCCTCAAGGCCAGTGCAAACAGGCACCAGCCAGAAAAAAGCATCAGTACCCTGCACTCCACCTGAAGAGTCTGTCAACAGCACTGCTGCTGGTTGTACCAGGTCAAGCAAACCCCCATCTCCTTCCAGTGGCAGGCCTGGATACCTGCCATTGTGTCACCAGGTCACTTGGGCAGAGCTGGTGTGCACCCATAGCATAGCGAAGCTACCCAACCTGCAGCCAAGGCACACTCAGGAACCACCAGGAACAACATCCACAGCAGGACCAAGAGTGCAGCAAAGCTGGGGCTCAGTGGAAAATGTCTCACACAGCCCCTTCTGTGCTGTGCCTGAGTCTTGAGACACTTGTGCATCCCATACCTGGTTACCCTCTTACAGAAATTCTTCTCAGCAGCAAGCAGCAAACAGCAAAAGACTTCAGACTGAGCTGAAAAGGCATGCTTCTCTTTCTGGGGTACCTAGAGCCTCCAACTAACTCAGCATGTCCCTAGAGATGTATTTGCACTGTACAGGAGGCTGTCAGGCACATCTGACTGGACTACACCTGATGTGAGATTTGCGCCCAGGCACAGTGAACATTCTTTTCCCTCTCAGCCCAATTCAAATCAAAAAATTCCAAACTAGGGGCCTCCTTGAGAAGACTGCATTGCATAGCAATTCTTTTGAAGGTAGTTAGTTTTAATCCAGTTACCAAGAGCTACACTAATTCTGTGTTCTTCATTTTAAGCTGAATTCCTTGAAAAACAAGATTTTCTGCATACTGGCACTTTTTTCCCCCATGCTTTTAAATGTGCAGGCTGTTCTTAGCTAAATACAACAAAGGGGAGGCATCACCAACCTACTCAAATCCAAGAAAATTCATGGCAGATGTGGCCAGACAAGGGACACCCAAACTGGAGTCCCTGCACAAGAAAAAATAATCC
Source organism: Pycnonotus jocosus (assembly GCA_013400435.1). Taxonomy (NCBI): domain Eukaryota; kingdom Metazoa; phylum Chordata; class Aves; order Passeriformes; family Pycnonotidae; genus Pycnonotus; species Pycnonotus jocosus. Next base: position 1,053,862 of record VWYP01028830.1, on the reverse strand, counting down.
CATTAAAACAACCACAATGCCAGATACTAGAGTGCTCACGGGGCGGAGAGATTTTATTGCAGCTCAGTAGTGCATAAAGCTTCAAGCAGACCTCATTGCTAGTTAGTGACAGGCTAATGCAAATACAAGACACAACACTATGAAAACAATCTTGTGCAGAGCTGCCCCCATCTCACAGAACAATTTATGAAAAAATTGGGATGTCACATAATGCTGCATGCTCTACAGCATATGAAATTATCTTTACCAGACAAACTTATAAGAAAAGTCATCAGCCATACTTGGCTAGACATTTTCCCTGCATCCTTCAATAATTTATATTGCATTCATAAATTTACTGACTGTGCTGTCTCTCTCTCTCTCTCCCCGTGACCCATCTCAGCCTGGCCCAGAATGGACACCAGAATAACCTGCTATCATTTCCAGGGTCATCACAACAAGTGTGCCCCTGCAATCTCTCATTCTTTTATTGCAAATGCACTGTTCCCATGCCTGGTTCTTTCTTCCATCTGAGTCAGGAGAATGAATCATCAAAAATGCTATTGTCAAATGCTTTCTATGAATTATGTTCTGCACTGCAGTGGCTTGCTCTGCTCAGGATCCTCTAGTTTATTGGTATTTCTCCATGGGATTGCTTTTTGAAATCGCTGAACCAAAGTCTGATTATCCCCAAAAGGGGGCAGCCCATTTTAAGCCATTTTTAATGGGCATGAAATTGAAAGCACAATGCAGTTTGTTACACGACTGATGCAAAAAAGTAACATCACCATAGGTGTCCAGAAAATATTATTCAAAAAAAGAAAAAAAAAAAAAGGAAGATGCATTATATATAGATATTATATAACTCAGCAACATCTGATTAATGGGATACCAGTAAGCTCCAGGAGCTCATATACCAGCACACAATACCTACTGCTGTATTTCTCAGTCTCACTTTGTTTCAAGGGCATTTGCTCACATCAGGTATCTGGGGTACAGAAGAGAACGAAGTGTTGCTGATCTTTGGTGTACAACTTTATCCTATTAATATTCTTTAGCAAGTACAGACAATTGAGAATTCTGTGTGAGTTTTGATCCCTCAGACCCTGACTAGGGTAGGAACTGAAGGTGCTGAATGACCTAAGTAAACCAAAATAGGTACCTCCTATAAGCCACACATACACTAAAATTGGACATCCTTGCTCATTATTTTGATGTTGAATAAATAATATAAAAGACAAAAATATCATAAAAAAAAGCAGAGCATAGAAATTAAAACTAGATAGTTTTAGTCTAGAAATAAGGCATATGGTTTGAACAAATTATAAGTCCACTACAGCAGAAACCAAATCACATCTGAGTATTAATTCTTCTTTGAGGCTACTATCTCTTTCTCAAGACTTTAAAATTTTAAGACTTTTTTTTTGTAAGGTGGCATGCCTGTAACAGACAATTCATGTTGTAAATAGAAAGTTATTTCAGTTATTTTCAATTTCATTGCTTTTCACCCAATAAGTAGTCCTCCAAAATTGCTCTGCAAAAGCTTGTATTAGATCTTCCATCATTTGCCCCTGGCAGATCAAAGCTAGATGACTTTCTAGCAATACAGAGTCATATGCAAGAATCCCTGGATCTCTTTCATGCTGAAAGTCAGTCTAGAGAAATACAGCTCTTTTCCTTCTCCTAGGGTCTACAACATGAAAGTCCTGGTCACCACTTTTTCTTACATTTGACCAGGTACTTAAGCTAGGCTCTAATAAAAATATCATCCTAAAACAATTAATTATTTCATTAAACAATAACATGTTTAGAGTGTCAGGAAGGAATATAATTTCTTTCCAAACTCCAACTATGCTACTGTTTTTATAAAGACACAGAAACAGAATGTATTATGAGAAAATAATTATATTGAGCCTCAGAAATGTAAAAATTGAAAAAAAACAAAAGTGATAACATTTCCAGTGTAATGACAGTAAGGAGACCAGAAAATGGCATAAAGTGTATCCATTTTCATGACAAGGGCTGTAATGAGAAAAAGAATAGTGAAAAACTAGTCTGCTTCAGAAGTCAGCATGATCTGATCCTCCGTCAGTTATCTATTCCAAACATGTAGAAAAGAGTTTCTGTCTACAGAGCAAATCCACTCTGATAGTTAATCCTGTTGTCTTGTAGTTCCCCCTGGAGACCGGAGGATACAAAGTATTATGTCCCTAGGTAGCCCTGTTCAGACACAGTTTAACAATTCCACTCATCAAATCCTTGCCCTGTGTATCTCCTGGAAGAACATGGACGATGACAATCCCATCTCAACCACACATTGATTTCATTCCAAGTTGATTTAGCAGGAGCCCAACTTCCAGGACTGCCTTATTCCTTTGCAGCTGCTTCTACCAACACACTCCCTGCACAGCTTTGGCTCTTCCTCACACTATCAGCTGCCTAGTGAAATGTTCTAGGTCATGAACATTTGCAAATTAAACATCATAATGGGACCTCTGAATTACCAGATAATCAGATTAAACCTCCTTTTCTGAAAATTACATACCTCAAATGATACAGAAATTAAAATGTAATAAATAGGATACAATCTTTCCCACCATGCAGTTCTGTTGGACTATGAAATTCCCTTCACTGTTTAAAGTACCTAGTTTGTAAAGGCCAGTAACTCCTCATCACATTTTGGTTTTATTCGCAGTCTAGTAAAGGGCTCTGGGGTTTTTTTTTCTTGCAAACATACCACTTTTCCAATCTCATTTTTTTCTTTCACCTGCCTCTTGTCATACAGACATTTTGAGTGTGACAGTGGTTGCAATTTTTTTTTTGTAGTTTTTTCTTTGAAATTAGCATTCCAGGTTATAGAAATAAAAAGTACCTCATAGATTAACTTCAGCATGTCCATTTATTTATAGCTTGTGCATTTTATTCCTTTCCTACTACATAGCTTCTTCATTTGGGCTTTCAATTACAAAGAATTTCATCTCAGCAGAACTTTTTATTACATGGTGCTCAGATCAAATAGTAAGCCACAGAAGATCTTTACAGACAGAGTACACTGCATTTAATATATGTGGGATATGAAAGATTTTGTATATAAACAGCTTTTTAGCCCTAGGTAATACATTTCCAGTAATTTTTTTTACTGAACTAATATCTTCTCAATTATCTACAGATCAACACAGTATTTCCTTAAAACCATACATATGTAATTTAATATCACAATAACCTTCAAATGTAAAGCCTTTTCAATGTAACTATTTGGCCTCTCATGTGTTATATTTATCAGAGAACATGATTCCAAAACAGATTTCAGACTACAGTATTCCTTTGCGCAGAATACATCTTCATATACTCACAGAAACACCACTTAATGAATTTAGGAGACATTAGGAAACATTTTCCACCCAGAGGCAATTGCATTTTTAAAAAGGAAGCAAAATGTTTTACTGTTTTTGATTCAGTTATATGGAACCACTGCTTGTCACATCATTATTCCCTATATCAGTCTATCCTCAAATACTACCATCAACAACCTCACCATTGCACTTTTTTATGTTCATCTTCTTTCTCTCTGTATCCTCCATTTAAATATCAAGAAATAAGGTTTTGGCATCAAGCAAATTCTTTGTAATTCTTTGACTTTGAAAGCTTTTCTGCCCTTGGCCACAGAAGATCTTCACTCCTAGACAACCTCTCCAGGAATTATCTTTTCCTTAGCTAATTATATTCATGTTAATACAACACTTAGCTATAAACATATACATGAACACACATGGAGCCATCTGTATTTGCCTCTCTGTAAACCAGCCTTGAGCTGGCAACATGTGCCTCCCAAACTAAGAAAGTGGGTTGGGGTTAAAGCAATGACAACGTTGTCAGACGTGAATTTGCATCAACAGAAGACACAGTTCAGCCTCTTTAAAATACAGCACACAAAATGCACTTTATTTGATACATTTCTTCAAATAAAGTGTTTGAGCAGCTGAGGAACAGCTGGGACTGAAGCTCAAACACGTTGCAGTGTGCCCCAGCTCCCAGGGCTCTGCCCTGGCACATTGCACCTGATGCACAAGGCTTGGCCAGCACAGATACACGACAGTGGCTGGGGCCCACCCATGTCCCATGGCATGCACAGGCCTATTGTTTTCAGTCAGCTGCTTACAATCACTCATAAGTCTGTCAAGATTCATGAGCACTTCTTAAATACAATTGTGGGAACAGAAGTTCAACTTCCATGCCATTTCACTCCATGACAAACAGTGCTGATCTTTAAAGCTTGGGAAAAAAAGAATATTTTTATGACCTCATTGCAGTTCTTTCTAGCTGTGACCCTGATGTTTGTGGAAAGGGCAAAGAATCACATACCATACATCTTGCTAATGCTTTCAGTCCTTGTGTTTAGGAATCATCCACAAACAGCTACTGGTCACAGAAAACACTCATGCACCAAAGGCTGGGTGCTAGATTGCAACCAGAAAGCTCCTAATCAGTATTGCTCTTGGCATGTATGCCTGTGACATTGGTATGTATTTCTTTTCAATCAATGTTGGTCAGTATCTTTCATACAGATGATTTAATAATCAAAATATTCCGAGCAGAGGTATCAGGTGAACATAAGTTCTCTCAAGTAAGTTTGCAATGCCTGCTGGTGGGCAGGTCACTGGAATATAGACACATACAGCAGCAGCACTCTTGTCTTCTCACTAAGGACACTGATAGTCCTTGGCTACACATGAGACAGAGCCAAGTTCATTCTTCTGGCAAGATAGAGAAGACAGAAAGAGATAAGGATAGTAAGTTGTAGCCTGTAACACTAAAAGACCAAGACACAATACTAAGACAACATTACACTAAGCTGCAGTTGAACAACACAGTCCTTTATCAGAGACACTTTGAATCCAGATGTAAAACAGGAGGGTACAGCTCAGCACAATTTGGGGGGAGCAAAAGAAAGCAACTGGATCTTCTTTTTAAGCCTGATGGGAAGTTAACAGTTCTCATAAGAAATTCAATTTGTGGCAAAAATTGGGGAGAAAGGATCATTTTAAGGAATTACTTCATACAGGAGAAAGAGAGGGTTCTACCAATGTTACAAACAGTTCCAGTGTGTGTTGCTGCAATTGCTGGAGAATATAGACTGTGCATGTTAAGCTGCTACCACTGGTAAACTGAAATAGGAATTGAACATAAACACAGAGTAGTCTTTCAGTGCAGAAACTGGAATGGGGATATGGTCGGGAAGCAAGTATTTTTATGGTCACAGGAAAAAAAATGTAAATTTGTTCTTGAGAGCAAACATGGAGGGACACATTTTCTGTTCATATTTTTATAAATTTATTTAAAAGCCTATTTGAAAAAAAAATTTTCATCATAGTTTAAAAAAGATTCTCGCTGTATTACTAGACCAAGACCTGGAATTTGGTTATGCATTTGCTCTTGGGTACTTATCAAATTTTGTATTTAGTGGTGTCATCAGCATGGTCCAGTGGATAAAAGAGCAGCTTGAGACTCATTGATACTAACTCTGGCTCTGTTTCTAGATGATCTGGGCATGTAATTTCAAAGTCCTCTGCAAAGCAAGCCAGCTTCACTAGTTTCAATTTTAGTAGGATGGAAGGATGAATTGTTCCAGTGGGCAAAAGTGGGAGAGAAATGGCACATACAACTACTAACTGTACTAATTGTATACGAAATACCCGGAATCAACTGAGGAGCATCTTTCATTGCTTTAGCAAAAAGGTAGAAAACATGCAGGTGAACATTGACTGTTCTAGATGCAAAACATTTTCATGCATTACTCTCAGAGCCCTGTCAGTAGTGAACAGCATTAACAAAAACTGAACAGATACTCATGGCTGTACTTAAATGTGATGGACTTTCTAAAGATCAAACTTCTAAATTCTGATTCTTGAGACTGTGGAGCAGAACCTCATTAAGATCCCTTGGGCTTATCACGACATCTAAGTTGTAACTCTGAAATTGTTTCTTCTTTCTGTCACCCAACATTTCATAATAAAGAAATTTCAATATAATCTTAAACAATCACAGCTCTGAAGAGAGCCACAAAATTCTTTCATATGTAAGCAATATAAACACAGTCACAGGAAAACTCTCTACCAAGGTTTTCATACAACCTCTGTCAAGCACAGTTCAGAATCTCATCTAGCCCAACATAAAAATTTCATCTTTGTCCCTTATGCATTTAGCCAATTCAGAAACCTTGCCTGTGTTGGGCACTACATTCATCTGCTCTGGTTACAGGCCAAAAACAGCTGCATCAGAGAACAGAAGGAATAATATTCTTGGAAGGACAGAAGTAATAATATTCAAATTCCTGGTCTCTTTGTCCTGGCTATTTAGGAAGGCTCAAGGAACATGGTAAAAGAGCAACAGGAGAGGGGAGTACAGACATCTCTTAAGTTCTAAAGCATACACATGACTTTCCCTGCTTTCACTCCTGCCAGTAAAAATTTTAACATAAAACCAATTCTTTGATATAATATCTGAGTAGAGCAAGAGATTACATTCAATTTCATAAATTTTCAGATGCCTAGATAAAGCTCCAAAGCTCTCTAAACAAATAGAGAACCACGGTCCTCTTGGAAATGGCCATATATTGCATAAAAATCACCCTGAATTAAAGTAATATTTTTTTCTATATGACAGGAATCTCTGAGTTCAGATCTGAAAAACACAAGTCTTTGAATTAACTAAAATGTATTTTTACATAATGATTGTACTGTTACTAATATTCCAATGGTGAGTTTACCTCACTGTCACAAAGGCAAACCTTGCTTGCTCAGTTTCACCCTCTAGGCAGTGCATTTTATTAGGCTTGTGTTGGCTATACCAAAGAATTCCTTCCCCTATAATGAACCAGAACAGATACTGAAAAGGAGCAAGAAAACTGGGCCACCCCTCTTTGGTCAATGTAGTGGTATCAATGTACATTTGTATGTGCAGATAGTGACCTTAGGGGTTCATTTTTCTAAATCCTTCACTTCACGACATTATCTAACCCCTTTTTTCCCTCTAAATAGCAACACAATGTACATGTGAAAAATACTTCTCTACCCTTACTCAGTACTGTCATTACACATCTAAGAGCCACAGCAGCTCACTAAAACCTCACTCATGGCACACTACAGCTTGCACCCACCCTACTTAAGCTGATAGCTCCCTTTGGATCAGATAGCTTTCCTCTTTCTTGGATTTACTGTGGAAAACCGATATTGTTGCCATCTAGGCCATCAATAAAGTGCTTAAATAGTCACTGCTAATAACCAGTTCTTATAGGATCCAACAGAAAGGTACACACTCAGTGAGGATTCCCCATTTACAGTCATGTTTCATAGCCTGTCTGCCAGCTTTTAGTCCATTTAGGAAGCATCAAATTGATTTCATTTCAGTCTAGTCACTTGATCAAAAAATCATGCCTCACAGAAGCATATTATATATTACTTCAACGCAATGGCATTGATCAAACGGTATTTGTTATCTCTCAAAAAAGAGAATAAAGAAAAGAATAAAAAGGCAGGTTGATAAAATCTATTTTCTAAAAATCACAAGTGACTAGACTTAAAGAATGATAGGAAGCTTAAATGTAGTCCAGTTAGAGAATTTCTTTCATTTTTTCCAGGACCAAAGCCAAATTGATAGGCTTCCAATTATCCAGAAAATTCCTTTTGAAAGCCTTGGTGACAAATTTCCAAGTTCACTGTAATTTGTCCATGTTTCAAAGCATATTGAAAAATTCAAGCTTCATAACCCAAAGAAGTCTACAGTGAATTCTGTAAAAACTTCTGGGTATTAGTTGTCAGGTCCAGATGTTTAAATAAGGCAAAGAGTAGCACAACAGCAGCTCACACAGCAGAGGTGGAGAGGCTGTTATGTGCTTCACCATCACCACCAGCCGAGATACAGTCTTGGTACTTTATCCTTTACTGACACCTGAAGAAGAGAAGTAATTCAATGAATACTTTTCTCTAATTCTAATAGACATTTTTCAACCAATAACAGCCCACTCTTTTGTTCAGACTCCTTTTGTTCTTGCTAGGCTTCTTAA
>VWYP01028830.1:981528-1039213 GCA_013400435.1 Pycnonotus jocosus | reverse complement strand
CCGCCGCGGCACCTGTTGCCAGGGAAACCCAGGTGTCTCCTCATCCGCGGCCATCCCCGGCGCGGCGGAGGGGGCGAGGGGCGCGGGGGCGGCGGCGCTTGCGGCGCGGGGGAGGCGGCGGCAATTTAACAAGCAGGTTTGTTCTGTGAGAGGCTGGGGATGTGTCTTTAGGCAGGTTTCTCCCAGGTTTGGGCACAATAAACCCGCTCGTCTGTTAAGCTAGGGCCTGTTTCAGAAAAAGTAATTGTGATTTGGGCAGGAACTGCCAGTCCCTGCGAGCCCAGAGAAGCTCCTGTGTATTGGCCTTGCTATGCAGGACTCTGTGAAACAGGTGGAGAAATCATGAGCGGATTTCCTTTGGCTGTCTGACAGTGGAGAGCGATGTCATTGCAATGACTGGTTCAGCAGCAGTTCTATCTGTAGCATAAGGGCATGCCAGTGTGGAGGAAAAGATCACAGAAATTACACCACTCAAAAATTGCCTCCATTCCCTTTTGCTGCACGATTTTTTTCCTTGCAGTTAACAACTAATCAGTTCCAGGAATTTGAGGGAGGCTGTATATTAAGGTGACTGCAGCTAGCTGGGTTTGCCAGCCCGCACTCACCCTTAAGGCTGATCCTTTGTGCCACTCATTCCTCTCTCTGACTGAAGACTACTTTGCATCTTTCTTTTGCAGCAGAAAGGGTGGGTCTCTCCATTTGGATCCTTGTGGTATTCCTTTATTTCCAAAATCCTGTAGTACTCCGCCTGTAAACTAAAACAGTGTCTTGCAATTAAAAAGTAAAAATTATTTGACAATTTCTGATCATATATTCATTTTAATTAACTTTCTTATAAGCACTTGAAATTAACGTTTCCTACCCAAGGAGAAGTTTGAAGTTGTTTTATATATTTCCTGCTTCAAAAAACAAAAATGGGGCCTGGCTGTACATATTTTGGATGTTAATAAGCAAGAAATGTCTATGATTTTATTCCATTTAATATATCGACACCAGATGGATAGCCTCTGCATAGGCCACGTCCTGGCAGTGGATGTGGACTTCTACTTTCCCAGAAGTAGAAATTATAATCCCATATCCTTCTGCCAGTAATACTGGGGAGAACCCAACACTTTGGGCAATAGTAGTTTCTGCCCCATAGACCCTTTAATCCCATAAAAAGTCACCAGACAGTGGCTGGCACTCCCATATCCCAGGAAAATCACACCTGGTTTCAGCATGATATGTGCCCTCTCTTCAATATGGCTGGGCTAGAGTCTCTTCTGAAACTCCGAACCAATCCTATCCTAAAAAAAAAACTTCTTGCAGAGGCACTGCTGCTGTTGTCTTGGAAGGGAAGAAATGTGGTCGAATTAGAGAGATAAGGATATTTTGTTTCCAGATATATCCTCCTGCAGCAGTTGCTATGGTTTTGCACATTCTGAAGCTGTTTTGCTGCATCAGCATTGAAAACTGTCATAAAACATCAAAGGCATCAGCCGAACAAGAGGCAACTCAGTACCCATGCTGTGTGCTGGTTTCAGTTTCTGTGTCAAGCTATGCCACAGGTAGTCCTTTTCAGAGTCTACCAGATCTTCAGGCCCCCTGCACACTGACCCACAAGGCAAGGTCCCTTACTTTTCTCTTGTCTGAGCAAGACTAAAAGCTCTCATGTGAATTAGAAGAACACATCCTATGTGTAGCATGTGCACTCATAAATGATTAGTAATTCCTTCTTCCTCGCTTCTTTGCATAATTATTTCAGCTTTCTCACATACAGTGTGAGAGATGAATCTTCAGTTTAATAAATACCCCTGAGAACACAGAATGCCTTTCAGTGAGTTTGGGGGCAGTTACAACCCATCCTCTTCAAGCATTCAAGTTACTGAGCCAAAAAAGAGGAGCTTTAGATAGTGTTGCGGCAGTTATCTTTCCAGAATATAAGATTGCCTTTCTTCTCCCTGTTGTTGTTTCTTGACAGGCTTTAAAAAAAATGCACATGGGGGCGGGGTGGGGGGGAACCAAACTCAAAGTTTTCTCTAAGTTCAGTGAAACTGCAATGGTGCTGTTCATTTGCAGAAATACCTGACATAGCTTAATTCTTAAGAATACATAAAACAAGAGTAACTTTAGAGTTTGGGGGTTTTTTTCCTAATGCTTTTTGGCCATGACTACTGTGAAGTTCATGAAACTTGTGTATGTGTAATGCCAGAGAAATGGTGTATTTTTAGGGTACAGATTTGTCACCTTGCATGAACTCACAGTTCATGACATGAATAAGGCCAGGAGTAAAATGAAGATTAAAAGGGGTATGAAAAGAACTAATAGTAGTTTTTTAATATGCTGATTCTTTGTGGCTGGCGTTCAGATGACAGCTGACCTTATAAAATCTACCAGCAGTAAATATTTTTATCTGCCGTTTTGTCTTGCATACAACAGCACCAAGTCTGAAGTATTTTTAATCAGGGTACCTGCAGAACATCACAAGATTTAGATATTTTGATCTTTTGTCACATGCACTCTTCCATTTTTCTCATACAAGAAGGATTCGATTAACTGAGTCATAGCAAAGAAACCACGCAGAATTTTATGAGAAGGGTTATATGCAAAAACTATGTGCTACTTCACTGGAAACCAATGGCACCAGTCCAGTAACTAACATATGCTATGGCGACGGTGACACCACATGGGAGTGTTGGGCTGGGCTGCAGGGTGAAAGGAAGTGCTGAGCTGAGTACACGGTAGACGGAGGGAGCTATTCCAGGTTTATCTTCCCAAATGCTATTTTTAAGGGTTTAGATCAAATCTGATCTCCATACAGTCCTTCTTTCCACACATTTGGGAGTCAGCGCAGCACACGCACATGGAAAACACTTTCCATTTACAGCATGAACAAGCTGAGCAGGAGGGACTCACTGCAAGATTACCATCCAAATCGCCATCTGCCCAAGGGAAGGGACAGCATGTAGTTGCACTATTCCTGGAGCAAGGAAAGGACCAGGTAGTTACCAAGTCTTCCTTGCTCTCTGCAGAAAGTTGGTAAAGCCCACCTCAAGAGGTTTGTTCCTGCACTGGCTTGCTCATGCTGCCAGTGGCTTTAACAAAGACACAGGCAAGCTTCTTCTTGTGTCTCTGCCTCAAAGTTTCTTTATGGCAACTCCACAAATTTTGGGGTGTGGAGGAGAGAAATAACAACAACTACAGGTACCCTGAAACAGGAGAAAGAGAAGATAGGATGAGAATATATTTCTTCTTTTACACCCTTGGCTTTGTCCTAGCCTACATCTTCTGAGGACATTCACATGCCAGCCCTATTTTTTACTGTTTACCATGGCACAGTTCCTTCAAGTAACAGAGTACTTAGGATAAATGTCAGACCTGAATTATGGAAAAAGTAGTCTGAACAACTATTCTTTACATAGACAAAGGCTTTTGTAAAAATTATTTGGCCACTTAACAGTGGAATTGGACCATCAAAGAAGAGGAAACTCCTGCAGCCTATTTTCTGAAATGAAGGATCTGTCTACAAAGAGTAGTTCACAGACCAAGCCCCTAAGAGTCCAAAAGGGAAAGGCTATTTAGCTCCTCAGTGTAACCTCTGCCATAAGCTCCATCTTATCCCACAGGTGTAAAATAACATCTGATCTGAAACCATCCATAGAGCTGCTAAGTAAACATATAAAAACCTAAAACTGTAACCAGAACTGTTGCCAATTGTTAGCTGTTGCCAGTGGAAAGGAAGGTGTAGGAAAAGTCAAGAAAAGGTAATTTCATTCCTCACTTTGCCTCCTGGCTCTCAACTGCTTTTACTCCAGAAGTGGTCAGACCCCAGAAGCTGGCCTAAAAGGCATAGACAGATAGTTTATTCCAGAGAAGTCCCTTCCTCTTTAACATGTCCATGACACTCCCCACCCAGATCAGCAGGATTCCACTTTGCCATGGTGCAGAAACTGGGGAGCAGCCAGTTACACCAGCAATGCTCTTTCTCTGCTGTCAGAGAAGCATGAAGAGCTCATAGGAAAGCTGAGCACTGATTCTGACATTTACAAACTAAGAGCAAAGCTAGCTGCAATGTCTACAAGCATAGAACTTTCATTCACAGTTTCCAAATGTTCTGCTTCACAGAAGTCGAAAGCTCCCTCTGGTCCCCCAGGAGCCTACCTGGGATCAGAAAATAATTTTATCTAGTACAAAAGACAGCTGGATGTTACCGTGATCAGGTCTGGCACATTCCCAGAGGTTGGTAGTTCACTGGACAATATCACCATTATGTTGGGTTTGCTTCTCTGCTACATGGATACATAATTTAGGACAGTGAGATGAAACTTAGCACATAGAATTGTACTTGCTCTATTCCTAGCTCAACAATTGCAGTCAGTCAGTCATTTTATATCTGCATATAGCACTTAATCCATATTGCAATAATTCATGTACCATGTTATATTGCTGCACTGAGCCTTCTGCCACTTTCATATCAGTCACCTCTGTCAAGTCCCATAGGATAAGAGGGGCTGTAAGACCTATTCAATTTTTTTTTTTTTTACCCTGGATGGCCACACATGATCTAACTTCCATCACCAGGCAGGTGCCAGGGGAAGAGCAACTGATGTGGAGAAAGGTTGTTGGAAATGGTATTCCTGCCTGTGTCATACCAGCTGCTGAACTTCTTCTCTTTTGTTATCTGAATCTGCACTTGCAGAGCCTGCCTGGACAGCCTCTTATTTTAATTGCTATTACTTTCCATTACATTAATCTGGGGGAGGGAACTTAGAGTTAAAGCAGCATATTTTATGTTTATAGAAATGATAATCATGTTCAGAGAGCAGATTAAAAGGGTTCTCATAATGATGGCAGTGAAGGCAGAAGATAGAGCTTTCATTTCCATAAAGCATTAAGCAAACTCTACTTTACTGCCAACACAATCTGCTGCTGGCTCTAACTATTTATGTTTATTTTTATGTATTTATTATGTGTTTGTCCTCTGCTGTCAAAGAGACAGGCTTCTGCTCCTTACCTTTCAGGAATGCATTAATCCTGGTGATTGGTTACTGTATGGGGAGGGAACAGAGCAAGAGGAATACAAACTGCAGCAACCTAGTGCAGTGTAAATCCTGGGAACAAGCTGAACTAGATAGAGATGGAATCTGGGAACTGTTCTTAATCCTGACAATTTCAAGCAATGAGAACACACAGAACCCAAAATAACACTCCTGGGTAATAGCAGACTCTTTTTTTGGTCTTTCTCCAAGTGGAAATTTTATTAATGCATCCCAGGTTGGGGTTTTGAAACAACAAAATACAAGTTGATGCAGAGTTAATTCTGGTTTCTGCTGCTGGCCCCAAAAAAGCAGGTGTCGTCATGGGCTGTTGGCTGCCTCCTCCCGAGCACAGGGCACGGTGATTAGAACAGCATGAAAAGCCCGGTGAAGCCGCCAGAGCTGGCACGGGGCAGTGTGCCTAGCAGAAAAGCACTGGGGGAAGTGGTCTCTTGATGGGTGATGTCGCTGTAAATAAGCCTTAGGTTAGCCCAGAAAAATCAGTTAAAACCTTACTTATTTTCCTGTTTTCTCAGTTGCCAAATTTGCTGAAACTCCACTGGCTGTATGAGTAATCATGCCTGTTAGTATTTCCCCCCCTGTGATGAACCTAAGTAAAGTTACATTCAGAACACTCTTACAAACCCAAAAGCACTGAAGGAAAAGACAAGGATCCCATATTCTGAAATTTCCTGCTCCTGTCCAGTTGAACATTTCTCATCTTCTAAACCCTATGAATGCCTTAACTTTTAAATTATTCTTAATGATGTGATAGTTTAATCCTTTCCTTGCTGGTTCAACACAGGGATATCAGTGATCCAATCAAATGTTGTGGGAAGTGAATGGATCAGATACACAATTGAGCTCTAGTAACAGAAATTTAAATGTCTCCCCCACTCCATACCTCTTCTCCACAGCCTCCATAGCAACCATGTTTTTGAGAATCTTTGCAAAGATTCTCAAAAATTCAGTCTCCAGGGGAAAGTATACCCCTAAAATCACATTTAAAATCTGAAGCAGGAAAACCAGAGAATTCTAGCACAAAGCCCAAGAGGGAAACATCACAAAATCTGAACCTTCAAGTCACACATCAATTCCAATTTTACAGTTTTCAATTCCATCACTGCCAGTTTTCAGCATCATTATAGCCTTGTGATGCCTTTAAAAACTAAGAGGGAGGGAGGGCTTTTCAGTGGAGCTCTACTGAAACCTGTGTCTAATTATAATTTAAAGTAATTTATAACCCATAAAGCACTCACAGCAAGGCCAGTATCACAGTATCTAGTGATATTTATGAGTTTGCAGGTCCCAGTTCTATTAATATAAATAATATGCAGATTATTAATGAGATAAAAGAGTGTTTATTGTTCCTCTTTCATTAAAAATACTAAGCAAGCGATCTGCAACCTACTGACATCTGGAATTATGGTTTGTGTTATCTGCAGATTTTGCTTTGTTTGCACAGGATGGGTCAGATCATAAGTGGTTTATGGTGCTCTTTAACATACAGCTATGGCATGAATAGGCTGAAAAGACAGATGCTAGGCAAGTCAGCAGTTTACTGATTTGACATTCATTGCATTTGCAAGGTTAAACACAACTTCTGTCTTGAACAAAAAGAAATCAGGGGCTTTTACATTCCCCACTGAACCATTTGAGTGCTGGTGGTTGCAAGGAATAAGGGCACTTCTGTCACACAAGAACCTGCATTATGGCAGAGAAAAAGCCCAAAGGGTAAATATAAAATTCTCCGCTTTCTGAGGCAACATTTTGCAAAATATATGTATGCATAAATACTTCTAAAAATTGTTTCATTTAGGGAAAAATGTGGTGGTTACAGAAAAGCAAGCATCAAACTTTCTTTAAAAACAAATTATAGTATCGAGCCTAAATTAGCAAATCTGCATCTGCTCTGTAATATCCTTCTGAACCTAAATGTGTTATAAGAGGTCTTTTATATAGAAAGAATGCCATAAATTAACACAAAAAACAAGGAATCTGATATGGAGTAAGGTACTGAAGCCATGCAGAGGGGAGATTTAAAAATGGGTCTTTGTGTACCAGGTAAATATTAACAAATACATCACTAGAGAATCAGGCAAAGACAGTGTGAAGGCACTCTTCCTGCATTTATCTCCTCTCTTTTATGATGTACAGCAGAAGTACTTTGACTCTATTTTGCTAGAATGTAATTTCTGGCATTGTGTGTTGTCCAGTGCCTCTGCTGGCATTTTGTTTTGGATCTCTCTAGATCCCCACCACAGCAGCAGCAGCATTAGCCTCATGATATAGTGCTGCAATCCCTACAACTGTGTATCATTAGTGGGAAATCATTTTAATACTCTTGTAAACACCATCAGAGAGCCAGGAGACTATTTGTATTTGTTTTACTGTCACAGACTAAACTGCCTTATTCCAACCCTGTCCATCAAATTAGTGCTGGACCAGGTCCAAAGCACTCTAAACCTGCCAACTCCAGTCTGGCTTGAACTTTAATAGAACCAGGCAACCATTTTCCAGTGCAGACACTGCAAGCATAGCAGTTGCAAATACATGTATTGATAAGGTGCTCCATCATACAGAAGGCTGCAATCCCCATGTTGGAGGCACAGCACTTTGCTCCAAAGGTTTTATTACAGGTTTTATACTTCACATTGGCAGAACTTTTCATTTTTCCCAAATGGAGAGAATGTAGGTGTATAAAATATTGGATAATCTTCTTACATAAAATATCTTACATTTTTATGTAAGAATACAGTCTATATTTAGTCCAAAGTCTTCCCCTCTGAGGTAGCTCTTGGTTTTAACCCAAGAAGAAGGAGAAATCTTGGCAGAGAGTTGAAAGAGAGATTTTCTGACCTAGTCACTGGAAGAGATGGTATGATTTTTAGTTAAAGTTATATTTTCTTTCAAAAAGACTGAATATTCAGTTCATCCCACCACAGTTAACTGCAAAACACAAAACTGTTAACCAAAACATGTTTGCTGAGAGGGGTTTTCAAGCCTTAGCTGGGTGGGAGGAACAGCAGATGCCCTGGGAGCACAGCTAGCCAGGGAGCTGAAAACACCATCCCACAGAGCACCAGGAGGAAGTTTCCTGGGCAAAGTGGGGTGG
Organism: Pycnonotus jocosus; assembly: GCA_013400435.1. NCBI lineage: Eukaryota > Metazoa > Chordata > Aves > Passeriformes > Pycnonotidae > Pycnonotus > Pycnonotus jocosus. The sequence goes on along the minus strand of VWYP01028830.1, from coordinate 1,031,083 downwards.
CACTAATAGCACCTGTGAGGGTGTACTGCAGTGGTGGTGTACCTCAATCTGCAACTCCAGCCCTTCCTTTAGCCACTGATGCTGAAGTTCAGAAGGAAGCCTCATCTGCACAGTCAAAGGCCAGGTCTATATTACAAATATTTGCCAGAAATATATGCAGTCACAGGGAACAGGAAGACACAAAGGTGATTAATGCATTTTTTTCAATGCTGAAAAAATGCGTGTGGGCAGTTCCCAGAAGCAATGCTGCTAACAAGAGAAATTCTGAGTGACTGCACACTCAAGCACATTTCTTTTAGCCCTCATTTTGATCTTTTTTGTTCACTTTCTGTCAACAGCAAAGTGTTCAAAGCTAAGCTCCACTGCTCATGGAAAGCAAGATGTTAGCTCACCTCTCAGCTGCAATCAGAATGTGAATTGTATGTTTAATAAATTGGGGTTGTGATGGTTAGTTACAAGAGCTAACAAAAGTATCTCTTAGGATTTGCATAGCAATCCTATACAGGAGGAGCTTCCAAGTACAACTATCAAATATTCACAAGTGCTTATAACCTTTTCACTTGCGTCCAGATGCTCTCCCCTGTGCCATGCTGTGCAGGAACTGCCACTGAAATCAGCACAACTCCCAACAGAAAATGCTACTCAGCTTGAGTAAAGGTGACAGAATCGAACCCTTGGAGGGGGAGGATGAGAAAACTCAGTATTAGTTTGAATAATTAATGTATCTGAGAATATCCTAATCTCCTTATGAAGAGAGAGGCAAAATCTAAATACATTATTCATGATGAATTATTCAGTCAGCTGTGAATGAATTATCCTGGGAATATTTCACTGGCTTTTAAAACTTCTTTCTTAGAACAAATAAATCTAGCTTGGGAAAAACATCCCCTTTAGTGGCCAACCACATTTTCAAACGAGTCTGTCAGCCAAAGATAAATTTAAAATGTTTCCTAGCATTTATATCTACTGTAGCATCATCTAGGAATCCAAGCAATACATTTGCATCATAGTAGCATCATGCAGGAATCCCAGTAATAGCTTCTCATTATCTTCAGTGCAGTACAGAGAAAGATGTGACTATAATGCTGTTAGACTCAAATGAAAGTGTAAATGTATTCTAACACTATGAGATTTTATAAGACCAAGTCTAAAATTCTGGAAAGAAGGACTAATTGTTGACTAAGCATACATTTGTATATGCACACCTTCAAGACTATGTCCATGAAAAGTAATGTGTTTTCAATGTCACACCTGCCACATGAAGTGAGACAGAACTTTTCCTAGGATTCCTTCACTAAGCCCTACTGCCAAAACCTCAGAAGCTCAAGGGGAGGATGCATCTATGAATAAACAAGATAGCTGGATTTCACTTCCTGAGCTCTGAAATCCCTTGAGTGCAATATACTTACTATTTTTTTTTTTCTCAGAGATTTGTACTGTTAAAATTATCAGGGTGGGAGAGGCTTAATATATTTATGCATAACAAAACAAGCCCACTCCAAAATCAACAGAGAAGACATCAGATCAGGCAACCTTAATTTCTCCATTCTTTGCATCCCTCTGCTTTTTTCTTTGGTAGGACAGTTGAGAGAAGACACTGTGTCCCTAGTAGAATACAGAAAGGTAACCCAGCAGATGTAGCAGCTTCTCCTTTGCTTATTCTAATGCAATGAAAAGCCTATGAGATGGGCAAGTGGGAATGTCAGGTGTTTAAAACTCTTACAAAAAATACCCAAGAGCAAAACCTTAGTACCACAATGCCACAAGAAGAGTGTTACCAAGCTCAAAAAAAGAAACAAGCTGGAACAAAACTTCTTAGCCTTTTAAACCAAGACAGAACAAGGAAAAGGGGAGGATAAGAACTGACATTACTGATGGAAAATGGAAAATAGCTATGACAGATCTCAAGCTTCAGTGAGAAACTCTGCTCTGTCTCAGTAGGGGACCTTTTGAAGCACATTTGTGATTCTTACTTCACTTATTTGAGGTCTATTTTGCTTTAAATCCTAAGTTCATTCCTGGGTATTTTCTCTCTCTTAATTAAACCACATCAGACTTTTATTAAGATAGAGGCAAAGCCCGTACCTTCCTCATTCTCTCAAGGTTATCTTCTGAAATAGGATTGAATTCTTTTAATGGAAAGAGACGAGGGAGAGATTTGCTAAACCTATGGGAAAGTTGTAATTCCACAGTTATTTCTAAGAATACAAAAGATTGTTGTATCTTGTATCTGGACAATCCAATTAGCTTAATGTCTGAGAATTAAGCAGACTGCTGATCATGTTGGAGAACTGACCTATTTCAATGGAAAACTTGTATTTTCACAGCAGTCTCACTTCGGCTCGACAGCCGAGTCTCCAGAATCATCCTGAAATTAACCATGGGCCATCACTGATAAAGAAAGAATGGTAACTTGTTATTGAAACTCACAGGCACTACAATACCTGTTCACTGACTGGTATGCACCACAAAAGTTAATGTGGTCAGATTTTCAAATGGGTATCCCCGGTTGCTGAATTCACAGGTTTGTTTTCTAAATAAGTAATTAGCTAATGGCCTCCAAATCCATAAAATATTTATAAAGTTTTTCCATTTCAGATTGTGAAAAGAAGTCTTGCTGGTTTGAAAATTTTCAATTAATACATATCTCGAAAGCAAATTTCCCTCCTCTTTTCCTTTCTTTTTTCATCCTTGAATGACATGGAGTGCCACAGCATTACTGAGTGTTATCACAACTTAGGAACTGTGTTTTGGAGGGGGCTTTTTGTCCTGTGTTTGGTTTGCTTCACTGGTTCACTCCACACTTTGGCGTGTTTCCTGCTGCAACAAGAGCAGAACCATGCAAAGCTGGTTCCCCTCTGCCACTCGCTGTGAGTGTTTTTCCTGTCAGCAAAGGTGCCCGAGCTCTGGACTCCCCAGGGTGTCTCATACTTCCACGGATGGCCACAGCCTCAGTCACAGCTCATCCCTCTCAGAGAAGGGATAAAGAGCCAAACAAAGTTATTGGCTATGCTGGGACAGCACCATACACAGCATAGGAGCTCTCTCACTGAGAAACTTTGCTCTCTTCTTCCTTTGTTAAGGGTAGTTTATGGAGCTTAAAACACTTGCATTTACCTCTACAAGCCATCCTAATCAGTGACAACAGAATCGGAAATTACATCAGCAAGATGTAACTTCATCAGCAAGAATTAGTTAAATGTTTGGTAAAGAAAGGTTCACAGTTTTAGAGGTGGGAATTTTTTGTGTCACCTTCATATTTTATTTTCATTCTCAAACTTTGTGTTGATCTCTTTCTAGACAAGATAATTATTGTACGGAAGACCTTTTTAAACCTCAGAGATCTGCATACTTTAAAAAGAAAATAAAGAAAAAGAGGAAGAAAATTTTAAAAATCAAAAACATAAACAAAATTCAGTGATGTTTGGAAAATAACTCCTATAGCAACATATCGTGCATAGCATTTGACACTCACACCTGACATCTTTGTCTATAAGCTGGAGAGACATGGATTTGACAGATTGACCACTTGGTGAATAAGAAATTGACTGGATAGTCGCACTCAAGGAGTTTTGTCAATGTTTCAGTGTCCAGGTGGAGGCCAGTGTCATGTGTTGTTCCTCAGAAGTCGGTATTGGGATCAGCACTGTTTAAAATCTTTGTCAGTAACAAGAACATTGACAGCAAGTTTGCTGATAATCCCAAGCTGTGTGGTGGTAGATGCAGCCCTTGTCTCTCACCTGAGACATGTTTTGAGACTCTGAAATTCCTCTCCCAGGGAATTTCTGTAAACAGGAGAAATGTTTACATATTTTCCCAAAGGAGGGACCTTCTTGATGTCCCTCTGGTTTGACCAGTGTGGTTGAAAGGGTTTGCTTTATTTCACCAATCAACTGATCTCTGCACAACTGTATAAATATAAACTGGAGTCAGATTTTCAACTTTCTAAGAGCACTGTGTTGTTTGTGTTGTCCAAGAGCTACAGTAGACACACTAGAGGGAAAAGATGCCATCCAGAGGGATCTTGACAGGCTTCAGAGGTGGATCTGGGTGAACCTCATGAAGTTCAGCAAGGCCAAGTGTAAAATCCTGCACCTGGGTCAGGACAATCCCAAGCACAAACACAGGATGGGCAGAGGATGGATTGAGAACAGCCCTGGGGGGAAGGATTTGGGGTTGCTGGTTGATGAAAATCTCAACATAACTAAGCAATGTGCCCTTGCAGCCCAGAAATCAACCAAATCCTGGGCTGCTTCAAAAGCAGAGTGGGCAGCAGGGCCAGGGAGTGGATTCTGCCCCTCTGCTCTGCTCTCAATAAGCCCCACTTGTAGTGCTGCATCTATCTCCAGGCTCCCCTGAACAGGAAGGATGCACACCTGCTGGAGTAAATCCAGAGGAATCTGTGAAGATGATCTTCACAGTGAATTCAGAGGATCTGTGAAGAGGCTGCAGCACCTCTTCTACAAAGACAGGCTGAGAGCATCGGGCTTGTTCATCCTGGAGGAGAAAAGGTTCTCGGGAGAACTTCTAGCAGCTTTCCAGTACCTAAGGGGCCTACAAGAAAGCTGGAGAGGAATTTTTCACAGGCACATGTAGGGTTAGGACAAGGGGGAATTGCTTTAAGATGAAAGAGGGCAGGTTTAGGTTAGATACTAGGAAGAAATTCTTCACTGGAAGGGTGGTGAGACACTGGCACAGGTTGTCCAGAGAAGTGGTGGATGCCCCATCCCTGGAAATGTTCAAGGTCAGGTTGGATGGAGCTCTGAGCAACCTGGTCAAGGGGAAGGTGTTCCTGGCAGGGAGATTGGAATTACATGATTTTCAAGGTCCCTTTCATTCCAAACCATTCTATGATTCCATGATACTAAGAGGCCTAGTCGTTCAATCTAAAGGTAATAAAATATATAACTGCCAGAAATAATAAAGTTAATAAATAAGAATCAAGATCACTTTCTTATGTGGCACTCTTCATAAACAAACTCAAAGAGGTTTGTATGGAAGATCACTCTCATAAAGACAAAGACCACTTATTTCTGTTTTATTAAAAATACCATTTAGAATTTCAGTCCAGAAGGTGACACATCTCCCTGAAAAGAACTTACTTTCTGAAATTTCTTCTACAGCTTGAGCATATACATGGTCACATATATAAACTGGATGAAGAACAGTCAGGCAAGGAAAAAAATTAACTCATATGGGAAAGAACTGGCTTCATATGAGGCACCAGAATGATTTCTCTTCTTGACCATTTTAGCAGTTCTGAGCAGAAGGCAGTTTAATTGCTCATGTCTTTCATGATATAAAATGTCTTAAGACATAGAAGGTCATCTCTCATTTCCTCTATAAAATAGTTTACCACAGAGTTTTTGCACGAAGGGATATAGCAGAAGATTACTGCCTATTTGGATTACTCATCAGGGTCTGATATTATGGTATGTTTAAAAGAATTATGAGCAATTAAAAAATAATGTCCACTAGGAAGAAAAAAAGTTGGGACTGTAAAATGTGATGTTTCCTGCTAAAAGATCCCCAAACTCTTTCATTCATCCAGTGGAAACTGCTCAGTGCCTGAACCCTCTCATGCAGCAGCAGGCAATAAAACTCTCATAGCTGGAGAATTAGCCCAGCCATCAGAGCAGTGTGCTTCTTACCTCTCTCAGCTGGCCCTATCTCTGCTTTGAACAGTTCACTTGATAGATAATTCAGCAAATCAGCATGTTACCTTTTCAGTGATTTTATTCACTCTAAGTCAGAACTCTACTGCAGGATGGAAACAAACCCTAAGGAAGCCATCTGATCCAGTGAGGCATGGCTGGCTCCCGCATTGTTCTGCTGCTGCCAGCAGTCATGGCAGAGCTGGATGGGATCAATACCACATCCCACCAAATGCCAGCGTTTGTCATCTTAGTGAAAAGTGACACGGTTCAGATATTATAACTTTAGAAGGAAATTCATACAGCAACCAATGAATACTGGTCACTGAAAATAAAACTGTATTACAACCAGTGGCAAACCCACCAGTGCCCACACACTCCAGCTTTGAGGGAAGCCGTATAATTAGAAGAACAGCATTTGTTGAGGTGGGTGGTATCTGTATCAGACTTCAGTGCTAAGGGTACATATCTCATCTTAGATGTAACCTGAATATCTAGGAAGGTGTGAGATCTTTGGAAGCTTTTAATCATTTAGAGCTCCTTTTAGGCTGAACTTACTGCCTCTGCCTTCTGTTTTGCTTTTCTCCTCAAATTCTTTGATTTATCTGATCCACTTTTTGTTCCAGCTGAAATCAGTGGGAGTTCCACCTTTGATTTCACAGAGCTTTGGCCTTGCCAATATAAAGGAATTAGCCTTTTCTGATGAAGGTAGTTGGGTGTTAATGGTATAAGACAAGGGAAGGCAAAGGTCATGGACAGGAGACACTTATAAATGCCAACACTACAAAGCCATCATGTAAGGCTAGATGTTGAGGGGGAAAATGACAGGGTTCCAGATAAAGAAAAAAAAAATTCAGGCCACTGCCATCACAGGAGACATTACACTGCCACGTAACAATGGGCTTTGGTGTGGATGGGAGTGCTGCTGCCCCAACTCAAATCCTCTCTCTCCTGGGAGGGGAAAGACTGCCCACATCTTTGAATCTGTTGAGTTTGAGCCACAATATCCACAGAATCTATGTGCTTTTAATACTGCCCAATGTGCAGTACTTGTTACAACTACAAGGAGCTCCATTTTCGGCTACTCACAGGACCAACCCTGCTGCATAAAATACAATTTTCATGCTAGAGTTTGTGTTTGCCACTGGGGCCCACCCTGTTAACCTGGCCACTTTGCAGATGTGTCCAAGAGCTGGAAGCAGCATGCTTGTGTTAACATCCTATCTGCATTCTCTCACCACAGCACCTGCCACATTTGCTGGGAAGGATGTCCAAAAAGAGAGAGATGGTTTACAGAATCGAAAAGGATTTATAAACAATGAGTCATTCATATTCCCTCTGAGACAGAGGCAAATCTCAGCAGCTGCAGAAAAGAACATAAATGCCAATGGAGAGTGTTTGGAGGGAACAATAATGTGCACGTTTGAGCCTCCAAACATGACCCTTTGGGGCAGTTATCTGTCTACCAAGGATTTTAAGTCCCAAGCCTTAAGCTCATATTCCAACAAAGTTAGGAAATGAGCCAGCACTGTGGTAAAGGCTAGAAACAATGCAGCCCACAATGCATTTTTTGTAGAACTGAAGCTCAGTTTCATATTATACTGAGACTTTTATTATTTTCTGCTAAGTGTTTTCTGATACACTTTGTAAGGAAATTATGATACTGTCACAAATAGCTCAAGTTCTTGCCTTGCATTTGGACATTTATTAGGGAGTGAAGTTCCTTTTGGGGGTTATTAGTTGTCACAGGTGGATACAGATCAGTGAGGTATAAGACCATTTATTTGTTTGATAGTCTGTAAAAATGTCAGGTAAATTTATCCTAATATTTTAACGCTGAGAGATACAAAACGCAGAAGACACAAGGAAAAGGGAGAGGAAGGAGTACAGGAAGAGTTTGAGCCAGAGAGTACAGAGGGTATCTTCCCATCCTTAAACTGATCCAAGTCAGTGAGGACCAGATACAGATGCTTTGGTCTAGACACTACTTCTGTTTGGAATGCAAAACAAACTTGTACATGGCTGCACTCTAATCTGTAGCAAATACAAACTACCAAACCACTACTAAGTGACAGAAGCATTTACTTAGCGGTTTCTCAGACAAGTCTTTGCTTTGCATGATGACAAATTCCCTTCTAACAACAGTCTAGAGATTTGCTTGGTTGACTTATTGATTATTGAAAGGGCTTTAATGCTGACTTTCCCAGAAGACCATGCAGCATGTTTGATTTTAACTATCCCTTGCCATTAGTAAGTGTAAATATTCATTTTCAGAATTTAAACTTATTAGGTACCTATCTACAAAAGGATAATGGTTCATGCAAGATGAAAGCAACCGGGGATTTTGTCAGATGAGATCCAATAAGAAAATTAATGTTATAAGCTCTTTGTTGCCATTTGCCATCAAGCAAGCTGAGCTTAAAATATTGGCAGTGATTAGCCTGGGACCATTCAGGCAATATATTCTCTGTGGAACAAAGTCTGCCTCCTGCAAAGATAGGCACCTATATACATATATACATATATATACACATTTGTACACACACACACATATTCTTACATCCACGAATTCAGAGTCCTTGTATGATACCCAGATATGTAAGTATTTGCAGAATCAAGGCTCAAAGGTACTACAGACCCAGAGAGGTGCTGCCTTGACAGTAGCTAAAGAAATGGTTACAGATAAGGTTTTTCTCTCAGTTTTGACTGAGAATTATTTTCACAGTGAAAAGGGAAATAAAATCAGTTGTGAGGGGGTTTTTATACTGTATGTTTTTTAGCTGTCATGGCTACCTTTCCACCCTACCAATGCCTTAGCTACAGGGAGAAGGGGTCTGGCCACAGCACTGCCAGAGCAGGGGGCAGGGAGCAGGAGGGCAAGGCAGAGCAGAGATCTCTCCCCACAGCCCCATCCCACTGCCCAGAGGCAGCAAGTGGACCTGGACTGGGGACTGTGGCCCCAGACATAGGAATGGAGAAGTTCCAAGGCCAAGCACGGATTCAGAATCAGTGAAAGACGTGGACACGTGTGGGCAGAGCTGCAGAAAGCTCGGACAGTGACAGGGGTGAGGGCTGAAGCTGAAATGCAGCTGAAGTTGCTGGAGGCATCCTGGCCCCAATAAGATTTCCTGCAGCCTTTCTCACACAGCTCTGCCTCTGAGCTCACACAGGGCTTCTCACAATGCACCATGCAGCACTGGCCATGGCACACACCTCAAAACCCCTTGGGGCTGTGCACTTCTTCAGGACTTCGTAAGAAAAGTGCAACACTTCACATCTTTTAGAAGACTTTCTTTTTTCCTTTGTGTAAAACAAACCAACAGGGATCATGAACAATAGTTCATGTTTTTGATGATCACGAGTTATATATTTTTTGGGTTTTGTGGCTGTTGGGTTTTTTCCTGAACTAAAGACAGGATTTCTGGTATGCTTTTTCCCTGTTTTGTAGAAAAGGCCTTTAACATCTTCAACAATAGTATTTCTTTTAACTCTGAATGGTGAACAGTATTGAATTGCTGCCACAAAGTTCGAGTCCCCTAAGGAGACAGACATGATTACCATATTAATATTCCATGTAGTAACAAATATATGAAGTGGTAACTCATTGCTCTGGGAAGAAACACACTCTGATGATTAAAGAAACACATCTGGGAGAAAGGCTGCTATTAACACCAGGGTAAGTGAGTGGACATGCAGCAGGCAACAAACCACTTGAGGGTAGGACACAAGTTTTATGGATTGGTGGAGACTACAAACATGAAATTAGGCAAACCCCATCCTTCTAGAGGATTCAATAATGAGAATGACCATAAATGTCCTTCATCTGACATTTGTATTCACAAATGCTATGAAAACCATAACGTAATGCCTCAAGCAGAAATAAATTTTTAAGCAACTTTCTCCTTGAGAAGAGGCTTCTTGAACAACTTCATACACAGCTTCATGAATGATGCAATTTTTGTGTAACGATGTCTTATTTTGTTCATTTTGGCTCTTAACACACACACTTCATGCTTTTGCCATTCTTGGTATGTCTTTACTCATCCTATATATGCATTCAGCAATCCCCTATTACAGCCTTAGAGCTATTTATTAACAGGGATTTTGGTCCTGCTCTGCCAGGTTGCTGTTGTGCAGCCAGTGAAAGCACATCTGCACTCTCTCACCTCACAGCAGTGCTACCTAAGCCCACCTTCCCACCCTAGCATTGCTCTTTTCTGCTCGTGTAAGGCTTCCACAACCCACCCTGAGATCAGACAAACTCCAGTGCGCTCCCTCTCACAGCACACTGTTCTGAACAGCCCCCTGATCTGCTGACAGTGTCACCTGCATGCAGTGCACTGGCACAGGTGGCACAAGGGAAGCACGGCCGATGTGGAGGCCTGTGAGCCTGCTGGGGGCCTTCCTGGGGCTATTCTCGGAAGAATGTCCCCTTGGCTTCAACCTCTCCCACAGACCCCCTCTTTAATTGACAGTTTGTCATTCAGCCCCAGTGCCACACCCCCCCATTGGCCATTAATCCCAGTTGACCTTATGTGGTCAGGTTTCTAGCAATTTCTCCATGCTTTGTAACCCCATTGGTTGGTACCCTTGTCTGTTTATCCTTGTGTTTTCCTATTGGTCGCTGCACTCCCTTCTCCCACCTACACATCTCAGTGATTGGTTGCTACCATTGGCTCCACCCCCTTCTACCCACATATAAGTCTGGGCGCGGACAGTATCAGGTTGTTTGTTCCTGGGTGGTTTGTGTGTGTAGTTGAGGTAGAGTATCACTGGGCATCCACACAGAGACCCTTCCTGCCCCAGGTGCTATGGTTAACCAGCTGTTGCCTGTGAGGGTAGTGTTTGTTGTGTGCCTGTGTCCCTCTCCTCACAGGGACACTTCAGGAAGGTTGCAACAATCCACCAACCACTCGTGCTGCAAAAAGCTAAGGCATCCCTTTCCTTTCAGCAATTTTCTAATGAGCATATTTCAAAAAGCTTTGAATTCAAAAATAAAGGCATGAAACACCTTTAGCAGACCTCAATGGAGAGAAGTTCATGTGTGACAGCTCTTTACTTTCTCTCTCAATTATTAGTTTAAACATAGCCAGGAATATATCACATTAAGCTTCTAAATTTGGTGCTCACAAAAGGAATTGCTAAACTGGAATTGCTGGAAGCTATTAAAGTGAAGGAATGATGCTTCTCTCTGTCTATATCTTGATGTAAGTATATGAAACATATAGGAAATGTTTTTCAAAATCACTATAAGCCAGCTAGGAATCCTCTGATAAGGGCAGTCACACACTTGGCAGAAAGAAGGTCTATCTATGTAATTTTTACCTGCTACATTTCTAGAGTGACAATTTTAAACTTTGAAATATTAAAGATGCTTGAAAAAGACCACCATCTCCTGACAAAGCAGAATCTGAGCTGACACTTTTCCTCTAAAGTTGCTAGTGTTATTCTATTGAGTTCAGAGCTTCCCACCACTTTTGTCACACTAACTAGCAGTTTACTTTGTTGGAAAGAGGGTGAAGCCATCTTTTCTCCATGGTCATAGTGCCTAAGCAAAGTTGCCTAGGCCCAAATTACAGCAAGAAAGATTTGGACTGGATGATAATGGGAAAACTGTTCTAACAGTAGAGTGCCTAAGTCACTGCACTGGTAATTGAGGAGGATGGGGACCCTCTCATGCTGGAGATTTTGAAGAACTGGATAAACATTTGCCAAGAATTGTGCAAACATACCTGTGAGGGGACAGACTAAGGGTGGCTTCTCAGGCTTCTGGTTGTCTATGAATCTCTGAGATAGAACATGTCTTAAGGCATTAGTCTCAAATAGAAGAGCAGTTTTCCTTTTCAGCCAATTGCAGAAGAAAAGCAACATTCCTGCACCTCGCAGTACTGCAATGAACTCAGCTGTGAAAGCTGTCATAACAACGTTCATCCAACTGTGCATACAAAATGCACACTCAGTTACCACAACCAGTGTAAGACTAAAATGTGTGCTTACCTACAGCCATTCCCCGCCCAGCCTTGCATTTTTCTGCAGGCATTGACTGATAGGTACAATTACAGTGGCTCCATGCATAATTCAGTGCACAAAGACTGGGCTAGGTTTGTAATTTTTTTTTTCCCAAGGAAGCATCAATCTTCTCTTTAGGAAGAGAAAAAACAGGGAAAGACTGGTTAATAAAAATAGCTAGCAAGTGAGCTAGCTAACACCAGTAGCCCAAGAGTTTCAATTATAATTCATTCCTTTCAGCTGCAATATTCAAGACATATCATGAGCATCACGCAGTGATGTGCATACTCCCACACCCGTTGAAAGTGGATCATACATCAATATACCATATACTATAGTCACTACCTGTATTTTGAGTCTCCATTCCTTCTTAAAGATTTAGCAATTTCACCAGATTCTGTGGAGTTTATCTAGATTTACTTTGGCAGAAAAGTGAAGGAATGTACTGCAGAGATGTCTGTTTCACTCAGAAGTCATTTAGTTCTTGGAGAGAAAGGTTTGGCTGAAAACAGCATAGAAATTCGAAGATTCAAAGTGTGTTGGAAAAAAACCAGAGCAATCCATCATAACCAAGCAAGAGATTTTCAGTGACTAATGCCATAACTTGATGATAGTCATGAATTTATCAGAGAGCTTGGGAGTGTATCAGAACAAGATGCTTGACTCACAAATAAACCTCTTTAAGTGATGTTGTATTAACAGGCCAAGATGCATAGCCTGCATTTATTCTTGCTAAATACCAGGCACTTGGTAAGTAAAAAATAATTTGAATTACAATTTTTTCTTTTTCTTTTCCTTTTTTTTTTTTTTTGTTTTTAATTAGGCTTCTGGATTGGCCAATCATGCCATATTGTGGAATACTGAATGGCTGTTTCACTGGCATTTCGTTCCCATGATGCTTCTGAAAAAGCCATTTTTCTGTTCTTATTTAAACATAAGGTTTCTAGAAAACGGGGAACTTACATTTGTTCCTGGATGTTTTTACTGATGTTACAGAGTCTTAGCTGAAAGTTTTCATCAGTCTTCTCCAGATGGTGCATAAACAGCTTAAATGAAAGAGCTTTTAGTCTTAGACAGGACTAAATGACCCTTCCTAGTCCCAGTGGGCTGAGCCCCACCCAACACCTCATAGGATTGTTCCTTCCCAGAGAAGATGCAATCACCAAAGCAGTCTGATGGCAACAGTCTGGCAATGCACAGAATGACATGGAAGGTTTCCCACTCACAAGCTTTGGATTTGGTGTTGAGTCCCTCCATGTACAGAATGCTGTCTTGACCCTTGACAGTGATCAGTGATTGCCCTACAGAGTGTACTATTGATAATCTCCTTGTTGTTGCTGCACATGCCAGCAGAAGCTCTGCTGCTTGTGCAGTCTGTCCATACTTTTTAACTTGTCTTTGAAGGCTGTACTTACACCAGAGCTTGGCTGAATGACTTGGAGTCTGCCACCCACGCTCATGACTTTGCAGATCATCAGCTGGTATTGCCTTCAGTCTTCATCTGGCTGAATCTGTTGATTGATTGTTGTATGAATACAGACTTGGGAAGATGTGGAATGCAACATTTGTGAGGCCTTCACTTTTACTTTTGAACTGGAAATTTTATTTTTTCCAAAGCAATGTATTTAATTTGGCAAGGCTTATTTCAACAATATGCATGCATTTTCCAGAGCAAGCAAAAACTTAAGCTTCTGTGTCTGTATGCCAGAATGGGAACTATGTATGTGCTCACTTGAGAAAAACAGTGAGAACATGTGCTGTGTGTGTGTCTAGGTTCCAAATGTATAGTATTTATCAGCCATGTTATCCGTACACTATCAATGGACATCAGAATTTCCAGCCATATTCCAAACAGTTTTCACAGTTGATCTTTTGTGGGCTAAATTCTCCTCTCCATAAAGATTTCTAGAAGAACTCATGGATGAAGAGTCTTTAGCACTGTTTTCACCCCTCATTGTCATGTTGCAACATGAACACGAAACTTAATTGCAGATTTTTGTTCTATCATCTCTATCAAGAAGCAGCTTTGAAAAGAGAATACAGTTATTTTAAAGTATATAGAGGTTTTTAGTCCCCACTGGTGGCAGCACAACAAATACCTGTCTGAAAGTAATATTCACTGACTATTGCTTGTCCACTCATCTTAGCTTTTATCTCTGCTAAGATTCAAGTGACCATTTTTTGACCCCCAGGGTGAGAAGGGACAGACAAAATCCCCACAGCAGCTGGGTGAGGGATATTGAGGACTGAGGAAGCCAGAGGCAAGAGCCCAGCATAGCCACGCTAGATATTTTCTCACTGCAGGGTTGGAAACTGGGTGTTGCCAACATGGTAATGAAGGGAAGAGTGTGATTTTGCATATGAACAGGTTCAAAGTTACTCTTGATTCTCAGGGCCACTCTTTCTTGCTGTACATCATGGCATCACAACTCTTGCACAAGCATACACGTATATAAACACTATATATGCTTGAAAATGCATCCACACATACACAGAGCTAATGTCAAGACCCATAATCAATTGTTAGTAAGGGATAAGGAGTGAAAAAAATTCTCAGGTATGACTAAAACTGTTTAAACCCTCAAGTAAAAACTCTCATCAGTATACAATACTCATATTCCACATAGCTCTTGACTACTTCAATTCAAAAATTATCCACATATTTCATACATCCCCACAGGCTGAGTCTGGGCCCAGCAAACAAGGCACTTTCCTGAAGATTGAAAGCTGTTTAATCTTTTCTGGCCCCTTGAGATAACTTCTGAATGGGCTCTCTAAGCTCCTTATACTAAAAGGTGATCATAGTGTAAGGCCAGAAGTTCCCAGGTTCCCTTCAGAGGGTGGACACATGCTGGGCCTGACCAGTTATCTGTAAACACAGATAGATTTCAACCTGTTGTACAAAAGGTATTGTGTATGCTGGAGCAAATATATATATTAGAGATTTCTTCATGACAATAAGACGTCACTAAGAAATTACCAGGAGGGAGAAGAAGACAAATGTTTTTAAATGAGTGGTCTGAACCTGTCCCTTTGTGACTGATTGAAATGAGAGTTGTGAGGTCTGGATTCAGCCTTTTATTATGAGACACTGAAGTTCTGCAGTATATTTTTTCCTTTCTTTAATTTAGATCTGTGCAAAAAATTGGCATGAAATACAAATAAATGACAAAGCGCTGAGAATTAGGCCATTTGTCTGTAAAACCAGACATAATCCCCGAAATAGCAAAATACAGAAAAATGCATCAAAATGTATTAGTGATGACAGGCCATATATTACACAGGCTGTTAATGCAACTGTAGGCCACTTATCAGTACCAGTGAGTCACAGAAGCCTAACATTAAATGTAAGAGGCAACATACAGACAAATATTAATTACAATAACAATTACTGCTAAGTGCAACATTTTGCTAGATACAATGACAGCTAAAAGACTGGTGAGGTGCTCAGAATAATGAGCAAAGGAAATACTTACACCGTCAAGTATATATGTATATACACATATGTGTATATATTGCTTGTAGGAAAGAGCTGAAGAAATATATAAATCTCTATGAATATATTACTTTAAATGCTACAATAATCTTCCTCATTTTGAAATCCCTCTAAAGAGAGATTTAAAAGCCCCATAGCTGCTGCCTTACACAGACACGCATAGGTCTGAAGAACCAGTGGAGTTGCACAGTTCATGTGGGTTTTCTTTCACTGTATTTCAACCTGACTTTGGCTGTCTTCACTTACCCCTAAATCCCTGTTGTCAGCACAGTGAGGCTGGGCTAGCCAGCAGTGGGGCAAGCCTGCAGCCTGCCCCCAGCAGCCCTGTCCCCCACACTCAGAAGTGACCAGCAGAGCCAGGCTGGGGTTGGCAATGGGGACAGGGACCAAGTCAGGGGGGCAAAGCTGGGATCAGCAGACAAGATTCATAGGGTTGGGTACAGCTGTACCCACAGCATGGGGGCTTGAGCTGAAATGCAGCCCCAAAGCCTGAGGATGATTCTTTCTCACAGCTGCTTCTGGCCACATTGCTGCTTTCCCAGCACTGAGAATGCAGTTTGCATGGTGTGCCAATATCTGAGCAGCCAAACCATTAGTGTATGGGTACGTGGCAGAGCCTGTCCATGCAACCAGGGCACCTTATATTTTCTTCCACAAGTCTCTAGATCTCAAATTTTACTTGGACAATACAAAATGTGACAGGCTGATGGATGGGGGTCCCAACTTCAATGTCACAGTGCCCCCAAACAGAGAAGCCGTGCTCCAAACTTAGCACAGTGAGAGTTTTCTGTCCAATTCCCCTTTGGCATGTTTTCATGGGGCACAGTTTGTTTTAGACATAGATTTACAGCATTGTATCCTCTCCACCTTTAAGCCCATATGTGGGAAGTGTCGGAACCCAGGACATCCCTCTGGCTGCCCTGAGTGCTCCTTTTCCCTGGCCTGCCAACCTGGGAACAGAGCATGAAGATTTAACCCCGGTACAGGGGGGTTTTAACCCCGGTACAGGGGGGTTTTAACCCCGTACAGGGGGGGTTGAGTTTGGTACAGGGGGGTCTGTGACTAGAGCACAGAGCCCAGAAAGGCACCCTCTTTGATTCCTGCCCATGGGAAGAACTGTCATCACTCGGAGGGGAATTACAAATCTCAGAGATATGAAAGGTAGTAGTATAGTTAATCACTGAATTAGAAATCTGTAGTTTTACAATTTTACAATAGAGGTAAATGGGAACAATATGGAGATTTAGGGGCGGAGATTTCACTTCTCCTTCTTCTTCTTCTTCTTCTTCTTCTTCTGTGACGTTAGTACAATGTGTGTTATAGAGATTGGTTAAGAGTAGAAATAGTTTGTTAACGTGGATAGTTAGTATTGGTATAGTAATGTAAACTAAGATACGTAATACGGAGTAGAAAAGGACCCCACGGGATGAAAGCCCGGGAGTTCTGTCATGGCCGAGATGCAGGACGGACCATGCTGGGCACAGAGTGAACTATGAGATAAGAGAAACAATAAACATCCTAATTGACCTTGAAGAGACCAAGCCTGAAGTCTCTGTTTCTTTCTCGCGTCTGGCTCAAAGACCTGGGAGGGCAAAAGAGACTCTAACCACCTGAATCTTGGGAATCAAACCCGAGAGGAAGGATATTGGCATGCTCACAGTGATTCTGCACAGAGTTCCTGTTAGTGTACCTTAGCATGAGAGATGAGTCAGACCTACTCTTCGCATCATTTTCATCTAGAAAGCAGTGACCGTGTTTCTGTGCAGGCCAAATCTTGGGGTCTTACTGGCATAACTCTGCCACAATGACAGTACACCTGCAGGAAAGCTGTATGGGTGTGACAGGAGGAAGTGCTGAGTATGCTGCCTGCATCAGTGAGGATGTGAACTAAACCATTTCCTAATGAAGATTCAAGGGGATTTTTATATCACATGAATTTTGTGATTAGATCACCAGAATTATCTCACCAGAGTTTCCACCTACTGACAGATGTAGGCAGGGCCATAGAACAGAGCACAGACCTGGTGGGGGAATGTACATGCAGCTCCTGTGCCTCAAGGCATGACAGTAAGGTCTGTGGAATCACCTAGACTGAGTCAAGAAGGAGCTTGCAAAAAAAACCCATCATCATCTCATGTCTCACAAAGACAGGCCATCCACTTGGCCCATGAAATTTCAGATCAATGTAGTAACTGAGTAATTATGGCACTGTTTGCTGAGGTGGTAGTAATTTCCCAGTACAAGATTTCTGCTCTGATAGATTAGAGGTATTCTGGTCTGTCATGGAGCTGAAAGAGTTGTACCCTTTCTGGGTAACATTTGTAGCTAGAAGAGAAAAAGGTCATTCATAATTATTTTTCAGATATACTGGCTTAGCTACTTATTTGATTTATCACGTGTCCTTTCTGACACAACATGAAATAATAAGAGAGTTAGATAGTCTTTAGAGGAAACAGGAATCCAGCTCATAGAATATATCAGTTTCAATAACACAGTTCAAAGAAATACAACTCCTTTCAATATATTCAGGGGTTTGTTCACCAGTTTGGGTTCAGCTGGTTTCAAAATAGATGGAAGAAGCCTCCTTGTGTGATATAACCAGATGCCATTTGCAGAGACTGTGACATATGGTCCTTCAGACGTGGAGATAATCACAGAGGATAATTCTTGAGAGCCCGTTAGGATTCCAGAGTAGCTGTCTCTGCCATGTGGTGCTTGCTGATGTCTAAATATGATAAATTCACTCACTTTATTTTCAAAAACACAGCTGAAAGAGTTTTAAAAGGAGTAGCATGAAAGCGAAAAAGTATCAACCCTAATTACTCAATCAAAGTGAGAAATATATTCCTGATTCCATCCAAGTTCAAGGCAAGTTAATGAACTAAATAGAAATCTGCAGCTGAAACTCACTGATATGAGAATAATCTAATTTTCCACAATGAATGCAATAAGGATTTCAAGGGAGCCTACACAAGCTTTTGTTCAATACAGGGCTTGGGAAGACAGTGGATATACCTCATTCTTTAACCCCTTTCTGGAAAAAAACAAAACAAAACAAAACAAAACAAAACAAAACAAAAAGACCCTCAACCAAACAAAAAAACCACTCTTGTGTTCAGGATAAGAAGCAAAAAATTGAAAGTTTATGTTGTTATCACAAAAAGTATTTTAAAAATGGGCCTTAACACAGAGGCTGTAGGCTACTGCCTTCCACCACCATGGGGGTTCCAGGCTGGTATTTGATCATATGCCTGTCCCAAACTGGTATTCATCCATCATCATTGACAAAAAAAATTCTCTGGAAGAAAAATATCATAGTAGATGGTTGTGAGCATTGAAAACTGCAGCAGTGCCTACACTGTGCACCTTTACCCTGCACAGAAAAGGGCCAGGGCTGAAGAACTAAACCCTTCTCCTAGCTCACTCCTGCCTCCATGCCTGGGTAGGTACTGGGGCCAAAGACTGGTCCCAAGGGGAGTGTAGGCAAGAGTCCATCAACATCAGGTTGACATGGGACCACCATGTCCCTGGACACACAGAGCCACACTTTGTGCCGTGAGACCCCTGCTCAACTGGCCTGTGGCACAAACCTTAGAGAGCACATCAGATCCCAGGCACTTTGAGATAAAACACATGCAATAGCACCCATAGTTTAAGGCTGCAGGCCTGTCTGAAGGTCAGAGGCTGTGCAATGTAAATGCAACCAGTCTGCTCTGGAGTGAACCTGCCTTACATAGTGTGGTACGAAACACTCTGTGCTCCCCAGTCCTGAATTTGATTCCTTAACCTGTTAGGCATAATCTATAAATCACTCCACAGGTCTGAGATACCTAATGAAAAAATCTGCTCCACACACTAGGATTGACAGAGTTAGAAGTTTTTTGGGCATCAGATTACTCCCAAAACAGCCTAGAAAGGTATGAAGTGCCATCACTTGAAACACTGAAATAAAGATTTTAATGATCATTGCCACAGTAGCTGAAGCACGTTAAAGTCCTACAGACTTCATAGGAAGATGTAGCACATAGGAAGACACAGCTGACCTAATGTCAGCTGATGAATCTCTATCTCCCATAATATATTTACTGTCCTATCATTTGGTCTTTCTCCTGACACAAGGAATCCTTCTTTTTTTTCTTTTTTCTCAGTGCAATGCAAGACACACTGGATGAAATAACAGACAGAAGGTGAAAGTCCTTGTGGCCTTATACACCCAGGAAAGCAATATGTGTGAAAATGGTGACAAAGTATCCCATAGATATTTTTAAACCAATACAGCTTGAAAATTGCTGAGTACTCAGCTTGCCTGGGTAAAGGAGACTAAAATGCTCTTTCTGAAGCTAGAATGGGATCAGCTGTTGACAAGCATGCCTTTCCATGGAGGCACATTATATGTGTAGTGTGTGACTATCCAGTTTTACTGAATGTCATTGCTCGGTTCAGGTGTGTGGAGAGTGTTCAGGAGACCTCTTCATGTCTTTTAGATCCAGCACATCCCACTCCAGCTGAAGAGTCCAAGAAAATTACTCGAGTTTTCAACCTCTTATAAGCCTTGCATTCCTGGGAATGGGCTGCCCCCGGAGATGATGGAGTCACCAGCCAAGGAGTGCACACTGCACTCGGTGCCCTCTTGTAGTTGACAAGGTGGGGATTGGTCAAAGGTGGGACTCCATGATCTTGAAGGTCTTTTCCAACATTAATGATTCTGTGATTCTGTATTGCCTGAGAGGGCAATCAGTTATTCTGTGTGGATTGTATAAAGCTTGGTGTGCAGGCTCTGGAAACCTGTGCTTCCAGACATCAGCAGGTAAATGAGGAAGACTGTTTCCAATTCACTTGTGAAGTTTTAGCTGCTCACAAGCTCATCTGTGCCACAAGGCAGCAGCAAATTGGCATTAATAGCCTTGGGAATATGAATTTTGTGCACCCCAGAGTAACCAAACATCCTCTGTCTGGAAGAAGAAAGTAGTATGAGCAGTTAACTTTTTATATTTGTCATTCCTTCTGTTTCAAGAAATGAAAATGCTTCAAGTGCTTTCATTAAACTCATTTAACAACAGAGGAGCTAGCACAAAGACACAGGATTTCCATGCTGCAGGAGATGCTAATTACCCTGGATTTGTTTCCTACAAAAATGACACAGAAAAGTAGGATGTATGAATGGAGGGAACAGAAATTTTGGACATCCATGATTAAGGAATCTTTGAACTTCTGGATTAAAAGAAAGCATTTCTTGGCCTTCCAAAACCAAAGCTTTCCTCTTTGATTCACTGGCCTGAAATGAAACTCTTTGTTTTCACAGAAACAATTCACAGTTCACAGAATAGTGTGAGTTGGAAGGGACCCATAAGGATCATCAAGTGATTGGAGTCAACATGAATCTTTGTGTTCAATCCAGCTGCCAAAAAGCCTTTTGGGAGTTGACTCCCCATGCCTTCCTGTTCTTCAGATGGGTACTCTTCCCCAGCCAAAATGTATTTTCCATGTCCTCACCACATAGCAGAGGTCTAGGACAATCCTGTGATGTATCACACTGACTCAGCCACATGAAGAAACAGCCATTGTTTCTCATTTTTGACGGGCACAGTTTCATCAAAGTCTTTTTTTCTGTGGCAACTTTCTATTTTGATGAAACACACTGTTTCTCATGGAAAAATATGTGATGCTTTCCATAGGCTATTAAACACCCCTCAGAAAACAGATTTGAAGAAAGAATGAATAGACCTATACCACTGAAGGTTGATTTCCACGTCAAGAAAACAAAAATAATATTTGAATTAATTTGGTAGGTAATTCTTCAAAAATGATGGAAGTTTATTAAGAATTTATCTGTATATGTTACACTCAAAGATGAAGTAATACATTTTGAATTTAATGAACATGTGTGTTTATATAGCACCAATGACCTTCAATTTTATATGGCATGGCTTGTATTTTTAAGAATTATCTATCAGGAGTTTAGGAAAAATGTACAGTCTGAATGTTAAACTCTGTAATCAGTTCTGTTATGCTGCTTGTTTCTAAATGGCAAATTCAATACAACACATGTATTTTCTAGTGTAGACATATGTATAGGAAAGCACTTCTAATACCATGGCAAAATAAATTATTTAAATCTTCGCATCCCTCACAATTTCCAGGCCTCTTTTTGACTAGTAATTACGCTGTCATAAATCACAATTATCATGAAATATTGTGTTATTAATAACATGTTGTCCAAAAAGTCAACAATAATATTGAGAGCTTCTGTAAATTTGCTCATTTCAGCTACTTGTTGATAATCATGATGGCTCATAAATGGTCATCTGAGTCATATGAGGTTGATTTTGTTACCTGTTTGGCTGACATCCAAATTGAATGAGAGGAAAAGCAGCTAAGAAATTATGAAGAATTAGAAATTCCAAGTGTATTTAATTTTGTTATCACAGATAATTGCAAATACTATCTCCAACCATTCTGGCATGACAACAGATCCAATAATGTGACCTCAAAACTGCAGCTCCATGTTTCACTTCTATACACGAGCATTCCAAGGTATTCCTGTCTTCTGTGAGCTCCTCTGCTTAGGCACTGTGCTAGAGGCTAGAAAGTGAAGGTCATATTTACCTGACAGACTGCAGAAAGAAACCTTAGAGACACAATAGGCTTTGATATAGGTACGAGTGTAGGGGTAGGTGTGGGTATAGGCATATACTGTCCCAGACAAGTAAGACTATTTTAGAAATTGAGATTTCCTTGGTACCCTCCCAAGGAAAAGGACAAGGAAAGCAGGTCTCCTCCTCGCTGTCCACAGTGGTTCTCCAGCACTGCACTGACAAGGAGGGTGGAAAGGAGAAGTTTCATACTGTCTTTGGAGACGCAGAGCTGTAAAGTGGAACAGCAAAGAGCTATTTACGCAAAGGGAAAACGTACTTCGGGCTCCCCTCGCCTGTCGGGGTGGATGCCTGGAGATGCTGATCACATGGCTGTGGGGGGCTCTTTGGGACAGAGACCCTGCACACACACATCTTCCCAGCTGGGACGAGTGCTCCTTTGGGGAGCGGGAGCGCACAGCAAGGAGCAGCAGCCAGCGCCAGCCCCCCCTGCGCTCCTCGGCGCGGCGGGGGAACCACTCAAAAGGAGGAGGAATCTCCTCTCTCCAGCTCTAGCAGCTGAATTCCCTCGCCACCACGCTGGGAGCTGGCGAGGAGGACGGCCTGTGCCAGGGCTGTCGTTACCGATGTAAATTAAACAGTTACCACCGCAGGGTGACTCTCTGCTCTTTTCCCTCAGCAGACAGCTGCTCCAGAAAACACATGCTCCGGCTGCTCAGGCTGAAAGGAAGAACCGCAGAGATTTTATTTATAGATGCAATAGGCAGGTGTTCCGCATTTAATGTCTGCCCAGTAAGAGCTGGAATTGTTTCTTTGCCCGCAATGGCTACATATTTGATTACTTTCTGTGTACATAATGCATTATATATACTCTTTACCTCTCCCTTCCCATTTGGATTCAGTGCATAACCTCTGTACAGCTGTGTTGCCCTCTCCTGCGGCAAAACATTTACTGATCTTATCAAGACAGAAAGATAAAGTGCCGCAGACTGTGGAAAACTCAACTTTAATGGAGGAGTTCACGCCAAGGTGTGCCTGCTGTGTTTCTGATGGCAGAAGAGTGTTGTGCAAGGAACGTCCGTCCGTCATTTCAGTGTGAAACGTTTCATCAAGGCTTGGGGAGCCGTGTATGAAATATTAATTAATTACCAAGTCTCACTATTCCATTGTGAAACTGGCACAGTGCAGCTTTGTGCAGGTTGTTTTCAGAAACTGTTGCCTTTTATTTCAGCTACTTGATCATAGCATGCTGCATAATTTATACATCTAAGAGCCTTTTGTAGGGCATGTTGGTAGAAAAGCTCATAAGTACCACAGGAGCAGGGATCTTGTCAATATTAACAAGGAATTTTGAGGCTGGCAAACAAGCACAACAAAAGCAGTTCCTGTACTTGTTGCCATCCATGATTTTGGTAACTGCAGGTTTGCTACAATGACTTGTGACAAAGCAGTAAGAAAGCAAAACTAAGCTCTCCAAAATCCAAATGAAACAAAAAGACACCTTGCTGCAAAAACAGGATGGCAGCCATACTGTGGCACAAATACATTTTGAAAAGATATGAAAATGAACTTTTAAATGGTTTTCATTTGAGCTAAGGGAGAAGACAGATACTTTTGGGATTGCAGTGCTATGCACCAGTCACCAGGAATACAGAGCATAGGAGCACAGGCAACTTCCACTACAGACTGCCACTGACAAAACAGCGAAATGTTTTTTCCGCATTTCCTGATCAGAATAAGTAGGCTGGCATGCCATTTTTACACTAGAGAAAGACATTATCAGATTGAGGATAATTTAAAAACTCTTTCTCTCTTTGGAAATACCTTTCGTGTATTTGGAAAAATATCCACAGGAAAGAGTAGAGGGCTAGGCAGGTCTGGAGGTGTCCTCAAAGGCTACTTAAGAGGCCATTAGTGTCAAAGAGCCCATCTGGTGAGCAGACCTCAGCTGGAAAACATCAGGAAGCACCATCACAACGTGTTGCAGCTGCCTTCTTGTTAGAGGCCAAAAATGAGCCAAGACACAGAGTTCTTGTTTACCACACCATAGAAAGGTGGTCCCTGGTTTATTCCTTTTTACAGCTCAGCCATCCTGACTCCAACTATTCACTGATCCTGGCTGCAGCAATCTCCTACTGTAGGTTTCCCTTGCAGCCTCTGACTGCTGGCTATTTCCTGCTAAACTATGACTGCATATATTAGTCAGCAGACTTTTACCTAGCTAGGCTATGACTGCAGAGTCCAACAACAAGCTCTAACATCAGACCCAGACTAACCTCACAGCAGTGATTCTCTCCCCAGAATCCCTTTTCCTCATAGTCCCCCTCCCCAGCTAACCCACTCCCTTTTATCACACTTACCTTTATTGGATGTAGCTGAAACTCATCGTGGTGAGGCTGTATTGGGTAATTAACATAGCTGTTACTTACCAGGAGCAAGGTGACCTGTATTCCCTTCTACAACAATGCACAAGGAGGTAAGCAGCAGTGATGCAAAAGTGAGGCACAGCAGTAAGCACAGCTCCAGACCCAGGAGTGTGAGGGGGACATTTATGCCACCAGAGCTGCCTACCTAAAAGCTCAGTGTCTATCCCAGGCCAGATATCCAAACTCCCCTGACCCACAGTGCAGAGGGCACCTTCCTCTCCTCCTAGCCTGCAGAGGGAACCTCCATGATGAGCTTGGGTTGGACCCCTTAAACTTTACACAGCTACAGCTGGGTGAGGGGGATGCAAAGGGATGTGCCAGGACTAAGAATAAAGCTCACAAGTCTTTGCTTTCCAGCTCTACAATTAAACTGCTAAAACATGTTGACAATATGCCTGAATCTTGTTGGAACATCTATGGCAGAAAAACAGCTCATGCCTGTGCCTATAATTACTTATAATTAGAATGTGTAATTGGGATGTGGACAAACAACTAGGCTTAACTGCATACAGAGGCCTATCCCTACCACAGCAAAATTTTTAGAAGGACCAAACAGTGATCACATTCTGTAGGTGCTAATTTTCATAGCTTAGTAAGGAAGCACATACAATAACCAGCTAAAAAATTCTGGTTGTTCACAGTTCTGCACCCTTAAAAGACAATAATCAAGATATTTTGAGAAAGCCATTGTGTTCTTCCAGCTTCTTGACAATGTCTATGCAGCACAGAGCATCACCCTGGTCTGCTCTGTGCACAGCCTGTGCCACATATCCTTGAAAAAGTGATGGTGACCTGAGTACGTAATGGCCTTTGGAGCCAGAGCACAGGAAAGCAAAAGGAGATGTGTCCCTGGGTATCTTGTTGGAGAAAGGTGTAAAGAGCTGTGCTTGATACCATTTCCACTGCTGTGGCTGCACAGAAAAACAAATTCAGCAGCAGAGGCTGGGGATCTCCAGAACATTGGTGGAGGACAGCCCCTCTCCTTAACTCTGACTGCCATCCCTTGATACTCCAGGCCCATGTGCTTTCTCCTTGGCATCCATGGGCAGAAAGATATCTGTATATAAGACCAGAGGCAAAAGGCAAGCTGGGCAAAAACAGGATTTGAAGGACCAAACCATCTGGAGGACATAGCACAGACTGTGCTGAGACAGCCCTGTCCGGGCTCTGCTGGGTGCTCCACCTCGCTGCCATCTGTGCTCTGCCCCGTGCCCCTGGGCACAGATCAGGAATCCAAACACACAGTGCTGCTGGTGCCTGTCAGAGCAGTGAAGTGAGACACTTTGCCACTTCTGCTCCTCCATTTTCCTGGCAAGGGAATGACTCTCCAGAAAATGGAAAGTGTTCAAGGAGTTATTCATGAGCATGGCACTGCCACAGCATCTCCCATGTCTCACTAAGACAGTGATGCTGGGAGAACAAAACAGAGCAGGTCACAGAAGAGACAGCACTTTTGTCCTAACCCTTACGGCACTGTTGAAGGGCTGAAAAAGTGTGGAGGAAGAGAGTAAAATAACAAAAAAAGTCACAATATCCCCAAGGAAGGCATTCAGTGGATATTTCTGGCTGGTACGTAATGAAGCTGCTCCTCTATCGTTGTAGGTTTTATTCTCCACAGGTTCGCTATAGAAATGTTAGGCAAGTACCAAGCCTGTTCAGTGTACAGAAAAAAAAGCAGCAACTGGTGACTAGCAAGTAGAACCAAAGCCTCAGTCAAAAAATAGGCTGGATTTCAGGATTCAGTCCAATAGGAAGTGGAGGAACAGACCTGGAACTTAGAGGTGAATTTCTAGGGAATTGGAAATGCGTCTGAGAAAGTGCAGCCTACCTGACAGGCAGCATTCTCTGTGCACTCTGCAGCAATATGTTTGCAGGGAGGCTAAAGCGAGGGGGGAGGAGAAGGCAAAATTTGGCCAGCAACATCTCTTGCTGCACAGGAGACCTGAGGCTGTGCAAGTACTTCCAGTCAAGAACATGATCTGCAGCCCCAAATATGTGCTCAGAGACAACTATTTCCCTCTAATGTTTACTTTTCAGATGTGTATTATCAGATGGCGAGTAAAAATTACTTCAGATCCCTAAAGGCACACAGGCACCTTCATGCTGACAAGAACACAGTGGATGGGCAAATAGTTTAACTTCTCAGTTTTCAATGGTGGCAGACTATTAAATCAGCTTGGAGCTGACTCAGTACAATGCCCTCCAGTTGCAGAGCTGAAGATTTGTTCCTGTTCTCCCTAATTACTTTGGCATAATTAGTTTCTACATTGCAACTGACTTGGCCTCTCTCTTGCCAGCACAGCATTTTATCAGTGGCTACTCCAAAGGTCACATGTGCCATTTCACCCTCACCTACCACATCCTCTATTCCCCTAAGTAATTTGGAAGAAGACACATTTTGCCTGTGGTGATCATTTAAGCATTGTACATGTCCCTAATTATTTTCTAATTTACTAAAGATAAATTTCTAAATTACTAATTTATCTAGTAGTGAGGTGAAGGTTCTTTGTAATAAGGGAGCTATAACTCTTGCAAAATTCCAGTCCTCCTTTGCGGTAGCTGGTTTTAGTCATAGTTTCTGTACTTTTGCTTACAGATAAACCACTCAAATGTTTTCAAAACTCATGGATGAGTACTATCTAACCCTAATGATTAATTCCATTTTAAATTTTTTCTCATTTTTATTATCTGCAAAAAGTAAAGAAGCTCTAGAGCAGATCTTTCCCCCTTGTCCACTGTGATGAAGATAAATGCAAGAAAATTTGTTTCATTTTTCTGCAATTTTCTTATTATCCCAAATGGTTTCTTTTCAAAATGACAGTATCATCTGATGGACACATTGGATGAAATGTATTTGTTTCTCTCATGGTATAGTTTATGCAATAAGTCTTCTTTCACTTTTCCAACAAATTCTGTGGTTGGCAAGACTATGTCTATCAAAGGATATTGAGCAAATAATTTGATTTTTCCCTCCAGTGATGGAAGTTTTTCCCCTTTTTTCCCAGCCAGTTGCTACTGGTAGTCTACTGAAACTGCCTCTCCCTTCACAGACTCCTGATCATGAGGTTCTTAAGAAGATTTTAATTTTCTTTCCCCTTCCTAATAATTATAGTGCATGTTCCTTCCCATTAACTTCAAACAATCTTAGAATTTACTATTCTCCTTCCTTTGCTGGCTTAAGAATACAAACCACTCTTTAAAAAAAAACATACAGCATATTGCAAGTGGTTTAGCACACCTTTATAACGCAAATTTTTTAAAATTCCACTTCCAAGGAGTTCTTGCACTGTTACTTTTCTTCACTAAGCCTGCGGGTGCCAGGCCATCCACAAGATGCTGCAGAGACACAGACAAGACAAAGAGCCCCAGCCCCCACCAGCAATGAAAATATGAGCATACACTTTGCAGCAAGTTTTCAAGACTTAAACATTCACCAGACTCTATCACACTTCACATGGCACAACATAATCTAATTTATAATAATACTGCAGCAAACTAAACCAATAAATATATCTTCAATCTGCACAGCCACATTTGAAGAAATGTCATTGTGGGCACAGTAGGAGCAATGTGTAATAAATGTTTCATTGGCTCCCACAGGTAATATTTTTGCCAAGGCAGCTGGAGAAACTGTGCAAGTTTACTGGCCCTCATATTCAAGCTCAGCATCTATTTGGGGAAAACAGCTGAGAACTATGCACAAATTTATATAATAAAAATAATAGAAAGCCTCAATTGCAGTGACATATTTAGCTCAGACAGTATCATTCTATTATTCTGTTGTCATTGCTAATAATAACACCAGTATTACAACACCCAAAGCATGGGAAGTTCCGAAGTTTTATGTACAGAAAAAAAAAAACAGCTCTTGCATGATGGGGGTAAGAATTGACTAGGGTTGGGAATCCCAGCAATTATATTCATTCAAAATTGTTCCAAAGCTTTCTTTTATGACAGACTTTTTTCCAAGTGCAGTAGATCAGGATGTGCATAACACAGGGTATTAAAAAAAGGTAGTAAAAGAAGTATATTGTCTTAGAGTCAGCATGTGACTGTAGTAATTGACTTCAGAATGAGTGAACTGGTTTTCAGTGCCAAAAGTACTGAAGGCCATTACTTCCAATGACTCCAAGGAGTTGAAATATTCTGCAGAAAGCACAAGATTTCTGAAAAGTCTGGAAACTTAATTGCCACCCATTGATCTCATGCTTCTCCTTTGCTGTGCTCACCTACAAGGGATATTTGATGGAGGGATAGGTGTCCAAGACACCCATACCATCTCTGACCTTGTATTTTCTAAGGTGGTCCCTTTAAAAAGAGGATCTGCCTTCAGGAGAGAAGAAATCAGACTTTTTTTCTGGACTGAGCAGACCAATTGAACATATAATTGGGAATCTCTTATTGTTAATGCCAGGGCAAGCAGGAGAAAGTGCAGATATCAACTCCTCCAGGAGGACCGAAACATTTCCAGGAGGCTGATGTTGATGTCTTTCATCTTCACCAAGAAATGGAAACCAGAGCTGTAGCTGAAACTCTCGTGTTTCTCCTGTGAGCCTTTTACAGAATGCAATGCCAACTCTCAGAGCATCACACTGTCTCTGAGAGAACACATGGTGAGGTTTCTCAAGGAGCCAAAAGACCATGGAATGTTCTCCCACTTGGAGGAAGAACCGTGTACTCAGAAGGATATTTCAGCCTTTTAATTGTAGGCTCACTCCACCATTTATCTTGAAAAAATATATGCACAGATCACAATAGCCACAGAAAGAAAACATCTTGAACAACATTCACCCTTTCATCTTCAATGCACATATAAACAAGTATGAGCTGTAACAAGATTGGACTGTTTCTGTTTGTCTTGTTGTTGTAATAAAAATATTAATAAGATAGGTATTAAGTTATAGTGTTCCCTTTTCCTACATTAGTAATTCTGATGGAAAACAATATGGACAGCTTATACTGTCCCTGGGCAAATATTAAATAAACAAAAGGCTCAAATACGATAAGCATTAATATTTCATGAAATCGGACAGACCATCAAGAAAGCTTTTCTTGATCACTTTACCTAGCATTCTCCCTGTGGGATTAAAAATAGCATTAATGAGAAGCAGAAAGAAATATCTCAAGCAGCAACAGTACACACCGAGTTTGAAAATGAACTCCTTTTTGGATGTCTCAGAGGAGCAGGGCTGTGCAAGAGACAATATTTCAGATGTCTTAGCAGTATATTTTGAAAAGTCAGGCAGCCAAGTTCTGTTTTGCTTGTTATTTGCTGTTGCCCCCAGAACTTTTCAAAACCCTGCTCCATCCAAACACTTTACAGATGCTGTTTCAGGATGGTGACAGCTACTGAGTGTGGGACAGTTTGGACCATTGGATAACTCTGAAAATTGTGGCAACCCACAAACACTGTGCAGTACCCACAATGGTTTAATCATCACCTGAGGAGGTGCTGGAATTATGTTCATTCAGTGCTGGCTGGAAGGGATCCAGCCCCAGGATCCCTAGAAGGGAATGTCCCAGGAATGGGCTGGGTCTCCTCAAGCCAGGAATCTTTTGGTCATTGGTGCCCATGGAGCTTTGCATTTGAAACCTACTTGGGAAAGTGAGGCCCTTCAGCCACCAGTGTCCGGGGAAGCAGAGACCCAGCTGACTCTGCAAGCACGTGTGCTGGAGCTGCAGAGCAAGAGGCTTTTGGATGTGTGCCATGGCCAGGGTGCACATGGTGTTAATTTCTGTCCCCTCAACGGGATTTGTTTTGCTTGGTCTTGGACAATTATAGCCCAGACATCTTCATCTAGGCTGGTTGTCTGACTCAAGGAGGAATAGGTGCTCCCAGGGCATAATTCATGTCCTCCTCACATAAATGTCTGAAATAGAGCAGATGAATCATTTTCTAGAAGCACCTCCAGGCTCTCTGTTGTCTCCAGAGTCATAAAGGAGGCCAGACAACCAGATCAGATGTAGACTTCTGCTTTTTGGGGTTATAAAATTGGGAAGAGTGTCACCTTTCGTGACTGAGTTGCATTAGACCTGTACATGATTCAGTGTGAATACAGCAAAGAATACAACCACCTTCATGTAAAACAAAGGACACCATAACTATAATTTTCATCAGCCTATGTTTCGTTGCACTGAGCCACATATAGTTCCAAGCACATTTACAAGGAAAATGCCAAATACCCACTCTTCCTGAAAAAACTCCCAGAATAATGTGTAACTTCTTGAAGCACCTCTTTATGTCTCCTCTGGCATTTGTAGTTTCTCAGAGAATGCACTGCTCTCTACTTGCAGTTTCTAATGCCCTAACTTGGACATCTAATATTCCAAGTGCATGTGCTCCATAGCCAGTTTATTTATTTTTCTTTCTGAAAGTCAGTCTTTTAACAAATGTGGAGAGTTTATTCTGGCCATGGCCCTTCATAATTATAATAAAATCACAGTTTTATTGTGACCCTATATTCTTCAGCTATGTGTACTCCCTACAGATTTTCCTGATTTCTAGAACACAAAATGTGCTGCATGCTCTAAACAGTGGTTGATGACTACTGCTCTATTCCATGCCATAAAAATATCTTCAGTCTGCAGGAGAAATGATATTCTGTAGTGCTCTTTTATTTTAATTCAGTTCAGCATTGCACAGTGATTCTGTTCCCGGAAAAGGAAGAGCTGGCAATCAATATGTTTAGACTATCTGTAGACTCTACCCTGAATTAATTACCAATTAACGCAATGTACTTAGCACATTTGTAAAGCCCACAATGGACATGCTACATATTTATTTATGGTTAGAGACGTCTGTTTCTTACCCAAAATGAATCTTCTAATCTTTATGTAAAAAAACATCATTTTTTATTGTTTTGAGGAAATATGAAATTATGTCCATAGTAGCCTTTATTAAATGTGTTAAATACTTGCTGCTGATTGACTGCTAATAATTCAGAGAACTAAAGCTCTGCAGTAGGTGTATCTGCTCTGATTTCTCTGGCAAAAGCATTGTCTCATTAATCATCAAACAGCATTGTGATTTACTCCAGACACTGCTCTTCAACCAAGACCACAGCACACAAATACAGAGCTCTTATTCTTGTGCACCAGGGGTGGCAAGTGGCCAAGACCAGAAGATCGCAGTGCTGGTTTGGCTGAGAGTACCTGCAATGTCACATGAACTCCAGACACATCCCAGCTTTTCTGCATTTTCTGGGTCACCCTTCAGCATTTAGAAACAAGGAGCATTTGAAGATTGCTGTGAAGCAAAATGGACAGATTTCAAAAAATGAAATTAAAGTTAAGATGCTCTGACATAACATAACAATTCACAGAACTTACCGGTAATTCAGAAAGTGATTGCAAGAACACGTTTCCCACTTGCTACTCATATATATCAGCTCCCAGGGAAGGCTTCATTGTTCACCTTTCACCACAGAAACATTTTCAAATTAATTCAATTTCCGCTGCATTTTATATTAGAAATAGAGTTTCAGAGAGTTCAGAACAGAGTACTGAGCAAGCTTTAATATACTCATTATGCCATAACTTGGCCTTTCCTTTATTTTAGCATTTTAAATTCACATTGTCTTATAAGAACACCTTACCCAAGGAAAGAAAGAAATTTTAGGGAAAGCATCTGAAAAGAAAATAAATGAGTTTAATTAAATACCCATTTTCAGGTTTTTGTGGTTTATATTTGAGGAGCAGATTCTTTCCTAAGTACTAAAAGTGCACATTGTTACATTAATTTAACTAATAGGCATTAGTTATGGCAACCCGCTTGGTAAAGGTTCTGAGCCAGTGTCGTTTCTATAGATTTATACACTTGGAAATGTGCACTTTAAATGAGAATCTTGCTGGTGTCAAAATTAAATTAAACTGAATTAAATCATATGCCTGATCACAAAGACCTAAGATTCTTTTCAGAATCAGGTCCAAATTATAATCGTAACTCTAGCCCGACTACCAAAGAAAATTAAAAGGCAGTTCCAACTTCATTATCCTCTGCTGAAGTTGCCGGCTCTATAAACAGGGCAAAATCATCAGCTGTGCGAAGTGACTGGTACTGGAGCACTTCCAGGACAATTACTGCCACACTCACAATCTGAAAAGCTCCAAACACAACAATGAATTATCCTTTCTGGGGAGAATGGCTCCACCAGGAACTGTGACCATTGTGGGGTCAAATGTTCCCAACAAGATGAGCATCTAAGACTAAACTTGAGGTCCATCTAGTCCCCATTCCTACTCCCCACTCCCTGACTCCTAGTTTCAGACCCAGAAGGATCTAGCAGTGAAGTGCTCTGAGGATTTGTCTGTCAATGTTGGCACACAAATGTCTCAATGGGTTGATGTCCCCCTCATCTGAAGTGCTGTAGTCAGTCAGTCAGTCCTGTCTTGCCTCAGAGCGTAGCAGCCAGAGCAGCCCTCACAGAAAGCAGAACACGTGCTGCTCTGCCAGCTTTAGTCCAGTAGTCCAGCACTTTGTGGCACTCAGGACTGGCACAGTCACAGTGAATATACAATGGGAGGTAGAAAGGGCTTTTCCTCAAAGATGGAAGATGCTACTACGAACTCAGGGATGGAGTAAGGCTCAGAGTAAGCCAGGATCCATCCTGCTGAATTTGGACTCCTGTAGGAATCAGGAGCTGGAAAATGGCGTTTCCCAAAAATACTTCATTTTGTATTTATGTGGTTCCCACGTGTGCTGGCTGAGAGCAGACACCTGCTGCTTCTGTATCCATGCCAAGGGCTCTTATTCTACCTTAAGCTACTTGAAGCATCAGTGCATGAGCAAGGAAATGCCACATCTGAAAGGCAATGTGTACTGGGAGCTTTCCCAGCAAGAAGCCTCTCTCAGTTGTGCCATGCAGAATCTCAGACCCTCCTGCTACAAGCAAATGCCCCAAGAACTCTTAACAGAATCACAGAATCATTGAACCATACAGACTGGAAGAGACCTTCAAGATCATCTATTCCAAGCCAGCACCGCCATACTTAGCCATAAACCCCAAGTGCCACATCCAGATGCCTTTTGAAGACTTCCAGAGATGGTGACTCCACACCTCTCTGGGCAACTCACTGCAATGCCAGACCACTCTTTCAATGAAAACCAAATTTCAGATATCTAATCTGAACCTCCCCTGGTGAAACAGAGGGTCATTTTCTCTCATTCTTTCACCTGAGACAGGTGGCAGAAGAGACTGACCCTCACCTGGCTACCATCTCCTTTCAGGGTATTGTAGAGAGCAATGATGTCTCCCCTGAGCCTCCTTTTTTCCAGACTGTACAGCCCCATCTCCTTCAGCTGCCCCTCACAGGACATGTTTTCTAGACCCTTCACCAGCTTCATTGCCCTTCTCTGGACACACTCCAGCACCCCAATGCCCTTTTTTGAATTGACGGGCCCAGAACTGAACACGAGACTTGAGGTGCAGCCTCACCCATGCCAAGTGCAGGTGAACAATCCCTGCCCTGGTCCACTGGTCACAGCATGCCATTGGCCTTCTTGGCCACCTGGGCACACACTGGTTGACAATGTTCAGCTGATTGTCAACCAGCACCTCCAGGTCACCTTCTTCTGGGCAGCTCTCAAGCCACTGTTCCTCAAGCCTGGAGTGTTGCATGCATTGTTGCAACCCAAATGCAGGGCCTGACACACACATGCCTTATTGAACCTCAGTCCTCAGCCAATTGATCCAGATTGTCCAGATCCCTCTGCAGAGCCCTTCAACCCTGCAGTAGATCTACACCCCCATCCAACTTGGTGTCATCTGTGAACTTACTGAGGGTGCACTCCATCACCTAATCCAAATCATCAGCCAGTTACTCCAGGAGAACACTGTGGGACACAGTGTGGGACACACTTTACTGAGGTCTAGACAGACAACTTTCATAGCTTTTCCCTCATTCACTAACTGGGGTCACTTTGATGTAGGAGATCAGGTTGGTTACACAGGACCTGCTTTTCATAAACCCATGTTGGCCTGATCCCCTGGCTGTCAAGCACATGCCACGTGGTGGTACTCAGGGTAATCAGCTCCCTGAGAATGGCACAAATGTATCAGACTCACAAAATCAAGAGATAACATCATGTCCTTATGGACATTGTAAATGTAGGTTTAGGCAGGCCCCACATCTGTCAGGCTCTTGCCAGTCAGAAATGGGACCATGGTAAGAAAACTTTGGGCATCATTATTGATCACAATTGATCTCTTGTCTTCAATCAGTATGGCATTTATTAAGTGGGGTATGGAAGGTTTGTCAAAGTTGTACCATGAAGCATCAATTCATTTGTGCTTATCTTTGCTGGCCTGACCAAACACAGTCCTGCAGCACCCATGGACTTGTAAGAAATGTGTGGGTGTGATGAAGGTTTATACTTCGGTGAAAAGAAATTCTATCATGTGTATCACTTCCTAAAAGATATGTGGCTCATCTCAGGGTGAGATTTAGGGAATCTCTCATCATACAGCTGGATCACAGCTGATCTAGAAACCTGGCAAGTATCTGTCATTAAAATTGATCAAGGGAACAACCCTTCCCCTTCAATGTCACAATACTAGAAAAGAGCGGACACAAACAAAAGGAGACACATTGCACAAATCCACAGATATCACTTCTTACACACACAGAGTCTTTTGGGACTGGGGGTGATAGATGTGCTGTGCTGGTAACAGACCACCCTCTACCAACCCACATCTGCCCTGGGAAAGGGAACTGTGCTCTGCAGCTGTTGCAAGCTGTAATTCTGAGAGATACTCAAAATATGCCAGACACCAAGCTTGTACCTAGCCTTCTGCAGCTTCTCAAACCCTGCATAGCTCATCACTCTCGAGAATCATCTCACCAGTTTTCCACTCATCTCTCTTCCCTGCACAGAAAACAAACTTATCTTTTTCCAACTGATATCTGCTACAATCAGGAGCCGGCTTTGTGGAGCTACTGTGCCCAAAGGCAGCCTCTTGTCAGTCAGTCTCAGAAGTCTCTTTGAAGGCTGGTTTATTGGCTGCCTATGAGAAGATTGAGGGAGAGTGAGTTTTTTCTTTTTCTTTGTATTTTCTTTTGAAGAACTTTTCTTTCAAAGTCATGCTCCAAGGAATGCCTACTGCTCCTTGCAGTGTTCTCTATGGGATGGGGAAAATATTACAGTTAAGCCTTCTGTAGAAAAACATCATTTATTTTAACAGAAAAACATTAATTACTTTTACAGAATGCATCTTGTACTTCTGTGCTTCCCAAATACATGCAACAAATACATGTATGTATAGCACACCTTTATTTGGAAATGAAGTCTGATATTTCATTTTTCCCAGACACTGAGGGCTTTCTCCCCTATTTTAGTGCAACTACGGTATGTCAGTATAGCTATCCTGTCTCACTTTTCATTTTCCTGAATAACTTTGAGAACTGTTCCCTGGCAATACTTCCATGCACATCTGCATTCAAAACAAACTCATCTGTGCCCTTCTTCAGGGAAGGGATGGGGTGAAGGGAGTGAAGGGTGATACAATAGCTGCCCTGCCAGCACTCAGCAGGGCAACACAAACAAAATCAGCAGCCCACTTAATTCTCTGAGACGAAAATGCACATTCCTCTGGCAGAGCACCTTATAAGTACTATCCAGCAGGGATCTCTCCCATCTGTGCACACTGAAAGGCCACAGATTGAATACCAGAAGTATTGTCATACCAGAAGTATTGTCATACCAGAAGTATTACAATGATGATTGCATGGCATGAGCTCTCTACCAAGTCAGGATTAAACTGCAGAAGTAGCTGTAGTGACTTGCTAAAGTGACCTGATCCTTGACAATAAACTGCATCATCCATATAGAAAGTGGTAGCAGCCATGGAGGGCAGCCACAGGCTTCACACCCTCACCCTAAAATTCCACAGTGTCCAAAATCATTGGATAACTCCAATCTTGTCATTCCCACCAGGACAGTGGTAAAAAGGTAAAATCTCTACTACTTCTGCCAAAAGTAACTGAACAATCCTTCAAGCTTGCTTGGTCCCTAATGAGTGATCATTAATCATGGGTATTTTCTAAGCACAGTTTAGAGTTTTAATAAATGCCAAATAAAGAATTAACAAGGCTATAATCAAGCAATATGTTCCTTGATCACTGCAGAAGGAAGGCTCAGAGCCAAATAAACAGGGGGCTGTAGTTCCAAGCCTTTCCTGTGTTCCTGCACATTCCTCCACTAGTTACTTGTAGGGAGGAAGGCAGACTCATGTTTTCACATGTCTGATGTCATAGGACAAATCTGACCTCTCACTGCTGCCCCAGAGGGAGAATGGAAATGAGGGGAGAGGAGTTCCTGATCTTGTTTAGTACAGTGTGGCCAAGATCTTCAGCTCACCCACACAGAGCTGTAGTGTCCAGAAGAGATCCCTTTAGAGGAAGGAAGCCACAGGAGGGAGATGGTTACATTAAATCCACAAAGCACTTGCCTTTTCCAAAACTCAAATGAAACAGTCCCTTCCTCCTCCACTTCAGCTTGCAGGTACTTCCCTCTCTGCCAGCCACCTCCTGCTGCTCCAGCTTGAACTGGAAGTCCCTGCTCTTTGAGGAGCGGCAGTACAGCAAATCCAAGACTAACCTGCTACCTGTCCTGCCTCTCCCACCACGGATCAATTGATGGACAAAGAGCTGTAAGCAGAAAAAAAACACAATTTCAATGACCCATTCCAAGTGCACAGGGAAAAACCCTAAGAAATGTGCAATCTAACTCGGGACAAAACATAACGATCCCGTGTGCCAGGCAGAGGAAGGCAATGACAGGAACAGTGCCCAATCACAACAGTTGGCTGCTGCATGGACTGAAGGCATTATAAATGCACACTAGGAAAAACCATCAAGCTGAGATGAAACCATCTGGACCCAGTTGGGCAACAGCAGCTGGCTGGGGAATGTGGAGGATGGTTTGAAGGGGAATAATGCAATCACTGGTTCCTTTATGGATGGCAACTCTCTAAAACCCTCTAGCCCCTCTTCTCAGCAAGGATTCAGGGCTAATCTATGATAGCCAGGGCAAAGTGCAGTTGAAGAAGCAGCTATGCAAAATACACCCTGCCTAGGAAAAAAGATTATAATGATTGAATCTGTCAAATCAATTGGGAGAAGGTGAGGGTGACACAAAATGCTGCAGCAGAGGCAGTCACCACTCAACCAGTGCCCAAGAAACACCCACAGCATCATGATGGGGCCTCACAGCTTTGGGTGTTTACAATCTGCTGAGTCTTTAGTGATCCCAAACCCTAAAATGAGCTTTCTCCTTCTTGTGGACCTCACTGACCTCAACCCAGCAGAGGCCACACAAGCCTGGCCAGAGAAGAACTGGATTTGTCAGTGTCCGCTTCCCACTGTAGTTTTGACACAGCATCAGACAAGTCACTAAAACTCAGTTGCATTCTCCATAATGGTGGTTTTTTCACACCCCTTTCTGGTGTGACACGACACCCCCAGGCCTGACAGATGCAAGTGTCACAGCTGAAGCCAGGGGCAGTGATTCATGGAGCATGTGATGGCAGCTAAGTGTGCATAACAGTCATGCATTTGCCACACTGAATTCATGGAGGTCTGTGATTTATTTTCTGCTGCCAGGCTCTGACTCCCCCCCTACCTTTGAGCCTGCCTGATCATCACTCCCAGTCTTACCAGGCTGCCATCAAATCTCAAACTCTGCTTTCAGCCTTCTTTCCCCGGCCCTATCCCATCTCTCCTTTTCCATTTTTTGCTGTACCTGCATGCAGCCCAGGCCCTGGGAGCCCTCTTCAATCTCCTTTCCCAGGTTCTGTCCCCTCCTGAGCCCCACCAAAGCCCCAGGCCCACCGAAAGCCTCACTGGAGCCACTTGGGGCTGAAGCCCCTCTGCTTGTCTGGTGAGTCTCTGTTTCTCCTTCTCAATGGACATTCCTAGCACCTGACCCACATCAAGTTGCGGTTTTCCATCCTAATGCTTGGGGTTTTTTAACTTTTTCTTTCTGCTGAGCTGCTCAGGGCTTTTTTCCCTTCCCTTTTCTTTTGCCTTTTTCTGCTGCCAATCTCTTTCCATTCTCTTTTGCCAGCTTCATTGTCTTCAGACTCAAACTAGAGAGCCCCTTTTGCCCTCTCTGGACAGGGCACTGGGAGATGTTCTCTGCCCCTATCATGTCCCCAGAACCTGTCTACACCCTCCTTTAGGAGACCTGTGTCTTCAAAGCAACCTTTCATACCAGACTATGTATTCAGTTGCACACACTTCTTTGTTTACTGTAAAAAAATCTTATCAACTCATGTGCATGTCTATTTACAATCCAATCCTGCAAATAGTTGCAGTAGAAAATGGAAAAAAACTTTAGAAGTGCAAAATTGCATTAGCATTTTTAAACAAAACTGTTTGCTTCAGAAAATTTCGTGGCTGCCCTGAAAGAATTTCTTTTAATATATGCTGCCAAAAGGAAAAATAAATGTATTTTGGGTCGGACCACAAGAACATCTCCATGTTCTGTTGGTTGGTTACAAAAGCAAAGACCTCATTAACATTGTTCTGATGCACCTTTTCAAGTCGTACAGATGTAACATTTGTTTCAGATCCATGGGTGGAAAACTTACTTTTAAATATTATCTATTGCATAAAAAGCTACACTT
The DNA here is from genome assembly GCA_013400435.1 of Pycnonotus jocosus. Lineage (NCBI taxonomy): Eukaryota > Metazoa > Chordata > Aves > Passeriformes > Pycnonotidae > Pycnonotus > Pycnonotus jocosus. The sequence continues at coordinate 992,281 of VWYP01028830.1, read as the reverse complement.
ATGTTTTGTTCCATGTAGTAGTTACCATAAAATCAGTCCAAAATATATCACTTGTGTAGTATGTATTTATGTATGACTCTCCCCCCATTATATATCCCATCATGCCTGCAAAGTCTTCAAAATGCATTTTGAAAATGCAGAAACCTCAGAAAAGAACTGCAAAAATTATTCCAGGGCTGGAGATAACATTGCACCACAAGGCATTTTAAAAGCTTGCCAGGAAGACATTACTGGATTACAGTATCTAAGGACCTCTAGGGGAAGCTTTTCCAGGTGGGAGAGGACTGTTTAATCCACCAGAAAAAAGCACATAGGAATAATGGTTGGAAGCTGGGGCTGATCAGGAGTTAGGGACATAGTTTTAATAGTGAAGGTATTAAGCAATAGAATAAGCGGTGGAGGATGTTCTTGGTGTCTTGAGGTCTTTAAATGCAGAGAGGATACTTCTCTAGAGACCTGATTTATCAAGCATACTTTGCTGGGATCTCTATAGGAGTGTCAGGGTGAAATACATAGATAGACCTGCAAGTCCCAGGCATCTTAGCAGATTATGTCAAGATCCCTCCTAAATACATAACATTGATGTTTTCCTTCTTCCTCAGGACTGGAAACACTGTGGATGGACTTCATTTCCCAGGATGTGGGTACGTATTTTGAGATGTGGCGAGGATTGTGAGATCTCCTACACTGCAGAGAACAAGCCATGGGATGTCTGATACCTATAGATGGTCTGAGAGCAGCTTTACACCTTGTACAGCAGCACTGGATCCTGATGCCATACTGAGGGAAAAGCATTCCACTGTCTCTGATCGGAATATCATTGGCTGAATTCCTAACATAATTTACAGTAGTATCAAAGACATTCATGGAACAGCTTGATCCAGCAGACACCAATTATATCAAGCATCTGACCACCTTGTGAGATCTTGATGGAGTCGTGGAGAAGGTGCAGTGGAATTTGACTTATTGTTTTTATATTCCGTCCATACTGGAGGAAATTGAGATGCTTCCCTCATGAGTGGAGGGTAGAAAGAAAAGAGGGGAGGGGAAATTTTCTTGTATTTTTCATCATTATTCACAGTTTTTTAACTCCTCTGTGCCCCATCCAGACTGTCAGGTGCAGACCTCACCAAACCCATGGATGTGGCACTTCCACATCAACTGGGTCATTAGGTAAGGACAGCAAAGGCCACCCCTCCAGCACAGCTCCACAGCAGCTGGCAGAGCCTCTTCCATTTCACCATCCAGCCCAAAGTTCAGGAAAGAGCACTGGCTGACAGCTGAAGTGGATACAAGGGGAAAACTCCACCTCCAAGGGCTTTCTGCCCCAAACAGTCTCTCTTTTAAGATGCTAGTGAAAGGGGCTTGTTATTGCCCTTGGTTTTCCATGTTTTTACTTTGCCTTCATGTTTTCATTATGCCTTCTGATGTTTACAGAACTTGGAGCTGAGTTGTCACACTTTCTCTTGTAAACAAAGAGATGTTTACATATTTCTCCTCTAGGAGGAGTTTCTTGACTGATGATGATGTTCACCAACGAGATTGAAAAGGTGGCGACACCTTGGACCAATCTCTGGTCCTTCTGTACAGTTGTATATATATTAGAGTCAGAGAACATTCCTGCTGACCTCAGGCCTCGTCCCTGCCTCGTCCTTTCGTGTCTTACTGCAACAGCTTATAATGTTAAAAAAACTTATTTGTGTGTTTTATGCTGCCAGTTTTCCCTGATTACTCCCGATGTGCAATTCATAAATATTTACCCACTTTTTTTATTGGCCTGATGAGTTACCACCCAAGTTGGTGGTACTATCCTTGCCAGTAGTTTTATTTAAGAAAAAAAAAGTTCATTGTTTTATTAAAAAGTCATTAATTTAACTGCAAATACCATTTTCTACAGGAGATATTCCCTCCTGTGATTCAGTAACACAGAAATAAACACTCTAATTGTCCAGAGACAAACTGCCTTCTAGAAATTAACTTCCCCACAACATTTCATTCAGGCAATTGGTATTTTAATACTAAACCAATTAAAGGCAATATAGAGCTACATGAATAGGATATTAATTTCCTCACTAGAAGTGGAAATGAGTGGGTGCTTTGATTCCCACAGGGAAGGCAACTCCACCAACCAGCAGCTTAATCTACAAAGGCTGCAGCCTCAAATGAGGGATTCACTGTGCACAACTGGATCATTACACTGTGTGGATATTATTGCTACAGCCAAAGCCTCATCCAGGCTGCAGTAGCCCCAGGAAATACTGAAAAAATAAAGCAAGGTGATCTTCTTAAAAAGAAAAAAAGCCCACACTTTCCCCTTGTAATTTATCAGACTGTATGAATGTGAACATTACTCTGCCAAAATCTCTCTTGCATAAATTGTCGTTCCAAATCAATTCTAAGTATAAAAGAAGTGCTTACATTGGATGATCTGTTCAATCTCTTATTTCCAATTGCAGACAATAGTGCAAAAGAACATTTAATCCACTTTCAGCATCTTCTTTTATTGAGGATTAGCCACAGGAAACAATATTAGTTCTCTCTCTATGTGTTGGGGTGGCACGTGATGCTATCAAGGTAGGGGTAGAGGCAAATTCAGATGAACTCTGCTGACAAAGCTCCTGCAGTCTGAAATGGGACTGGATCATCCATGGATAAAAGCCAGCAGTCCAGAAGCCATTTCCTCTTCCTCATGTGTACCCCTGGTGTAGTGGCCAGGCCAAGAAGAGAAGGATGTAGCAGGCTCATTGTCCCATTAGCCCACCAGCAAATACACTAATAAGTACTTCCACACATTAAGAGCTAAATCTGCCTTAATTAACATCAGAAACAGATGTATAAGAGATAAAGCATGAGGGAAGATGCAAAATACAAGGTAACAAAGTGAAGAACCAGTAATGATGATGGGAAACTTTGCCAGAGTTCTGTAATGTTAATTGATTTTTTAAATGTTGCACATCCCAGGCAGCCAAGACTCCTGTTTAGGAGTGTTATATATCAAAATTGAGCAGGACAACTAGAGAGGGGCTTTAATTTATTTTTAAGTTGCAATCATCTAGTTCTTGTAGAACAATTTGTCATATGTCACCAAATAAATAACACTTCAGGGCATTTAAGTTTCTTAAAGATATTGCAGCTGCTTTTCCAAGTGCTCCTAGATCTGTGTACATTTTTACAGGGGTCTTCAACATGTTCAATGGATCCCAGTGAAGTTTTATGTAATTTTCATATCCATACAATATGAAGTATTATCACCACACATTGTCAACTTCAATATGACAGCAATTTACCATTAGACATTCCACTCAAGCAAGGTCAGAGCAGATCAGGAGTTCAGGGGATTTGCAAAGGGGAAAGGGAGAGAGAAATTCAACCCAGCAAAGTATCTTCTGGCTTCCCCAGCCTCATCATGTCCTGCTTTTTCCCAGAACTCACCACAAAAATCAGCTTTGTCTGTGGTAGCAGTACATTACTTTGTTCCTAGTGGGTTAAATACTAACCTAAATTTTGCCTTCAGACACCTAGAACAACCCCCCTCCTCCCACTTCCCTCATACATGTTCACACTGCAGGGTAAGAGGAGAGCCAAAATGGCTTAAACCTTTAGCTGTAAACCTAAAACATCTCTCCTTTGGCTTATGGGAGGTTCCCTGTCTTCATAGATCCACCAACTATTTCTTTTAATATCCAATAAAGCAGGAAGAATCTTTATATCTCTCATAAGGTCAGCTACACAGTTCAGTACAAACATACAGTTCAACAACCAAACAAATCAGATTTTTTTCTGTTTTCAAATTGTCCAGCAGCATACCACAATATCTGCAGCATGAGGTACTCACAACAGCCTCTGTGCAGGATTTTTATCATTTAGCTGATCAGCAAAATATGTCTTGCCAGTTTTGAGCATCTTCAGCTAAAAGCATTTTGGTTTACAGAATAATAAAGCAATACATTTTTGTTCCGTGACTCTGAATGTAATACATGGCTTTCCTTGCAAGCCTTGCTGTGGATCTGAAAAAAAGAAATCTATCATCATTTGCAGTATTTGCTATAATTTTCAATTTCCTTGAATACTGTTGCCAGCAAGCTACTTTACAAAAACATTTGAGTAAATAAGAAAGGGAGTAAGTGTGAGTACAGTCAAAGAAAAGTTCCTTAAAAATGTGAATGAATATTCACCCTGTTCCATAGTAGTTTCCATGCTCCTATCAGGTGGAAGTGCTATCCTGAAAACTGCTTGCTGGCTAGAACTGGATATTGATTCAAGCTAGTGTACTTTCACATTATCATCTTATTATACCAGCTGGTGGAATCTCAGTCATTGCAATGAGGGGAAGAAAGCAAAGAAAATCCAAAGCAGATAGAAGCATCCTTACATGCTTTATGTGTAGGGACTTAACCTAACCTCTTCCCAAAAAAACCACAGATTTTTTAGGTTCATTTTCCCATTCATTTTTTAACTATCTCAGTGTAGAAGCCTCTGGAAGTGTCAAGTGCTGTTTAACTCCCTCCACTATCCTGCAATAATTCACATTGTCACCCACCTGCCACTGAAAATACACCCAGCACTAGTTTTCTCAACAAATCTGTGAAGGCAGGGTCTTGCTCAAATATATTAGTTAATGAAAAGCTATTAGTTTGATTGCAAGTTGGTAATTGTTCTAGCCCTGCAGAAAATGGCATTAAAATAATTTTTACAGAATTCTCTTAATAACTAGCTATTTTTGTAGTACAATTGCTTTTAAATCTCATGAGGCCAATGTGTAATACATGACTGTTCCAGCTCACAGCTCTCAGCACTCAGAGGGCATATATCAGGTTTCAAGTTGTTAATTTGTTATGGTATCAATACCTTATTCTTTTTAACCACAGAGGCAAACTCATTTGCTCTTTTCAGTTTGATACTGGATTATGAATGATTTACATCCATAACTACTGCAAATGCCACATACACTTAACAGCATCAGCTAGGGATTTATAACTTGTTTTTCATTGGGTTTTTAACAGAATTTGTCTGCAAGTTGCCAGATGACAGCACCAGCAGTATTTGATGATTTGGGACCATTGTTCAAAGATGATGGCATAGATAATGACATATTCATAAATACTCACATAAAAAAATTTTGAAAAAATCAGATCTGATAATCAACCAGTCAGTCCTTTCCATTTTACCAGCTACCATCCATGCCTGCTACAGTAGCAAAATGCAGACACTTGGAACTCATCAGCTCTATTGCATCTATTAACACCTTTGAGTTGTGCAGGAACATCAGTAAATCTGATAAACATGCCCGCTAAACAGATTTGTGTCAGCTGTAAAAAAGCTTTTCAGAATATAATTTCTTGAAACGTTTCCCAGGTGTCATCCTAGGTTATAAATTATATGTAATCCAAAGTATAATCCAGAAGGAAAAGAGGATATAGGGAAATTTCAGCATTCTTTTCCCAGTGGTTGTAACTTCATCTCACATCATCTCTTAGGTCCTCCTTGGGCCACCACAGTGATGCTTTGCACATTTAAAGAACATTGTGAAGACAGACATGAAGGCTCATAAATATAGATTTGTTTATAGGATTAGGGGTTGATGATATTTCAAATATATTAATTTTTTAATATTTTTAAAGGTTAGAATGACATTTCTTTCTTCAATTATTTCCCTGAATTTCCCTGTGTTTCATTGGAAACCTCATTCCTTCTTTTGATTCCTCTTTTATATATAGTTTTTAATTCTTTTTATTTTTTCAGTATGACAGATTTCCCTACCTATTCTTCTAAAATTAGTTTATTATCAAGTGCCATGGTCACACTCCAGTTTCATCTGGGTGACACTAAACTGAAGCAGCTTAGTTTATAGGCCATGTAATTTTGATGAGTCTTAATTTTGCATGAAGATCAAGCAGCCAGGGCAGCAAAAGTCATTCATGGAAACTGCCTTCTCTCTGGAAGAACCCTTGTATGATGAACTCATTCCTTGATTGAAACTATTTCTAATTACATTAACCATATTCTCCCTCTAATCTCCCACCATTACTAAGCTTGTTATTTCATTTCCTGAAGCCCTTGCACTTTCTAACTGACGTATCCCATATGAAAATATTACAGCTATATCAAACTCCAGCATACTTCAGCCTGATGTCTTTAGCTAGACCATAGATATTGAAACACATGAGCCTTTTTTTTTTTTTTCTAATAGTCCAAAAGAGAGTGCTTTGGCATAAGATCAGTCAGTGCTTTTCTAATGTAAATGGCCCTCATAAAGCATTGATTTCATCACTTATTTTAGAAATTCTCCTTGCTGTTTTGTTTGTGATAAGTACGTACTCTGAGCATTTCCAGAACAACTTGGCATGAAGCAAAATATGGGAAGCACTTGCAGGAGTTCAATCAGCTGACACTCAGCACATGAAAAACCTCAGGGGAGAGGAGTTTGCCTTATGCCTTAAGAGTGAGAGCTGTGCTCTGCCAGGGCACAGCAGGAAGAACCTTCTGCAATGAGAGTCATATAGCTCTGACACTTCAAATGCTGGATACTAGCCTTCAAACCTCAGCTGAAATGTCCCTTATTTCAACTATGAAATTGGGAGAAAGGGTGATCTACAAGCACCAATACATTAATCACATCCAGCATCAAATCACTACATTGAACTGCATCCTAAAGTCATCTGGAAGGTAGGGCTCTAAGCAGAATCAGTGCTAGAAGTTCCTGCCTCACTCTTGTCACTGGACAGAGCTAGCTGGGTTTAATGAAATATGATTTAATCATTAACTTCTTTGCACATAAGCTCCTTCTTCCCATTGCAAACTCTTCACAAGGCTGTGCAACAGCTACCAGAGTGGGTCATGGTCTGTGAGGCAGTGTCAGTAGCAGCATCAGTAACTAAACCCCCAGGGGTTTCACAGGCTTGGCTACAAATTAATAGTTAACTAAAATTTCATACAGACAATTCAATGTTCACAGCAGAAAAGCTATGGCTAGGAAGAGGAGCAAACACACCACACTGATCTTATTCTAGAGGGCAGATTGCAGTGAAGAGCATAACAACTTTGGTGTCAGTAGAATTATGACAACTGATACCAAGGACAGATGTGTCACTCTTTGAGAAAAACTTTACACCATGCAAGGTCTTTTCCATAAGGATTTATTGAGCTTAATAAGTTGTTAACAGTTGTCACTGGGCTTTCATTTCACAGTTTTTAAACCAGCCACATGTCAATAAGCCCATGAGGGAAAAAAATACGACCTAAACACCCAGTGCAACTTTTTAAAATGAAGCGTTCCTAAACAATCTCACAAGCCAAAGTTATTCACTCTGTTAATCCATGAGAAAATGCAGATGCCAAATCTGTTCTTAACCAATCTGAGCAGTACTCACATAAGTCTACCACCCACATCCTGCTTAGTCAAATCTTCTAAGCTTTCCTCAGCACTAGATACGGTGGTGTCCAATCTTTTTGAGGATTACTGATGCATGGCTAAATACAGAAAAGACAGTCTAGAAAAAAGAACAGCTGTGAGTTTGAGTATCAACAGGGAGACAAGCAACAGCCTCTGACTGTGTCTGAAAACAGCAAACAGTCCCACAGAGAAAGAAGGCCTTCAAACCACTTCAGCAGAAAGACCAGAAATCTTCTGTCATTTCTGGGTCCCTTACTGGGAAGCTATCAGCATGCCTAATGAGTTGATGAACTTCCACCCGTGGCACAGAACCCTCCCAAGGTCTGGAGATGTGAGAAATAAACCTACTGAAGAAAAAACAGAGAATTTTTCTTTCTCTAGCAACTTTTAAATGCCTGTGAAAGCCAAATAAAACTTTGCTTCCTTTTTTTTGTTTTGTTTTGTTTTGGGGGTGTTTTTTGTTGTTGTTGTTTTGTTTTGTTTTAATCAGAAATAAAAATTCATGTCAAAACCCCCATTTGCTTCAGATTATGTTTTGGTGAGGTTTCAAGGAATCAAGTAGAGTAACTGAAGCACAGAAATATCTGCCCCTAGCAGAGCTTCCAGGAACCCAGCATGGATTTGTAGTCTATCATATTTTATGTTGCTGAGTGATCCAAATGAATTAGCATTGATTTTTCTGTATATTTGTCCCTCTTCAAGATGTAATCACTTATTAATAATACCAAAACAGCTATTCTAACATATATATTGTCTCCAAATTATTGTGGTGGGTTTTGGTTTGGTTTGGTTTCAATTTTCATATTTGTCTCTTTTCTAATGTGTTATTAATAGGGTCAAATTTTCTAGGAGCTCATGTGTACTAAAATGCATACTGGCTTAGTACTTCCTTCTGTAAGGAATTATGCTATAATCAGATAATCTGTCTCTCCACTTTTTCTCAAATCGTGGCTTCCTTCTCCAATGTGTAGGATTATTTCTGACAAATTAGGAGCAGCTAATTTGTGCAGAATGGTCTACATGGCACATCAGAACCTTTTTCTATCAACATTTATTTTTGACCCCTCAGGAAGATACTATTTTTTCCATCACCTTTCCTCATATAACACTTTTTTTTTGAGGAAAATACTATTACTATTGCAGAGATCTTGTAAAGTCTCATAAAAGCAAGAAAAAATGCAAAGCTTGTGCATTGACACCAGCTGTCAGCTCAGCATTTAGTTAAAATGTTAAGAGACAGAGCCAAGGATAAATTTGAAAGCATAATCTCATATATATCATGATGAATCATATCTTGAAATGTCTTACCTTAACTAGCCTGGAAGGGTGATTGTAAGTGAGTTGTAAGCGAGATGTCTGAGCTATTTTGGAAAGGAGCTACATAGCGTGTGGCAAATTTATGTGCTGGAGGAATAAAAATTTACTAGCAGCTCTTAAAGATGGTGTGAATTTGTATTAATTAGCAAAGTTATGGTGACATCATCGGTAAATTTCTTTTTACAGAACTGTAGATATAGTAGGGATGTAGTACTGTAGGAAACCATGTAGACATAGGCAAGAAAATCAAATAAAAGCTTTATTGGTGATCACGATTTCTAGATAAGTTCAGAACAATATTTTGTTTCCTATAAGGTCCAGACTGAAATGCTAAAAATACTTTTTTTGGTCATAAATATCTGTAATGCTAGGATAACATCACAAAGCTTCTGGGATCTGGCATCATCATAAAGAACAAGATTTCCCTGCAAGATCCAAATGTCATCAAGGCATGCAAATAATATATAATTGAGCCACTTTAGATTTGAATAAAGCACATCTCTTAAACTTAACATCACTGGAGACAGGTACTTGTTCCATGCCCCCTACCCCTTGCATGTGTGTTAAACGTCATATCATAAAAGATTAAGGGAAAAAAAAAATCTAAACTTTTTTTCAGAAAACCTCCAACCCTGTGTGAAAAGCCTTAGGATAAATGTTACATTGTAGATGCATAGCCACATTGCAATTGAGGAGAGGCTAAGTGTGAAAAATAAGCTCTGCAAAGCTTCTCTATATATCTTAAATGCAGAACAGTTTAATATAAAAGATCAGAATTTAAAAACAAAATCAACCAGAGAGTGGCTGAGGGTGTTAAGATCTTTTTATTAGAGAGATGCCTCTACCCAAGTTAAGGTGCAAACAAGACCATAGGCTGAAGTCAATAGTACAGATTTTATTTACTCATAAATGTATGAGAGAGAGGTAGAAAGAAATAGAAAAGATGGGAAGTGGGGGGATGAGTGAGACTTCAAGTAGAGAGATACCACCACCCATGGATCCAGCAGCATCCCATTGTCCTTCTTCACCCTGGTCTTCTCAGTGATGGGTTTCACAAGGTTTCAAAACTTCCCAAGGTTTCAAAACTTGTACATAACTTGTTTTTCTACCCCTGATTCAGCTGAGTCTCTTTCCCATAGAGCTTTTCTACTTAGCCAAAGTAACAGGCCTGAGCCAAGATTCCACAAGGCCTCTCTTTTGTACAAAACCTTATTTATCAGGAACAGGAGCTGCCCTCAGCACAGCTGCTGAGTTTTCTTCCCTTGGGGATTCCTTGCAGTGATTCATTCCTCTCCCCCAGCTCATTTGGTGCCCCTCTAGGCCTGAGATAACACACAGAGAATGGTACCACTTTTCTCTTGTTTCAAGCTCCCATCTAGTGCCTTAACTCACAGCCCAAGTTTCAGGAATGCAAAGGCACACCCAGGGGCCAGGGGGATGCTTTGGTGGTCACAGATGCCATCCGTCCCTTGTCTTGAGCTGATCTTTGTTTGACTGTCAACCTGTTTAGGGGCAGTTGTCCCTCCACACATTTTGGCCCAATTGGGGATTTTTTTGTCTGGATTCATTACCCAGGATGTGCTAGTCAGACCTCACCAGGCCTAGAGTTAAAGCCATTCTGTGCTTATGTCAGGGCCAAGTCCTTCTGTGATTCTAACAGTGTTTGAGACTGGCAATTGTGATCTTCTTGCAGAGGCTCAGAAGTTTTAGGGAATTATTTGCCCCTCATGTGCACTCACCAGCAGAGACAACAGTTTTGCCTGCAGTGTAAGGAGGAAGGGACACAGAGAAGCCCCACCCAAGGAACAGTTCTGAAACAGGAACAGAAATGTCTCCAGCTTTCACAAAGAAATCCTGTGTGACAGATGGAGCAATTGTAGGTGTGAAGCATATTTGAAGTTTGCATTTATTTATTTCTTCATTTTTCTCTACTGTAACTTTGTTGCCAGTAAATAATCAAGAACTTAGCCCTGTGCTTTACTATTTTTTATCCAAATGCATATCTAGTGTTCAAAGTGACTGCAATGATTTTAAAAAAAAAAA
>VWYP01028830.1:962943-981499 GCA_013400435.1 Pycnonotus jocosus | reverse complement strand
AAAAAAGGGAGGGGTGTTTGCACTTCCATGGAGACAAGATATCTAAGCAAAGAAGTCTTCCAGAGAGCTAGAAGCCAAGACAACTTTGGGACTCCCAGGAGTTGGTTTGTTTCCAACCACATTCTCTTTGTGAACTGACATTGACAAATAACAGGATGGAAGGAGAGATTTCCCTGGGGTATATTATCCTGACCCCTGTTGCAGGTGGCAAAAAATACAAGACATGTTTTCAAGAAATTCCATATCATTTCTGAGTGTTATAACCATTTCTTAGTATTTCTGTGAGTGAGAGGCATCCTGTCCTTATAATTTCTTAGTCCATAGGTCACCATTTCAAATCTTTTTAACTTCACGTCAACAAGCTCATTAACAATTCAGCCAAGCCTAAGGAGATTCAGGACCACTTTATTGCCAGGTTATGAATGAAATGTCCAGCATCAATGACTGCACATCTCAGGTTAGTGCTGCCAGATGCTCCTTTCCCCCACTCCCCCTTGCTTTGGACAGAACTGCAGGAGCCTGTACTGCCACACTGTTTTCTCATCCTCTGTGAGGAGGTGATCAGTGCCACAGGATGGGATGGCTCTGGGTCCTCCTCTGTGCAGCAGCAAAAAATTAGTGTGCTGTATTCTCCACATTAATTCAGGAGAATTCAGTGTAAGGACTGTGATTTATTAATAACATCTGCATGAGATACTGAGATAGAAACCCTTTAAAGGAAAAGACAACCACATGGGGAGTTGCTTTAAAAGCAGTAAGAAATTCACTCTGTTAAATACTGAGCATCTACATCTTGCTCCCTTCCCTACAAGCTCAGGACAACCAGTATTTTGCACAATCAAGTTCTTAAAGACTTGGTTGCCTCTTTAAGGTCAGGGAGCTCAGCTCCTAGGCATAGCAGAACCTTGTTGCACAAGGACAAGGACTGACTTATGTGGAGATAAAGGGGTTTTTTTTCGATTTGGTTTTATGTGTGAGTAGGAACTCCAAGACCTTTGACCCTTAAAGACCCTAACAAGTTAGGCTTCTACTGCAAGGTGCAAGTCTGCAATCATCATTTTTTTCTTTCCCTAAGAGGCAAGTGGCAGGTACCTATAGAAAAAAGGGGAAAAAATGTGGTGTAACTTAGAACGTGAATAGCTCAAACAATCCTCCCTGTGGGGAGAGGGGATAAGAGCAAGAACAAACTTACAGTAAGTGTTGGTTCAGTGTTAGTAAACAGAGTACTGTCAACATACTTCTGGTATTACATCCTGGCTCCAGGAAGCAGGCTAGGGTAAGGTGCAGTAGGATCACTTTCAGCTGAGGAAACAGATAAATAACTTCTCTTCCATTGTCTTAACATGAACTGAAACTTCAGAGAGTCTATTAGAAAGCTCATTCAAATTTGAAGAATACAGGATGAGTAATTTGTGTCAAGAACACATACCTGAAAGGTCTTATTCAGGTTCACAGATAAATCTAAGATCAAATCCATTCAAGAATATTAATTACACAGCACGTCTAAGAGTGGTATTATAAAACTATTTTTTAAATGGTGAGGACCTTAAGTCAATATTAAAGGTTAAATTTACAGTTTCAGAACTGAAAAATAGTCCTGAGGTTTAAATAAGAATACTAATATAATATTAAGTGGTTTTAATTAGAGAGAAGTGTTAGTTTTAAAAACTGATTAACACTTGTTAGGTGAACTGTCAAATTAACTAATAAAATTTAAAAACTTAGAATAACTTTAATATTTTTGTTTTTAATGGTTTTTTTCCATGACTAAACCAATTCTTTCTGCTTTGTCTTATCCACCTGGGCCCCTGCTGGGGAATGTCATTAATGTTTCAGACCCCACTGAGTGGCAATAGTGCTACTTGCTGAACAGAGAAAATTGAAACAGGGACAGGTATTTCTGAAAGCATTTCCAGAATTCCTTAGAGACAGACATATAAATCTGGTAAATGTTATATTTCTGCAGTTTAGCTTGCTGCAGAAACTGCTGCAGTAAGAGGGCATATACCAGTGCTGCTGCTGATTTGCTTCTCAAGTGCAACACAATATTTTGGTCTGGTTTCTACCAAGTTTGCAAGGGTTAGACAAAGGCCAAAACTTCTTTGAAAGACACTCAACCACATGGGGAAGGAAAGCAATTTTATATTAAAAAACCCCATATATTACTTACTCAGCTGCTCCATCTTTCTGAAGAAGATGTCTTTGGTCCCAGTGATGTCTACAAGCTCTCTTGTGTAACCATCTCCTGGCCAGCATCTCTGGAAGCCATAACTCCATAACTGGTGTCTGGAAGACAGTGGTTTGGGAGAACAGACACACAGCCAGCCAAGAGAGCAGCCAGCAGGGCTGTGCTCACCAGCTGTTTGCCACTGCAGGGTGACCACAGACCTCCCCACGGCCAGCAAACACCAACTGCTCTAGGTGGGCTACAGTGGGACTTTAGAGCACATGGGGGCTTTAGATAACTGGCAGGCACACAATCTTCTGCTGTGGCAAATGTGGGATGTGTCCCCCATGTCCAAAAGAAGATAGTTAGTTAGTTAGAGTAAGAGCATGGATACTGCTCATCACAGTGGTCCTGTGTGCCTGTCAATGCCACAAAGGTAGCAGGAAGATGCTGAAAAGAGTGCAAATGGAAAAAAACATCTATGGAGATGAGAGTATTTGCTATCAAGTGTCTGCTTAGATAGTCAGCACTTGCCATTTTCACAATGCACTAAAAAATCAGGGAAAGCAAGAGCAAGAGCCATGGAGACTGAAGGAAGCCCCTGTACACACTGCAGTGCATGTGCTTCCTCCTGGGAGACTGCTGCTGACAACAGCTGATGCACACAGCTCTGCCCACCAGGCCTTTTTTGCAGACCCTTCTCAACAGGAGACCCCTTCTGAAGAATGCAGGTACAGCAATAGGTGCAAACAAACTTCCATCTGCAGAGCCATAACTTCATCTGCCTTGTTTATCAGGGACTATATTCCCATTTTGTGGATATACAGCAGCGTCCTCACTGTGTAAATCATTATCAGCTGCAAACATCTTGCAGAGTATGGGCACACATACAGTACAGCAAAGACAAATAACTTTTAACTGACCAAGTAGACACTGGCTAAAGGAATGAGAAAGTCTGTAGTACCATACACTGGGGACTGGGGCTGCCTGCCTGTCTCGTGGCAGCACTGGTGAGAGGTTTGCTCAGAGAGTCTAAAGAGTAAAAGGATGTTATTTTACACTGCAGGTGCTTTCCAAATGACTAACTCCAACACTGGAAACAGCTCGAGCACGGCAGCACAGAGCTATGAAGCCTGGTTTGTCCTGTTTCACAGCAGCTTCCTGCATAAACAAGCTCTTTCTTTCACACATCTTTTTACTCTTTCCAAATCCCATCGCATTGCAATGCAAAGGAGGCTGAGTTCTGGATATTTGTTTTTTACCAAAACTGTTCTCACTTCTCTGTAGGTATTTCCACTGAAAATATCCCAGCTGGGTGTAGTGACAGCATCTGAAATGTGATAAGACATCAGAGACATGAAAGAGATCAGCACTTAGCCTACTTGGAGGGGGAGAAGGAGGGGGTGGTTTATCTCTTCCCTGACATCACGTTGCTGTGTGAAGTGAGATTTCTCCCTACAGCCTTGGACTGTTTGAGCCTGGGGCACCCCACTGTGGGCTCTGGCTGGGGCTGGGCACCTTCAACCTTCTGAAAGCCATGGCCATCCCCAGCAAGTGGCATGAAAGCAGAGACTGACCACTGCTTCCAAAACCTCCAGCTCCTCTCCTCCTGCCAGTGGCTTGAACAGCCACCACCTTTCCCAAGGAGGTGACTCAACCTATAATCACAGTGCAGGGTCAAGCAGCTGGAGGGGTGTCAAGGAAATGTCTTCAGCAGTGGAGATGAATGGATGGTGGATCCTTTAAATTTAATTCTGCATCTTGGAGATGTCCAAGAATTACAATACTTAACTTCTCCAAAGAAGTAGTGTACAGCTTTTGGGAAACACAAAGCTACAGAAATGCTTCACTGAATTTCCCTTGGATTTAACCCAAAGCTGATATTACTCTGACAAATTCCACTTCTTTTTCCCCTTCATGTCCTCAAATACAGCTAATTTTAGCAAGAAAGTAATGCTCTTTATACTCAGCAAGACACTCTGAAGTTTTTTAACCGTTATTCCATTTACACACTGTGTCAGTCCCAAAGAAAAGCACAGCTCTGCAGACCCAAATATGATATGACACAATCTGCTCCTGAGTTTCCACATGGAACAGCTGTATCCCACTGCTGTATCCCACTGCTGATCCACAGCACTTGTGGAATCCATCAGCTCAGCAGCCTGAAGTTCACTTTTAAACCTGAATGTGACTTAAGCTCACTTAACTCACACAGAAATCAGGATAAATTTCTTAGCAACATATAGGACATCTGCATTTCCACAGTGAATTACTTTGGAATTCTTATCCCAATTCTTAACCACATTTTAAAAGAATCACCTTACTATCATAGTAGCTTTGGCAGCTGTATAGAGCTAAGTGTAGTTACCTATTGTGTGGGCTGGCTGGAAAGAGCCTGTCAAATTCTGCTCAAAATAGATGTGCATTATTTCCACTTACCTGCACTTTTCTTTGGCTGCATCAGTGAAAATCAAAACTGAGAAGTGCCTATTAAAAAAAAAATCAAAAACCAAAATGAAACAAATAAACCCACCCACCAAACATGGTCTTTTTGATTTGAATTCTCAGGCACCATTTTAAGATTAAACACTTTAATTATGAGTCATAGTTGAAAGTTTATTATATCTTTTCAGTCCTATATAGGTACATCTTTGATGTTATCCCTAGGGAAAAAAAAAAAAAAAAAAAAAAAAAAAAAAAAAAAAAAAAAAGGTTAGAACATCTCTATAATGACATTACAACAAATTGACGCAATATTTCACTGTCACTGTTGGCCGGTCAAAAAATAATGGAAATTTTCAAAACTGAGTACAAATGAAAGCACCAAATAGATGAAAAAACCCAAACAACACACTTTTGGGCTTTGAAATTAAAAATTTAGAAACTTTGTCCAACCCCAAATTTTTTGAAAGGTGACACTTTGAAAATCCTGGCCAAACTAAAAATTAATTTCAATATGTACAGATTTTGAAAGTAGATAACAAGGTGATTTGCCTGAAAGCAGTAGCTTCTACAAGACCAGTGTGAACTGATGTGAGATTCCCAGACAGGCCTTATAGGTCAATAGGAGAAAGGGATGTTTTAAGCAAGATGACTTCTCCAACTTAAAGAGAAATTTTGAGACTTTTTTGGCAGACTTCAGACACAGACAACAAAGGTGGGGGAATCAATATTCTTTTTCAGTGACATAATTTGCACTTGTCTTGCAAAACTAGGCTGAAATTATTTCACTTTTTATGAGAGGCATTGCCCACACAGAGAAGCCAAAGCATTATTTTGCCTGTATTATCTATAGGCAAAATAATCTGAGAGAGCAGAAATAAAGGGAATGGGGTAGAGATTTCTGTACCATCCCTAGAGGAAGTGGATCCGAGGGCATCAAAGAGCATGGGGAACTTTGTGAAATACATTTCAATAATGCCTTTGAAATAGGAAGAATGGGAAGACATGAGAAGTGGTACAGGAACTGCTAATTTACATCTCTCCACTCCCTGTGCAGGCAGCACACCACTGCCCTGAAACTTTCAAGCCTTAGTGCCTGTCACCCAGTTCTGAGAGGGCACCAGAACAGTGCCCTGGCACTGATAACTCACGACAGGAGCAGCAGCTCAGTCACTCTCCAAACTGGGCCAGCTCCTTGCTGATTTCCTCTACTGCTGCACTGTGGCTGGAAGAGTTTCAGGTCAGGGGAGTGCCTGCCTTCAGGTCTCATCCTCAAGGAGCACTAGAGAGTTGAAGTTGATCAATCTGAATGAAAAGAGAAGTGAAAACACTGTCATCTTCTGTTTACCAGGTGTATCCAGTGAGTGCATTCCCTTCACATGTAGGAAGATTCGCCTTATCTATTTCAACCCTTTCTCTTTTGCTTTCTGTGCTGAGATTTTTCTCTGAGCTGTTCCCCCAGACTTGACTTCAAGATTTGAAGAACATATGAGGAACCTGACCAGAGTAAACCTTGCTCAGCTAAAAGGCTCACGGTGAGATTTCACAAGATCACTCTTCCCTCACATATAAAAACAGCAGAAAACATAGTTTTCTTTTCCTTTTTTTTTTTTTTCTTTTTTTTTAATAAGCCAGTTTAGGAAGGCAAAGCAATTTACCAACAGGCCAGATTAGAGTCTGGGCCAGGATAAGTGAAGCATGAAAGTTGTTTGTTTGAGACAAGAAAGGACAAAAGAGGTCCTATACTTTTTGCCACCTCCAAATCTTTGCTCAGGTATCCAGTCAAACCTCACCCCTAAGAGCAGCATCAAAATAAAGACTACAGGTATTGCTTGCATACTTGCTTCTGTTTAATATTACTATGAAGAAAGGGCTTCATGCAGCTTTGTCATCTGGGGTCAGATTCATCAGGGGTAGGGTGGAAGCATGAAGTTACCTGTGGAGCAGGTACCCTGTGACCCCTGAAAGCCCTGATCCAGCTGCCTGATCCAGCTCCACTCATTCCTACCATCCTTCCTAACATAAAGCTTGGGAATTAAGCTGCCCTTAGCACAAGGTTAATGATAGAATTGCATCTACAGATGCAATTTACAGACAAGCAAGGACCAGCCATAATCTGGTCTGCATGGATAAGTGGTTTATAGGGAGCAACAGAAAGCTCTAAACCACAGAAAACAAGAAATTGAAACCAAGCATGATACAAAGTTGTTTTGGTTTAGATCAAATGACACATACACAATTTTTGAACCACAAAATTTATGTGCTTTCCTAGTGATTAATATTTAAAAATATTGTTTGGCACTGGACACTCAGTACATGTCTTGCAAGGACTTGGCACAGAGAAGAGGTAAGTAATCAGAAATGTGCCAAAAACTTGTCAAGGAAAAACTTACGCTCAATACTAATCAAGCTCAACTCTGTGCCAGTCCTCCCACTCCTCCTTTCATAGGAGAAAGTCTTGCAGCGTGAGCTTGCCCATGCTGCTTCAGAGACAACCAACACCTTCCACCATCAGCTGACAAAAATGAAAGTTTGGGAGGCTGGAAACAGAAAAAAAAAATACAACTCACCTTCTGCTCTGCAGCAAGGATCACTGCTGGGCACAGAGTCCTGCCTGTTCTGCTCAGGGGACTTCCAAGAGTAAAAGACTTAATTTGCATGTCTGCATCACTAAGAAATAAATTTCATCATGCCCTACAGCCGGTGTGTTTTGGTCCCCAATGCCATTGCCATGGCAGCTTGACAGCAGCCATCATATTTTTCTGCTACATAAAATTCATGCTAGAGGCTGTATCAGAGGCACCAAACTCATTAAGAGCTGTCCCTGTCTGGATGAGAGATGCAGCTGCAGAGCAAAGTCATCTCTTTGCTTGGCATTTCCAGCATTCAGTGTGCTAAAGGACTCCCCTGGGATACAGCCCATGCCCAGCAAGGGTGTGGGGCAGGGACACACACGTGGGATTTGTCTGGAGTGGGACAGGGACAAAAGCTTGTCTGGAGTGTGACGGAGATGTGGCTAGAGATAGAGCTAAAGACAATCTTGCAGCCAATATATTGCAGCTGTGTTAATTACCAAAGAGCGGGAACAGCCTTGCCCTCCCAGCTCTGGGTGTGATAAAGAGTGAGTTGGTTGGTAGAGTCAGTTGGAGTCTGCTGGCCATGCTGTGAGGAGGAAGGGACAGGAGGCTGGGCAAGGCACACATCAGGGGAGCCACCGTACGAGGGACAGACAGGGTCAGGTGGCCGTGCCAGGGACAGGAAGCAGCGAGCTGGGACTGCAGAAGGAAGAGAGAAAGAGCCAGAGCTGTGTGGAGCTGCCCATGGGAGGTTGCAGAGAAAAGGTATGGAAGAGCTTTGGATAACAAGGTGCTGATGCTTGAAGCCCCCAGAAGATTCATTGAAGCGCTCTGGGTGCTGTGGCTGTCTTGACAGTGACACAGGGACACACGGGTGGGTTTGTCTGGAGTGGGGCTGGGACACACAGGTGGGATTTGTCTGTTTTACTGGGGCAAGTTGGTGTGCTCAGGCTGAGTTTTCCTGCTCTTTTTTGAGAACAACCTCACACAGGACAGCCACAGAGAGCCACCCTTGGAGCCAGGGTTCTCCTTGTTGGCAGCGAGGCGAGCCCCAGAGGAGCTGATGCACAGCCCTCCTCCTGCCCTGCTCACCTCCCACCGTGGGGAACATTGACTCTTCTCTCCCACCTTCCCTCAGTGTCTGAGGGTGCCATCCCACTGTTAATGAGCACTGCTCGTGAAAGCCCTGCAAAGCCCAGAGTGCTCACGCTGCAGGATGGAAATGGAGATGTTAATTATCATGTGAGATGGGTGGGAGGTCCTTGTTGGAGCCACCAGTGTTATTAGCACTTAGTTATTAGTGTCATTAATTTACTTGGCAAAAACCTTCTTCTGATTGACTTGCATCCACGAGTTTGAAAAGGGAGGGCTGTTCATACCACCTTTTTGTTGGTGGTGGTTTTACACCTGATTTAGCAAATACAGCCACCAAAGTACCTAAATTAGCTTTGAAACATCTCTTGAATAATATTTCTATCCTCAATGATTATAGAGAGACCCCAGGGACATGAATTTCTGTCTGAATATAGCTAGCTAGTCATAGTTAGCTGGTATGTACCCTCTTTCCTGTACAGTTTATATACTCTGATTTTATTTAGGCTTAAAAATAGGATGCATCAAAAATCTTCTGAGAATCTAAACCAATTTACAACTGTCTATGCACAGAAAGTTTCACTCACTTCACAGTGTTTGTTAATACCACTGTACCCACACATGTTTAAACAACTGCAGAGTCAGAACTGCATTTGGCTGGGAATCTGAACCAAATCATCTCTTAAATTTTTGCCATTTAAAGAAGTAAATATATTTAACACTACATGGAGATAAGAGCCTAAAAAATTTAAATAAATAATTTTTTAAAAAAAACCTTAAAAAAAAAAGGCAGCCTCACTCTGGCAAACAGCATTAGAAAATTAATCTCCCAGCTTCTAAAGCACATGGCAAACATTACATGAGAAAATATATATATTGTGAGGGCAGTAATTTTCTTTTCTTTTCCAATCCCTTTTCTTTCACTCTCTAATCAACATTTTGAAATTCTAAAAAAATAACACTTACACATCTTTTCTACAGTGTTCATTTCCTAGAAGTGAAGTTGATCTGCAAACGATCATCACAGTGCCGGTCATGAGTTCAAAGTCCATTATTTTCCCAAACTGACTAAAGCAAGTCCCTTGTCCCCCTCAGTGAGAGATAAAACACAGGTGTACAACCAGTAGGCATCCAAGGGGATGGGGGAAGAGGAGGAGAGGGTGGGATAGGAAGAGGCCAAAGCAGTGGAGACACTATGTACTATGTGCTTTAGATAATAATTCAGAAGCAGCTCAGAAACAACAGAAATCTTTTGGCTCTAATCTGCAGCTTGAAAAATACTAAGGTTGGAAAAAACTCTGATGGAGCAGCTAACATTTAAATACTGCTGGTTTTGGGGACATTAGCAGGAAAAGGAAATGTAGTCACTGTTGCTGGCATGTCTTATTTTCTCCCCCATCTTCTCAGCAAGGGCTCACACACATCCTCAGAAGTCCTGCACACCACAGTGACCCATGCTGCTTCTCTTGCTGGAGTTGGCAGTAGGGAAACACCACTGTGCTTCAGAAACCATTTCAGGATCCCTCATTCCCAGGACTGGCAGAGGTGAGACCAGATTGTGGAGGTCCAGTGATGCTGTTTTTCCTTCTCTGCCTGATGGATGCAGAAATCATGGTCAGGCTGCTGTGACAAAAGGAGCCCTGGACCCCAGCTTGTAATGCTATACTTCTTGGTCCAGCAAGGAACTTCTGCAGGATGCAGCATGATATTGAAAACTGTTCCCTTCCTCATTGCTAGATAAATAGACCAGTGTATGGCCATGAGGAAACAATCCTGCCATGGTGGTGGCTTCAGGTGTAAACTGTGACCTCAGAAAAAGCAAAGACAAAGCAGTACAGAGTTAAAGAACTTTTCATTACATCTTTAATTTCAGTATAACTTTCAGCCTATTATCTGAACAATAGCTTCTATCAGGTTTAGATTCTTGTGGATTTTTCCCCCTAAAATAAAAATCTTTGCAAATTATTGTTGTTGTTATATTAATCACACTTTCTACAGCAGGACGTATGGCAGCCAGGATTAATGAACAGATAACCAAGCATTAATATAGATAAATGAGATCTACCTACCTCTACTTCAAGCACTTACCCCACATGCTCCACACTGGAGCAAACAGATCAGATAATGTATATTTCTGTGCATCCCTAGGGCACTAACCTAAAAGACAACGCTCTCTAATACCCTCAAAGTATCACGACCCCAGGGAATCTGCAGAAACAGGAGAGTGCAAGTGGTGAGTCATGTGTGGGGTGTGGTAGGTGCAGGAAGGGAAAGGTTGGGATGTAAACTGTGACCTCAGGAGAACTAAGACCACTAAGACAAAAAGGCACTGATAGGGACAGCATGAAGTGGAGGCAGCTGGAAGGGCAGTGAAGACAGGTGACACAGATTCTTACACAGGGAGAGTCAACACATCTGTGTGGGACAGGAGCAGCCCAGACACATCTGTACAATATCCTTTGGCTCATCTTTCTTCCCTGGCCCAGGAGCCCCCAGGGCTGCCCCCAACAGCTGGCACACACAGACTTTGGTGGCAGCAAAGTGACACTCCAGAAAAGAGGAAATAGGGAGCCTTGTCCTTAGCTCCTGGATCTCAGGGCTAAAAGAGGCATTTGGAGCAGCTCTGCTCAGCAGCACAGTGAGAGACAGAAGCAAGGGTCACCCAGTTATCCCTCCACAGACCCGACCAACCCATCTCTGATTAGCATTCAGAGGAGCACTCAGACTGGCTATGAAGATATCAAGGGCTGGCAAATCCATCATTCCTTGCATTCATTGATTCCTCTAGTTAATCCTCTTTACTGAGAAAAAAAATTGGGCTTCACATCTGAGTCCCTTATAATCTGTCACCCTCAAAATGTGAAACTACAGTCCTGGAAATGAGATGCTCAGGATAGCTCTCTGTAAGTCTCTCAAAAAAGAGATTCTCTAGGACAAAGGGTGTTTGGACATCTGACCAACCAGCCACATCTGGATGAAAGCATTAATTTGAATTATATGGGCTTTTCATTTTGGATCAACTCTTCTGCCAACATTGTGCACCTTTATCATGTACCTCACATTCAGAACAGTGCTGTTTCCTCACAGAACTTTGCAGGGTGAGCAGGAGGATCCAGGACTGCCCAGAAGAAGATGTGTTTTCACACACAATCAGGCAAGAGGTTTCATTCAAGTTTGTGCTTTGTAGGAATTCCAA
Source organism: Pycnonotus jocosus (assembly GCA_013400435.1). NCBI lineage: Eukaryota > Metazoa > Chordata > Aves > Passeriformes > Pycnonotidae > Pycnonotus > Pycnonotus jocosus. The sequence continues at coordinate 970,026 of VWYP01028830.1, read as the reverse complement.
GAGAAAAAGGAAGTGGTGGGGTTTTTTCATGTAGACTCAAAGACATAATTTTCTGCCCAGTTGCCTTGTTTCATGGAATGTCAAGTAAATCTGCCCGTTTAGTAGACATGGTCTGGCAATAAAACCCAGTATGTGAACAGAAAAGGACTGCTTATTTTGCATTAAAGTATCGTAAAACAAATTTGTCCTTACACACAAACTTGTGCAACAAAGCTCGTGGAGTGTGAGCCAGCAGGAATTTCAAGGAAATAACTGTATTTTAAAGCATCTGAACATGAGAGCAGTGAAAACTTATGCAAAAATAACTGCCCACAGAGAGAAAAATGCACCTGGTGTTAACAGTCTAGTAAAGGTACCTTAGAGTATCAAAGGTTAATGGAGGTTTTAAAAACATTAATGCTTTAATTTCAATTATTTTAAGAATAACCATATACTTAATGCTTTGCTGAGACTCCTTGGGCTTTGCTTTTCAATAGCCTTGGGATTCCAGCAAGGGCAGTTCACCACTTGGTATAAGTAGATAGCAGTTTAGATAGTAGTTTAATAAGAGCATAGGACAGCTATTTTTTTCATAATTATTTGACAAGTTTTTATCCACTTCTAATCAAAACTTTCTTCCCTGTGAAACATTTAATTTGTTTAAGTTGAACTGTAAAATTCCCTTGCAGCCATCAGGCTTGCAGTGGCTTTTACTTAATATCACTAACAGTTAGAGGGAAAAAAATCATTCTATTGCAACTTTAACCTGTCAGAAGAGTTTTCTTCTCTTCCCCATACTGAAGGGAGGTTCAGAATTAAGCTATCAGCAAACCATTCCATAAGGAAGATGTGAGACCAGATATGAACTGTGGACCAGAGCATGCAGAATATATATGAAGCTAGGAAAAAAAGTGCAATGTGTGTGTTTTTCAAATGTATTTCATTGGAGGGAGTTTATAAAAAGAATTAATGAGAGTGAGAACTCAAATCTTATCTCTATAAAGGGCAGTGAGTCTTTTGCAGAGAAGAAACGCTTTCAGCTTAATTGTGGAGTTAAGTAAATAACTATACTTTTGACTAGGCAGAGGAGCAAAGATTTGCAAGAATTTGAATTGCAAGCATTTGAAATTATCTGTGATTTTAAATTAAGATGTCTCTAGAAATAATGCTGGGTATTATCTTTCACACAGAACTGAAAGTGAAATTGGCTTCTCTGCACAGAAGGTCCTCTCCACAGTAGAATAAATTGTATTAATCCATTAGCGGAAATGTCAAGCTCAACTGATAATTATCAGCTGGCTTTGTAAAACCACCAGCCATTCCTCATTATATTTATGTAAGAGATCTAACTGGAGAGGTCCATTCTGAGATATCTGATGATCTTTTACTAATGTAACAACCTTCTTGCAGCACAAGACTGACTTAGCTGTAAAATGTACCTTGACTTCCAGGCTCCAGGGTTTCACATCAGGCAGAGAGGGTTCAGAGCATCCTGCCAGTATGAGCAAAACTGCACCACACCTGGCCAGGACAGAATGATGCACCACAAGTTCACTCCTATCATGGAACATCTAGGATGGAAGATGTGTCTGTAAGCCAGGCAGAGGGATGTCAGAGCTGGGGCTCGTAGGGAAGCAGCGGTGTTTGGTGTCCATGTGGATGACAGCACCAGTAGCAGGTCCTCTGGCACACCCACAGGCCCTGTCCACAGCAGCAGCACCAGAGCAGCCCAGCTGGGTCACACTCTTGTCTTCTTTCTGCCACAGCAGAAAGCCTGCATCTGCAGGATTGCGTTCAGAGCACCTGAGGGAAGCTCCTGGCTCTGCTGAACACAGCAGTGAATTTCCCAACTGTTCCAGCAGTGCTGGTGTTTAGAAAAAGGGCTGTACAAAACACCATCGGCTTGCTGGTGAGAGGGATGAGCAATGAAGATTGTTTTGGTTTACTCCAACACACTCTGTTTTATTCCTAATGGCTAGATTTATGCAAAAAAATGCAGAGAAATGTATATCAAACAACTCAGTTGAAGGGATACTTTTAAAATCAAATGTCATCAAGATAAAATTGTGCCAGTTCTGCTAAAAAAAAAGAAGAAAAAAACAACCAACAGAAAGTCTGTTTTAATTTTAGACAATCCTAACACTTAATTTACCATAAGGACCATGGAGATACCCAGACAAATTCTAGGGGTTTGCACATTAAGGTGACACTATTTATGGCACAGTCTCAGTGAGCACAAGGAGGAAAAAGCATAAAGGCTTAATCTGTTCCCCCTGGAAACCAGAGTGGTGCCCTGGTGAGGCAGGACTGGGCTGCCTGCTCTGTAGCAGCATGTATAATGGATGAGACTTTCAGGAGGTGGGTGTTCAGGTGCCAAAAACTGATGCTCACAGAACCGTTAGTCACTTCTGAAAAGCCTTTGGCAGGATCCCTAACTACATGGAACCAATCCATAGCTATACAGCTCACAAGTGGGATGCTACAGACTTAATGGTCTGTTCTCAAGCAGATATATGGTTTGTTTTTGTTGAGTTATTGAGTTTGTTGATGGCTTCTTGGAGCAGAATGGGATTGAATGAAAAAGGGAAGGTGATTCACAGAAAAATGGCTCAGCTGACCAAAATACACCTTCTCTACTCTGTGTCACTGGCTGTCACTGTCAGCTCCAACTACAGACAGCTTGGAAAGATTTTTTCCTTCCTTTCTTTTTATCTCTCACCTCACAACAAAATGAGTGTGTGTTCTTCTTCACAATGACTGATGAAGGCCTGAAAGCATTTTAGGAGCAATAGGGTAGGAAGAGAGGATGAGGAATAAGCCTGGTCCTAGTTCTGCCAGAGCAGTTCAGGGTGAGAACTATGTGGATACATCACACCAGAACGGAAGAGGTGGCAGCACTAAGCCTTTAACCAATTGGTTCTTTGTCAGCAGAAGACACTGGTCACAGGATGAAAGGGGTAAGAAATGAATGAAGTTTGAAATGGGCATAGCTAATTTCCTCCTCAATCACTGGCAGTTTATTTACTCTCAAGTCAAAAACTTAGTAGTTGTAGTCAATACCATCTCCTTTCTTTTATGTCATTACCCAAAAGAATTAAAAAACAGTTGTTTTCACTACCACTTACTTTTAGAGCCATTCATGACGCTGAACTTAAAAACAACAACAAAACAAAAAACGATGCCAAACATAACAGGCAGCAGAGAGCAAAGTTGCACACAACAGCTCCTCAACCACTCAGGATTTCAGCTGCATTAACAAGACACCCTGCTGGCATTCAGGCCAGAGGGACTGGGACAACAGCAGGGCCTCAGAACTGACACTGCCATGTGCCATGGCAGACCCCTCCCTGAGCCCAGCGAGGCACTGCAGACACACACACAGGGACACGAGGGCAGAAAGGCAAGAGCTGCCCGCGGGTTTTCCCTCTGTGTGGAGCTGCATGGGATGGGTGGAAAGGAGCCCATGAGGGCAGTGAGGAGCCTCCCCTGAGCTGACAGCAATGCCCCCGTGCATGCTGCAGAGCAGGGCAGAGGAAAAACATTTGCAGTCAGCCTTTTCAGTGGCAACACATCTCCCCTGGAGATGTAGTGCCTTCATCCATCTCTGAGATGTCCAGGGGCAATTTTAGTAGCCCACATACCTGCACTCTTCAGGTGGGCCTCAACCCATGCAATTCCTCTAGCATACACTCAGACTTCTAATCTTCCAAATGTGTAGTGGATCTGAGCAAAACAGATTAGATATTAGCAAGGAATTCTTTACTGTGAGGGTGGTGAGGCACAGGTTGTCCAGAGGAGCTGTGGATGCCCCATTCCTGGCAGTGTTCAAGGCCAGGCTGGAAGGAGCTCTGGGCAACCTGGTCAAGGGGAAGGTGTCCCTGCCCAGAGCAGGGTGTTGGAACAAGAAGGGATCTTTAAGATCCCTTCCAACCCAAACCATTCTGTGATTCTATAATATCCTAAATCCTTGCTTTTTATTCATCAAGAACTTCATAGTGCCATTTAGGAACCTGTTTATCCAAGCAAAACGTTTTTCTAGATGAGTAGTCCAAAACTATATTTAGCAACTCTATGCATGTACCCAAACAACCCAGCCATTCCATTGCAGCACACAAAATCTACTGTGTTGGTATAGCTGGTAAGTAGTGAACACAAAAATCAATTCAGCCAAAATCTGACAAAAAACTCCAGCCTGTTCATTTAGTTCCCACTTATGACATGTAAAGGAGATCCAAGGGGATTTTCAAGAAACAGCCATGAACATGCTCTGACACTAAGATGTGATGTTAAAAAAACTACAGAAAGGCTCTGGTCAAACATCCCCACAGGTCCCTCCTCCCTTACCCCAGGGTGAATTTGGCAGTGACATGAGCAGCTCCTGGTCCTCTAATGGTGCAGGCCTGTCAGACTTCACCTACCTTTCATGATCTGTGCATTTGACAGACGTGTCACCTCTCTGCAGGGCTCAGATACAATCTCAGGCACTGACAAGGGAATGAAAACCATTTGGCTTAGCTACCAAATTGCCAGTCAGGAGAACAGGACATTAGTATTTGCCTCTTCCCCAGGCAGCTTTTGACATTTTGCAATTTGCAAGCATTACCAGAGGGCTTTTCACACCTACCTGGAAACAGAAGTCAGGGCTTCATCATGGCAGGTCGAGTCTAACACTCTCTGTCACAATGACTTTCTGAGCAAAAGTATCCAGCTCTGCTATATAAAATCAACACTTCACCCATAGCCTACTTGACAAATCAAGAGAAATCAGGCCAATATCAAATTCTCTTTTTAAAGTCCTCTGGAGCTCACTACTAAGGCAAGTAACAGGTCAGCCTGCCTTTGGGTAACTTATTCCTGGTCTTCAAAACAGAGATAGTCCACTTTTAAGTGGCACTTTCTGGAAGGCTGGATACCTCAGATCACAACAAAACAAAACAGAAACCTTAAACTCAAGTAGTTACAAGCAGACTAAGTACCTCTTACATCCAAACACTGGTAAGTTAGCCAGCTAAACAATTACAAATCCCTGATTTAAATCCCACCTCTATCCAAACAGCATACATTTAGAGCCCTAACATCAAATTAATTTTATCAGCCTAAATCCGTGTGCCTCATTCCTATTTTCATCAAGACATTTGGCACAGGCCAAGAAATGGGAAAGGCCAAGATGCAAGGAGGGAAGGGAGGGATAAGCACTACCTGGTTTGCTCAAAGCACAGCAGCCATTGAGATTGGGGCACAGCAAGCAGCTAAACCTGGAAGCAACTCAGCTGGATAAAGGCATTCAGCGAGGCTGACAGTATTCTACCTGCACTAAACACATGGGTTTATCACCTGATGTTCATTGATCTGTGCAAATTACTTGCCAAATGTAAACTAACTGGGGCATCATTTGCATAATCAGTGACATGAATCTGAGGGTAATATAGCACTTGTGTATTTATGCCTCCCAGGAGTCAAAGAAGTGCTAATATCAGTGCACAACCCTGCCCACTAGAGGAACTCACCCAGGAGGCAGCTCCAAAATAGTTTGTTTTCTGCATGAGACACATTATGTGCTCATCACAGATGTGTGGTAGCCTGCAGCCATATCCCTCCACCTTGGAACTACTGAGCTCAGGTCAAAACATCCATAAAAATGCAGCCTGACATGGCCATGCACAGCCCAGGATAAGCAGGTGCTGGCGGAAGCCTGAGAGCATCTTTGTTCTTCCAGGCCCTGCTGGCAAAGCCAAGTGAAGAACAGTGCAAACCCATGCACAGTGCCACCATCCAGGCCTGTAGCATGATTCAAGTGTGTTTTAGTTAAAATGTATTAGAGAAAATGGTAATTTGGCTCTTTTCAAGTAAATTTACAGTCATCAAACCTCAGCAGATGCTATTGCCCACCTCAATACCTGTCAGCCAAGAACAAAGGGAACTTGCATCTTTTTGTTCGTGGTGTCTGCATGAGGGCACCCAATTACTCCATAAACCTGAGTGTGAAAGAGATTGATACTCCCATTTTCACTTGGTACTCCTAAATATGCTGGTCAACATCATACACATTTTTCAAGAGCATATTAAGTATCCTAACAATATTTTTCCAGTGTCCTGAAAGACTTTAAGGTTTCTCCCACCCATAAGCAAAGGCCACTATGGAGGAAATGTCTGTGTGAATTCACCAAAACTAGCACTGTGGAAAGTGTTTTCTCTTCTGAAATGGAACAAAATAATTTTATAAACTGTTTATGACAAGCTATTCTAAGGGGAAAAAATGGAAATATTCTTAATTCCCACATAACAAAGGGGGAAACTCTCTGTCTCCATCTCCATGGGATTGCCCAGGTCTAAACCACTGTTCTGAGGAGTCCCAGGCCCTGTGCTCTGGGGCTGGGCTCCTCAGTCCCAAAGGGATCATGCAAGCTCCTGGCTCCTACTCTGCCAGGAGCTTTCTGAAAACACCAAGGATCCAGGAACAGTGTGCAGATCTACTACGTATGTCCAAGTCACCTCACCAGAGCAAAAAACCCAGGAGAAAGAACCTCAAAAATTACTGGAGCTATAGAAAAAGAAATTCCTTGCAGTGAAAGTCATCTTTATCTGTTCAGTTCATCCAAAAGAAGGTTGAAAGGTGGCTTGATCACAATTTACAAGAGGCTGCACCCAGCTTATGGCCAGTTCCCCTCACCAGTAGGGAAAAACATCCATTGTAGCAGACTTTGATGCATAGTTAAACAGCACATTGCTATTTTCTAGTGCTTCTACTGCTTTCTAGTAGGAGAAAGGAGTTTATTTCATACAAAGGCAAGGCAAGGAATGTTTGATGGAATACAAAGAACCAGTTGAATCCCAAATAAGCTTAGAAGAAGGTACAGATTACCTCTTTCAGGTACCACTGTGAAAAGAAGCCTCATGTCTTCAGTAGCAAGACTTCCTACAAATCCTTCACATATTTTAAAGAACTGTAATTCTTCCTATATTTTTGTAAATAGTTGGCTATTCTGTGCAGTTAACACTTGTTGTTGCCAACAGATGTTATCAATTTCTGTTTGAAATACAGGAAATGAACCATCCTAATTTTGTATGCATTTGGGGGAAAAAAATCCATCTGCAGAAAAAAAA
>VWYP01028830.1:937805-962904 GCA_013400435.1 Pycnonotus jocosus | reverse complement strand
AAAAACAAAAACAAAAACAAAAAAAAAAAACAAACAACCCACCAGATTTGAAAACTTTACCAAACTAGAGGGGAATTCATAGCCAGATCCATGACCACATCCCTGTGGTATCTGATTCAGCAAGTCACAGCCTGAAGTGAGAGATGGTACTTTTTAGCAGAAACACAAAGCATTTTAGCTATTGAATTTGCCAGATGTAGTGCTATAACAAAGACTGTAATTGGCAGCAGACTGATTACACTGGCCTGAATGCAAAGGCTAGAGCAGACTAATTTTTATAATTAAACATAAAGTGTTCAAAAAATTAGATGCCTGGTAATTAGAAGATGGGAGAAAACACACCTTGTTCTGCAGCAGCTAAGTCCAAGAAACACATGTGTTCATTTGATGATAAAATTCTTCACTGTTTCTTCTAAATAGTTTTGGAAAGTTACATCATGGGTTTATAAATCATTTGCTTCATCAGAGTTTCCAAAATATTTTTGATTTCAGCTTGGTAGCTATAACATCCATCCTGGTCATGAATATTTAGGATTATGTACCCATTCACATATATACAGACACACATATATAAATGTGTATGGGTGTGTATTCACATATACATTTTACACACAGGTATCTATTTCTAGATGTAAAAGTTTCCACTAACAATTTGACAGATATGTGACCTTTCCCATTTCTGAAGCTATTGCATTTTGACTATTAATGAGTAGCAGAGCTTAGAAGTTAACACACAGAACAGGCAGGCATTGCTTCTGTGTGATGCTTATTTGTGGATCTTGACATTTCTCTGAAGTCAGCCACTCAAGGAAGCAGCTATGGCCACTTGGATGGCTTAGAAAAATTAAGGCTAACCTAACAAAATCAAGCAAATTTGTGATGACTCACTGTCTGACACGTCAGTGTACCCATCACAAGATCCGCTGGGAAGGAAGGCTTGCCCGCCATTTCCTCAACCCTGTATATGAATTGGGATCATGGAGGAATGCTAATCAATACAGAGAGCTAGAGTAACTTTAGAAGGATATTCAGAAAAATAATTGTACATGATGCAGTGTTTCCAGACACCTTTCAATCCACTTGGTAGCATGATGCTCATGGAGCACAAAACAGCCACCATTCAACCATGCCCTTTAAAGAGTTTGCCTGTAGAGACAGTGCATGACTCACAAAGCAGGGTATTCTCAACTGAGACAGCAGCTTCTGACTCAGCAGCGAGCAGCCAAATGTCTGCTAGCAAAGGTGATGAAAAGGTCAGTCTGATAACTTCAAGAGAAGGAGGAACTGGTAACAAGTTGAGCTTGCTACCTTGGGCAGCACACCTTGGCTGGAGAAGCTGCAAGGTGTCCTTCTGGTGCTGCAAATAATCAATGAAGCTATAGGTGCATTTTGAACTAGTGATTTACTAGTTCTCATAACTACACCTTCCAAAAACGAGCTGTTCCTTGGATGTAGAGGATGACACGTGTGCCAGTGCCACACAGAATCTATCCTGCGAGTTCTTCTCAAAGGACAGGAAATCAAAAGCAAAACTGTTCTTGCTGTTTACAGACCCTAAGCAAAATATGTCCCAGGCTGATATTCATCCAGCCCTTCTGAATAAATTATACTTGCAAGTCAAAGGATGTCTCATCACAAAAGGAAATTAATGAGTCAGATATGGAATGGATCCTTTGGATCCAGCAGGGAGGGGGCCACCCTGAGCCCCAGTGTCTGCTGCTGTCCCCACAGAAGGACAGGCAACTTTCTGGGACAGCCAGCAGGACACAGCTTTGAGTAGTTCTCAAAGCCATGGGGTACCACAGGCAGCACTGGCAGTCAGAGAGGACAGACGTTTCACTAGTAAACATGGTGACTGGCTATTGAGATAAGTCCCCCTTCTCCTGCATTGCCTATAAGCCAGAAATTATGGCAATTGTAAATGAAGACAGTAAAGATGAAGCTAAATGTAAAGAAACTGCACTCATTAAGGTGCTTTGTCGTTCTGAGTTCCTCTGAACTTGGTGAGGAGTTCAGAGCATAACAAACACACCTGTAAAAGAAGCAGCTACAAAAACTTATCATCATTTTATGAGCTGTGTTCATGTTCTGCAGTGGCATTTTACTTACTAATAGCATCTTACATTACCCAAAATAGCACCATAAAGAAGACCCCAAGAAAATCTTCAGTGTAAATTCGAGGAATGTATTACATACAAACTGAGAAGTAGTGCAAGGATGCCATGAATTATCCAATAGCTCAAGTTTTCTTTTTGTTGCCCAGGCTATAGATTCACTAAGGAGTGTTGTACTTACTTGACATTGGCAGTGGAAAAAGTTTAGTTTGCCCTTGTAAAGGTGGGGTGAAAACTTTCTAGAATGAAAAATCTCAAGCGTGAGAGGAGTCCCATCCATCAACTCAAATATGCTCCACTTCTTCCAAACTTTAAGCATAGGCCTGCAAAGAGCAAATGTTGGGCCATCATGACTTTAGAAAGAGAGGAGACTCAGATTTACTTGGATGAGAAGAATTAAAACCAGATGAGTTCACTGAGAACACAGAGAAGCTGGTGCATAACCTGTGGGTGTGATGTTTGGTGTGAAATCAGAGTGCCTCTGCTATGCCATGAGGACAAAACTCACTGCATGCCTGAAGGATGGTGTGAGGCCATGGTGTAGTGTCTGAAGGTGCAAAGCCTGTCAGAATAGCAGTGGAGGCCTGCTTAAAGTGCAGAGAGACAAACTTGGTGCAATCACAGCCCCGCTGCTTTTTGGACATGGCTGTTGCTCCCAGCTGTTTCACAAACTGACTGGGCAGCATCTCAGAGAGCACTAATGGGCACAGGCCAAACCAGTCAGAGGATGTGCTGCTGTTTAGGCAGCGTGGGTAATCAGAGAGCCAGCTCTCAAGGCTGCTCTGTGTTATTCTGCTGCAGATTTTCAACCAATGCAGCCAGATTTGCACCATCCCTTTTCTGAGTGACCACATCCCATCCCTGAATCATGGCATGCCTAGGGAGGGAGAGAGGTGTCAGCTCCCCCCTCCTCCTAACTCTTCACATTTGGGGTTTACCTGTCCTCACAGAAAGCTGCCACTACTGCTGAGGTTGTTTCCTCTCCTCCAGTCCTCTTTCCATGATTACCTGCAGAGATCAAGTGTCCTATAGAAAATCAGTGCAGATGCTACAGAGCTATCAGATGGCAGTGATTCCCCAGCTGATTGCAATATAGCCTTTTTAGTTCCTTGAGTCACTTCACAGAGATTTAGGAAGAAGGGAGTTCCCTGCAGTATGGGATATTGTCATTATGCAGCACAATCAGGCATTGCACTGTGATTAAATGCTCTTTTTGCAACAACAGGGTTCCCATGAAGCTCTGAGAAGACACACAGACTTGTGAGACTGATGGGGCTGGCAGATCTGGTCTTGGATTTCTCTCAGTCAGGTATCCTGAGCTTTGTGAATAAATGCCACAATGCAGATGACAAATGGACCTTGTTCACTACCTCAGTCAGGCAACCTGCCCTGGCCTGCAGGGAACAGGCTTCCCTCAGGCAGTGAGGAGGGCCATGATGGAACCTTCCTGCAGGGCAGAGCTTGAGCTGAGAGCCACCTGCAACCCACCCTGTTATATGTCACATATCCAGAGTAAAAGGGGGAGAGGAGAGGGAACATTTTGCTGCTCAGAAAACTGGTAGGCTTCTTAACAGCACAGGGGGTAGGCATGGCCAAAATGAGAAATCTGACTGCAAGCCTGAGCACCCTGATTTCTGTTGGGTTTTCTGATCTTTAACAGTATCTGGTCACATAGAAAGCTTTTTCATAGCTTACCCCTGCCACTACTCTGTGGTGTGTAACCTGCAACCATTGGAAGTCATATATCCCAATTTCCTGCACAGCAGGTTCACTCATGAATGAAAAGTGAATTTGGTTCTCAAGCAGTTGGTCCAGATGCTGTGGCTGACACTGGCTCTCCCTCCTGCTTCCCACACAGGCCACAACAGAGCACTTCTGTCTGCAAAGCAACATCAGCATGTCAGGAAAAATCAATGAAAGCAAGGGGAAAAAATGCCTCTGGCTCTGTTGGGCTTTTAAAGCATAGCTGCACTTCAGAGCTTGGAAAAAGCACAACACTTATGAAAGTCCCAGGAGAGCAGAGGAACTTTGGAGTCACCTTTGGAAGAGTCTCAGGTCTCCCTCTCTCTATCCATTTTTACTGACTTTAACTAAGGTAGGTCAAGTCACAGGTTTCAGTGGCATTTCTGCAGTTTCTCAGCTGTTTCAGTGGGATGAGGATCCACCAAGCACTACCACAGTGCCAGGCATGCTTTGAACCCATGCCTCATTTCGAGAAATGCAGCAGAAACATAGCACCAGAAAACATAATTTGTATCTTTTTATTTGTGCACTTAAGTGTTTTTTTCATGACCAAGCAGTAGATATGAGAAGGTCTTGTCCCACACAAATCTCTTGCATGGCCATTTAGCACCGAATGCCCTTCAGAAGCTGTAATGTGCCACATGCAAGGACTACACTCTACAGAGCACTCAAAATGTAAATGTCGTGCTGCTGCACCAAAGACTTGGACTGCTATGTCTTAGGATGATGAACTTCTGGCAAGTCCAAGTCAGATTCCCATTAAAGAACTTGAGACAAACTGCAGAGGTGAGCAGCCACAGGAGAAGAGACATGATGCTTTCCAGGCTCTCCAGCTCAGGAGTAATGAGCCAGGTCAGCATTCCAGGCTTCTTGCTGTGGACTCAGGAGACCCAGAGTCCAGAAGGGAACCTCTAACTAGAGTTCCAGACTGCCATCCAGCCATCCAGCTGTTGGATAACAGAAATACAGCTGACAAGGATGTCATCTGCTCTGAGCAGCTGGTAGCATGACTGAATTTCACTCATTTTGGAAACACCTGGTTTCTGAAATACAAATTTCTCAGAACTTCTGATGTGCAGGGCATTTTGAGGCTGTCCCTGTACAGCCTGATTGCTATCACAACTGTTCTTCAGAAACATGATCCAGAAATTTCACTCTTCACTCAGGCTAATTCCTATTCCTCATCCAACAGCTTCCTACTAGAAATGCCAGAACAGCTCCTTCTTGTCAATGCAGCCTTCAAAATCTAGGCCCAACAGTACTTCATGGATAGGTCTTTCAGCTTATAGAACTATCTATAACTAACTATTTTCTTTCCTTTTCTCCTTCTGCATATTCTCTCCCATGTACTTTCTGGACTTCATCTCATAAATTTCATCTATGTTTCAGCTTGGCAAAATAATGAAATATTAGATCATTTAGTGAAATGTCATGTCATTCAGTGGTTCAACAAACAAAACATTCAAATCATAAATATTAAAATAACAAAACACATGTTCAAAATGATGTCTCTGTTTTACTCTAGGCATTTGAAAGTCTTAATAACACAATACAGTATTTTATTTAAACTGAAGGATGTTGGGACTTTGAACTTTTTTTGTGACCAAGTCCTTTGGTCACATACACAGGATAAGTGATTACACTCAGCCACATATCCATTTCAGAGGACATACAAGGCCCTGCAAATAGATGGCCACGAGATTCATGAAGCTGTCTTCCTACTCCACTGCACACCTCTGTTTATCATTTTCTGCTCATTTTCCTCCAGATTACACCCTTTGAGTTTGTTTTATCTGACTAACTGAATATTTTTCTCAGCCCAAAAGTTTACACAATGTCTATTTCACATGGCTCAGGGTGAAAAAAAAATCTGTTGTTCAATACACCTCGCCAATAGAAAGAAAAACAATTATTGCCACTATTCTTCTCCAAATACCTATCTCTACTCTTTTCCACGGTCAGACAAACTCATAGACTCAAAGGGATCCCTCTGTCAATATCTCTTTTGTGGGGAATGAGTACAAGGGAAGAATACTCGATGGTGCTAATGCAATAAGGAAGATACCGTGCAAGCCCTGGGCCACAGAGACAGTGCACAATGCTTGCATTACCATTTCAAGAAGATTTTTCAAATCATAAACCTTGAAATCTACTATTTGCAAATGAAATTGTTTTTCACCATCCTGGGAATAAGGATCGACAAAAAAGCTAATGATGGCCTTGCAAATTTTACACACAAAATAAGCATCCCTTACGTGCAAAGCTGCTCTCAAGAGATCATTTCATTAACAGCTCCAGAGTCTGAATTTTTTTGGTCCTGGTATTTAGACAAGAATCCAAAAAGCCACCGTGGATCACGCAGATATCTCAGCCTTGATTGTTCCCAGTGAATCCCAGCTGCCCCAGGGGCTATTTGGAATGTGCCTTGCTGGACTACTCCACATATTGTCCCTGCCATTTCCAATCCCATGTCACCACGCTTCTCCTTCAAAGGCCAGGTGAACTGGGAGACCCTTCAGTTCTACAGAGCTTCAGATTCAGCCAGCATGGGAGAAAGAGGGTTCTGAGCAGAATCTCCTGGTGTAATCCACTGGGAACTATGCTCAGCCCTGGGTCCTGGGCTGAAAGGGCCTTGCAGCTGCTTTGTACACACTGTGATGTTTCAGACCCACTGCTCAGGTGTGACATGGGTACTTGTGGGTCTGTGTTGCCAGCATGGCAAGACAGGCACTACTGTCTGCAGAAACTACAAGTGCAGTACCAAGATCAGAGACTTGGGAAGGCTTTAAATGACTCTGTCATGGAAATGGATCACCAGAAACCTCCCAAGAAAAGATCTTCACTGGAAGAGATGTTTTCTCAGTAAAAATTAAAACCCAGTTTCCTACTGAAACTAAACAACCCAAACATGCCTTGCTACTTGAACACCAGCCTCACTCTGTTGCCTTTCCAGCAGCTCTACTGGCATCCTTCCCCTCAGAGTAAGCTCAAGCAGACCTATCTTGCTAACTCTAAAAGTAAAACTGTAGTTAAGATATTGTCATGAGGGACTAGAAAAGAGTGTTTTTATTGTGCTACAAGTGTTAATGGCCCGTTTTGTAGAAAAAGGTACACTGCTTTGAGGAGCAGTAAGTTTGGCAGCTTTCTATTCATTGTCAGAATATGGCTCCTCAGCAAAACACCACTGATACACATACACATCTTCCACACTGGCACAAAGAATTAGGTCAGGCAGCCTTTTGTCCCCCTTTTTCACTCCTCAGCCCCCAGAAGCCACAGAAGGAAAGCATGCAGACACCAGATTCTTCCTTCAAACATTTTTAAACCATTCACCTCAACCAAAGCAGATCTGAATTACCCCTCTGAGAAGGAAGCTATCAAGGCTACAGTTTTACTGTCATACAGCCCAGTTTGTTGACCACCTTGGTTTATCTCCTCCATGGTTCATCTGTACAATGTAGGGAACAATTTAGCCAAAGGCTAAAGACAAAGGCTTTTCATTCACAGTGGCAAATCCTGGGCTCAGCAGGTCTGGCTGGGAAGGAGGAATGCAGTGGGGACCATTCTGGGATGTACAGCCTTGCCATCCCCTCTGTTCCTCCAGCCACTTGGTCTTCTGCTGCACACTGGGGGTGAGCAATTCACAGGCACAATATTATTGATATTTGGCCACTCAGTTTCTGCCAGTCACTCTTTCAACTTACCTCAGAAGGCGTCAGCATCCAACAGATGACCAGGGCTGCTTATACCCAAAACACTAATGTATCAATCTTGAAAATACTCACATTCAAGAACAAACCCCAGTGAGGCATTTATAACTCAACCAGACACTACAAGGTTACTCTTTTCTGCACCTGGCTTTCAGGAAGGTGACTGCTAATTTCACACCAGCTTTCCAGAAACAGGTCAGTACTGCCACCCTTGGCTTGTCATTGCAGTGGGGACCATAAATCAGTAAATAGATAAACAAGTAAAAGCTGAAGGAGGAAAAGGCAGAGAATGGGGCAGCAAGGGAAAAATCTTCCAGGTCACTGAAGTAAGAGGTGCCTGTTACCTTCTCTGTGAGAGTTTTCTCAGTACAGTCCTGCAGCCTTAGCTGGTGTGGATTATCTCTGTGATTCCCTGTCATTTCCTGGAAGACAGAAACAGGCCCACAGGCTGCACCTGTCAGTGTTCAAGCTTCATTATGCAGAGTAGGATCCAAACAGGCATCTCAATTAATCATACTCATGTATTAGTAAGTAATTCATTAATTCAATAAATTGCTTTAGGCCATGGCATAATCAGTCATGTCAGAGATTATAACAAAAATCACAAACCAAAGCATTAAACATGGACCCATCCTTGCTGATTCATCATTTTTAGCAACCATTCATGGCAGAACAGGTACACTTTATATACTTTAGGACAGGTGACGTGAAAAATTTATCATCTTAATTGTGCAGATTTCCTCTATCAGATCTGTTGGTTGAGCAGTATAAGATTTAAACTACAGAAAATTCACATGCAAACCAACTCAGAAAAAACTAAACATTTTTGTGATTTGCTCACAGATAGCCAGTAAACACTCTGCTTGATAAATGGGGCTTACAGTAACATGTAATTCCTCATCCTCCAGCCCTCAGGCACAGGGCTGAGAAGGTGCTGTAAGAACCAAAATCAGCCCCAGCTAGAGCTCTGAGAGCCCACACTGAGCAAGCTCCACTGCAATGGCATATCTCCATCATCCTATTTTCTATTGTCTGTTACCAAATAGGCCACTGCACCACATGAAGGAAATGTCAATCAATAGGTTTCATTCATTTGGACCTATCCATTTGGAAATGTTTTCATGGTAAGGAAGAAGGTCTACATCACAGAACTCAAAAAACTGGGCTTGAAGGACCTCAGACCCTGATGTCCATTTAGCCACACCTATCTCTTCATTAGCAGGTGCCTATCTAATTTGTGTTTACAGATTTCAAGTAATATAATCCCCAGGCAATGTATCCCAGTCTTTCATTTTGTCTGTGTTTAGAAATGTTTTCTTACCATCTTCCTACAAGCTAAGCTCATACACTTCTTGTTATGTCACTTGGAAAAGGTTCTGCTCCCTTGCTTTCTGCAGTAGACTTTCCTTTTGTCCCTCTGAAGTTTGCTGCCTTCTTCCTCATCCAGTTTCTCTTCTATACTCATGATTCAAACTGTGATATTTTGGGGTCAATTTCCCTTAACTATGTAGGAAAAAAAATGCAGTCTCAGATAGAACAAGACTCTTTATAGATTAATACTCATGTCATTAAGTTGGCTAAGATAGGCAAAATTAAGTTAAAGCTAGAAAAGGAGAGACAGAGAGGGGTTTTTTAAAAAATTGCCCTACATGAACACAAGAACTCATTCCTACAGGGCTACAGTGCAAGGAACAAAGTAAGATTATTTCTCCTCCTTCTGCAAATGAATTAAGTTATAAGTTTTATAGTTATACTGAGCAGAAAATGAAAAAGCTTGCTGAGAAATTCACAGTTTATCTTTTCCCAAAAAGGGGCCCTTCTTCATCCCCAAGAAATTTCCCATTATTTGACAAGTTGCCATTAAGTGATTTTGCTTTTGCTTTTATTGTCCCAGCTTGTAGATGGCATTTGGAATTTGAGTTATGTGGAGGTGTTTTACTGTTCCACGCTGCCTGAATTGAAGAACACACATGTTGTCACATGTCACACATGGTAGGGACAACACAGGCTGTACAAATGAACATCTAGGCATCCAATGCAATGACTCAGGCATGACACAGGCTGCATTCACACCATAAATTCATCATTGTAGTTTGCATGGTTTGCCTGTGACTCAATTTTCAGTTCCTTATGTATCCAAAGCTGTTACTTTTACATATTAAATAATTACACTTCAGGTGAGATGGGTCTCACGTGGTTAGCACTAACATTTTATCTGCTAGTTTAGAGCCATAACAATAGGCCTTGCTCTTGGAATTGTGCTTATATGTTCTGCCTACTTATAAATCAATTCTGAGCTTTTCTGGATATTTGTTACAAGACGTGCTTTGAGTTGTCAGAAGCAATGTGAGATCACCAAAGGCCTAATCCTGAGGAGGGCTGTGTACTCTTGTCACTGCACAGAAACCCTGACTGCTGTTGAAAGCACTCAGCAACTGAGGAGACTAAGCTCTCTGTAAGAGTGAGTCCTCCTCAAAATGGAAAAGGTCATAGGGATAATTATTTTTTATGTGTTAGGCTGTGGATAAGCTCAGTAGATATGAGATGTTTCCCATCTCCTGCCTGTTGTTATCACCATTTTCTTCCAACTGAGAGCCAGAGTACACTAAGGGCAAGATCCATCACACAAAGCTGTCTAGGGGTCTGGTCTATATTCAGCAGGTTTTGTCCCTGCAAAGTCAACAGAGAGGGAGGGGTGCCTTCCAGAGGGCAGTGAATTTTATCCTAAAACAGATGATTGAAATACATGAATTATTTCACCAAATGCCTGTTTGAGATCATGTATAATATAACTTTACAGTTGTTAAGATTCAGCAGTATGAATTACCTCAAAGGTAAAAAATGAATTTTTTTCCAAGCCAAGACCTGGTTCTATTTGAAGCTTGACACTCAATACTTTGAGGGGAGTTAAAGTAGCTGGGCAGCAGCACACACCATGAAGATTAGGGGGATTCTAATGTCCAGGATGTCAAGTGGTCCCCTAAAGGTGCAGCCCATGAGATGCCACTAGCTGTACTAAGAATATATCCAGGTCATCCTGTGGTTATGGTACACTGTTTCACAGGTAGGCATGAGCACCCTGACCTAGGAAAGAAGGTGCATTTCAAGCTCTCTTTGCCCAACACAACCACTTGAGACATTTTCTTCACATTTCAAAAACTAAGCAATGCAGGCTTTCTCCTGCAGGGAGCTAGTCCAGCTGACCTTTCACTGAGATGCAATATGCCAACTTTCCTTCTGTCTCCTGACTTGTCCATCAGTGGAAAGGAGAGCCAACTCCCATCTTTTCCATCAGTAATATGTCCATGACATGAGTTTCCCTGACACAGGACACCACTGTGGGGCAAATGTAGTGACTGACTGCTGCCTGCCTTTCACATCCTCTGTCACTCCTCAGCACTAGGGCTGTCCCTGTAGTGAAAGCAGAGATCTTCCTTGTTCTTGCTGCTGCTTCCTTGTTCTTCCCTGTGTCACCAGCCTCAGCTGACTGTCCAGACACATGGAACTCACAAATATTTTGGACCTTCACTCTGGAGATGGCAGAGCAGAACTATCCTTGTGTGGGATCGTTCTGCTCAGCAGGAAAGCTGTTGACCTTGCAGTTACCTGAGCACAACACACAAACATCCCTCTCAAATCACTGCAGCCCAGTTTCAAGCTAGAAACTCTCCTCTTCACCTGTGCACTGCTACAGAGGTTAGAGGACATGGAGGGCAGACCAAGAACAGGGCTTATGAAAAGCTGCCCCAGGTGCAGTGAGAAGCATGTTTGGTCTTCCTTCTCCCAATCCCAGTGTTTTCTACAGGTGTGGCAGAAAGCCACAGTGACCATGCAGTGGCTGAGAAGGCAGAGTGCCCTGCTGCCACCAGCCTGATAAGCAAAAGCAGCTTGCTTTTGCTGTCAGTGTTTCCTTCCTTTTTTTCATAATACTGCTTATTTAACACTTTGTCCAGATGATATCTGGCTGACAGCTGTGCATTGAGAAAGCACAGAGTGAACTGCTTTTGCAAATATCATTACCACTGAAACGGTGACAAATCACTCAGGACTTGCAGGAAATTCTACTGTCAGGAAAAGCCATTCTACTAAAAGGCTAATGACTTCTAACAGAAACCTGTGATTTTAAGACTCAGAACTTATAATAAATAGTATTCAAATGTATGCTGAACAGTCTCACTATAATTATCTACTAGAAACCTTATTGACAATATTTACAACTACTAAGCATATTAAGATAAAAGGTTCCCACAAGCGATTCTAGAATATCAATTTTATATTTTTTTATTATACATATTATAGCTTAAGAAATTAGTAATTCTACATTCAGCTGAGGAAAAACATTTTGGAAAGAGCAGATAAGTTACAAACAGCAATATTACAATGCAGAGCTTGAAAAAAGTCAGAATGGGTTTTGGTGTCTTCAGAACGAGCATCCCTGGATGTAAAGCTATTTGATGTCAATGGGAAGGCTCCTCTGAGTAGTCTTTTGGAGGTTTAGAAACTCTTTACAGTCTTCAAAATCAAAGCAAAAGTCTTTCCTTTGGACAGAAGCAGCTTGGAAGTATACAAAAAAAGAAGCAATAAAAATCAAAGCAGGATGGTCTTTCCTGAACAGCAGGAGTTTCCTTTTAACTTACATTGCCTTGGATTGGTGAGGAGTGGTGGAATCCTTGGCTTTGTGGATATGTGTCCATTTGCCTGTATTTTGACGCAAATGTGAGTATTTTGTAGTAACTTTAAATGAAAAAAAACCCACAACAACAGAGAAACATTAAGAATTGTATAAAATGGTGGAAATTCTCACAAATGGTCTACTGACAAAAAACTGATGGATTTTGTCCAACTCTGGGTAAAAGCTACAGTTGTGTCACTGAAATGCTGGGTTTACAAAATTACAAATTTCCCTACAAAACAGATAATTTCCTCTCAAATAAACTGCTTCTAGGTAATTAAAAGGACAGAATAGTTAAAAAAAAAAAATCCCTTTCCTGGTGTAATTAGAGTTTCTCAAACTAATGGTCCAAGGAATTCCCAGATACTCAGATGCCCTCTTAATTGCAGCTGAGCAGCTATAATGGTAAAAAGCAGTTCCAGATAACTCAGGGCTGGAGGGTAGACAAGCTGTAAAACTCATTCTTACTGGAAAACCTGCCAAGGCCAAGCACTGAAGGTGACAGCTGCATTCAGCATCATTTCCCCATTCTGCAATAAAATTGACAAATTAAGTGACATTTAAAACAAGAAATCTTGCTGGAATGTATGTGCAAAAGTACGCCTCACTTCACTCCTGGAAGGGAATATCCTGCAAAGACTGAGGAAAAGGCTATATCAAGGGACAAAAAGCCCTAATATTTTAAAAGCAAAGGGCTGTCTTTTCTGCACATATCCCTATTCTCGTTAAATATGAAGGATGAATACCAATTTTTCCCACAGTACAAACACATTCCTGACTTTAAGTAGATTTAACTAGACGGCTTCATTGGGATACTCTCTCCATTAGGCATATGTTTAAGCACCTCAGTAAGCCCAGGGCTGATTTTTCAAACAGTTTTATCACACAAGTAAACAGCAATAAAAGGAAATTGGGAAATAAATGCTCAAAGAAAATCCTCATTAGTTTCTAGATTCTGAGGTTAAAACTGTCTCCCAACACAGGATGTGAAAGAGGACACATTTTTCAAAGGGGCTTAGAAGCCAGCTCCCTATTGCAACCCTGAAACACCACTGGCCATTCTGAAAAGGGGGCCATGTGGACATTGAACTGATTTGAAAATAAGCCACATCTATTCATACTTCATGACTATTTCCTTTAAGTGACCAGATGATCTTTGCATAATATTCACATTTTTATCTTCAAACTATATTCACAAATATGATCTGTGACCATTTCTCAACAGCTGCATAAGTGCCAAAAATTGCACATCAAGGCAGACAAGTCAAACCTTTCAGGGCTTGCTGTTCCAGCCTGGTGCTCAGTAAATTTTGCATGAAATTCCTATTTCAGCTTATACTGAGATTTTCATGCCCAGGGGTTTGTAGGTGGGGTGGAGGGGAGGGGTGTAGTTTGGAGGGGAAGCAGCAGCCTGACATACTCAGTCCAGTCCCATGGAGGGAGGACAACCACGATGGGCAGAGGATCATGCCCAGGACATTGGGGGAGGCTGGGAGAGCTGGAGCTGTTCAGGGTGGGGAGGGAGGGCTCAGAAGGGATGTACTCATTGCCACAGCTGATGGCTACACAGCAGACAGAACCAAGCTCTTACCAGGGGTTAACAGCAAAAGAGCAGGAGGAAATGGGCACAGGTTAAAGTGATATGAGAGCAATTCTCCATGAGTGTGGTCAGACACTGGAACCAGAGTCCAGAAAGCTCAAAGGATCACCAGCCTTGGAAATATTCACAACTCATCTGGACAAGGCCATGAGCAACCTGGTCTTAATTTTTAATGTCACCCTTTTTTAGCAGACAGGATGAATCATACAATCTCCAAAATATCCTTGCAGCTTATACAATGCTATGATTGTATGATCCTCTCTATACAAGGATTTAAATGCACATGCATTTTTGGTAAATATTATCAAAGCACTTTCTGGTGATATTTGCATATGGGTGTTCTCATTTGCATACCCAGAAATTCCTGGGTGTTAAACAGTATGCAGGTTTTAAAATTTCCTTTTTTCCATTTTAACTGTGTTGTCTGACATCAAAATGAGAAATAATAGCAGACCAAAACCCTTTTATTGTATCTAAGATACAGGATGGTATTTCCCCTTAAAATATCTTTTCCCCAAAAACCACTAAGATTGAATATATATTCTTATATGAATATACTCAAAAAAAAAAAAAAGGAAAAAGAAAAAGCAATCATTATGAAGGATGATTTAAATTATAAATAAATTTTTCCATTGCCACGACTGGAGTATAATAAACCCATAACTCAGTTTCATGTATTTTGACCTAAGGATACATGAACTTTTTCAGAACAGTGGTACTTTTCTAAGTATCACAGTTTCAGTATATCCTATTTCTCTTTTTCTCCAGACACACACCAAGAAACCCATTAAATGTTTTGGATTTGGCCAATACATTTGAATATAATTTTTTCTGTTTCCTCTGAATTCTCTCCAAAGTGGGAAGTATTTCTCAGTGGCTCAGACAGTAAACACAATAAAGAGGGAGATTTTTGAAAGTGCAAGAAAATAGAAATAACAGCAGTCCTGTCTGTGACTGATGGTCAGATGCTAAAATTCTGTCTCCAACAGCAGCCAGAAACAGACACTTAAAGTGGAGTCTAACAGGGGGGTGAATAAACTACTTACTCTGAATGCTCCTCCAACCTCCACCAATCTGCAGCTCAGGGACTTTCAGAGCCTGAGGTGATTTCCATGTACTCAGAAACCTCCACAGATTGGTGAGTGCTAATGGCCAGGTTAGTCCATCATTCTTATGTATGAAATCAGGATTGTTGATTTCCTGTGTGTCCCATTTTAGATTAAATTTTCTTTCTTTTTCTATTCACAATTCCTTATGCCCAATCCCTAGCCATGCAATATTTTTCTGCAGTTCTGCACAATCAGCTCTCAACTTTACTACTCTGAAGAATTTAGTATCATCAGTACAAGTCTGTCAACAGTCTATATTCACCCACTTTTAGAGAACATTGTACATAAATTAATTCATAAATTCATATTTTGAATTCCACAGGTCTTGGCACAAAGCATTCTGGATCTCTCTTCCCTGGGAAAACTTACTACTTTATCCCTCTTACCTATCTTTTAAACAACTATTGACTTTTTTGCCTTCCTTTTATTCCTTGGCTTGTAAAGGAATCTTGGGGGAACTCAACCTCAAAGAGAGGTGCTGATCCCTTCTCCCGGTATCCAGTGGCAGCATGTGTGGGAATGGTTCAAAGCTGTATTGTCAGGGGAGGTTTAGACTTGTTTTGGAGACATTAAGAAACATTTCTTTACTGAGAGGGTGGTCAAAAACTGGAACAGGCTTCCTGGAGAGCTGGTGGATGCCCCAAGCCATCAATGTTTAAGAGGCATTTGGACAATGCCCTGAACAATGTGCTTTAACTTTTGGTCACCCTGAAGTGGTCAGGGTGTTGGGCAAGATCTTCCTTGTAAGTCCCCTCCAACTATTCTACTCTAGTCTAGTCTATATCAAACTACTTGGAAATCTATGTGGGTGGTGCCAACCAGGTCTGCTGCAGCTACATGCAAAGAATACCAACAGGAGACACCTTTCCACTACAAAAGATGTGGAGTGACATCCTCCAAACATAATATTCATTCTTACTTCCATGGATTATACTCTTTTCTGATTCAACAGAACTGCTCAGTACAGATGTTTGACATCAGATTTTCCCTAGTCCCCTTTCAAAAAGCTATTTAATTCCTAAAAATGGCAGAAACTAAGGAAATGTGCAAGAGAGTCTCTACACCACAGCTAGCAGCTGAGCTGCTTTATCCCCACATTCCTCTGGAATGCTGAGGTAAACACTATTTCATCCTGGTGACTCGCTGTTTTTTTCATTTGATGTCTTTGTTTTAAAATTAGTCACATACTTTTGGTGATTCAAAAGTTCAAAGCTGAGCTAGGAGCAGAGCATATTACATTCCAAAGCTGTATAAGTGCCTCACTCCTCTTTGTAAGAAACAGTTATGAACATGGCATCTTTAGAAGAGCTACACAGACATAAGATATAGATATAAGTATTTTCTAAATTAAAATATCCACTCAAGTAATTCAGGTAGACCTGTTGCTGTACACCCACTTCATACTCACAGTGATGAAGTCCCAGTTCCATGGTCCTGCCCTCGTTTTGAGGAACCCAATTACCTTCAGTCCTATGTACATTTAGGATTGTTCAGTCAATGAAATATAATCAAATGCCTAAGCACAGCAGAAATGCCACTGATGTGGGTCTACACCACAGAAATGCATTTCATAAATTGTTTTCCTCTGTAAGTATTTAGCACAAAAGCACACAGAGGGAAAAAAAAAAGACTGAAAAAATAAAATTTTTCATCCATTGGTGCAATCTCCTCTCCCAGTCAGCACATTTCAGCTGGCACACAGTAATTTACTATGTCATGGTAACGTGTTCATGGATTCACTTTCCTTAGCAAGAGGTCTGCTGCAGACCATGGGCTCCAATAGACCAGTACAATCCTGATCTATATTTTTCCACAGTGGGAAAAAGAAATATGAGCTCACTGTTTCAGAGACTGAAAGTTTTTGTGCAGCAATATGAAATTTTAAGTAGATCCATTATATATCCCTGTGGGTTTACAGAGAATGTACTTCCTTGCCTCTGGAATAATTCTTGGATGCAAAAAACAAGTCTCCCTCTAATCTGTCTTTCTGGCAACAAGGCCAGCCCTTTATCATTGCCCTAATGTTGTCAATTACTTTCAGTTAATGCCAGATCCCTCTCATTAATGTCAAGAAAACATAAGCTCCTCTTTTTCCCTGAATTCCCCTTATGGAGGCAAGTGTTGCCTGTAGTGGAATGTGTGCCCAAATGCAGTCAGTGGGAATTGCTGTGTGAGGCTGTAAACATGATGCTTGCCTAATGCTCATGCTGCTTAAGACCTGAGAGGAATAAAAGAAGTTTCATCACTGTATGCCTCTTTTCTAACTCAAAGTAGGGATTAGGAATTGTGAACTTTTTTTTTTCCATTGTAAATTAATAGGCATAATAATCCTATCAGTATTTTTGCACTGGTAAGTGATTTCATTGAGCAGTCTGTATCTACCTTAGCCAATACACACCAAAACAATTTAAAACAAAGAATTCAGCCAGTGCAGCATGTGTGTCTGTGCAAGGACCTGCCTGTGCCTCCACCCAGCTGTAACAGTCCTTGCAGATCCACCCTGGCAGCCCATCACTTCACCCAAACCCCCTCCCTTACCTCACACCACCTCCAGCATCTCCCAGCTGCAAATCCTTCCCACTGCTCGTCAGCACCAGATTTGGCAGAAGCTTTTTTACATAAATCTGTAACGGAGAAACCCGTGGTGTTGGGGGTGGGGGGGACAGCATATTTATTGCTTTTGCAGGGCAGAGGAGAAACTCAGATTATTAAGGCTCGGTTTTCACCGTTGGTGGAAAAAATAGGACTAAAAGAAATGGCTTTACAAAGTGTTTAAGCTGCCCACCCACAGCATGTACTCAGCATGTGTATTCAGGTCAGCATACTATTTCCTATGAGTCACGTTCAGCACTGCCTTAGCTGCATATTTTAGTCAGTGATCTTAGCTGAAGCCTGTGCTGTGAGGAGGCTGGCAGTGTCCAAATTTGTTCTAGTATCCTGGAATTTGCTCCTTTGAGTGTTGTGACTCATTATAATCCTACAGAATTGAGCTGTTTCTGTGTACCATTCCCACTGAGCTAATGAAATAGTTAAAAACCCCATCCGTGGTACAGAATAGCAACACAATTGTTATAGAATTAATAATACAATATGGAGGTGGGTTATACAGCTCAAATGCAGCTACACCAGTATTATCTAGCTGAGCATTTGCTGAGGGAAAAGGCCAAAGCTTCTTTTCATAATGCAGCTGCCTGCTTCAAGTTCCTTATTACCCCTCTCAGCTAGCAGCATGACTATCATTTTTGGCTGTACAAATGTGGGAAACTAGTCAGAGAGCTGCTCACAGGAGATCACTCAGCCCACAGAGGGGTGGATGCTCACCCATGCTTGCTCTGCCACCACTGGCATCTCCCAGCTGCTGGTGGCTACTGCAGGCTTGGGTGCCACCTGTGAACCCCCAGCCTCCCCAGGGAAAGTAACCAACAACCATGTTGTGTCTGCAAGAGAAACAGAAGCTCCAACTCTAAATCCACCCAGTGAAATATCCATGTAGTCATCTTTCTCTAACCTGGCTTGTGCTGGCCCCTTGAGCCCTATAGGGTACACTTAGCTGGAAGTTAGCTGCTACATCAGTTTTATGCTTCTTCAAGGCTTGCCCAGCCCTTTGAAAAACAAACCCAAGGACTTCAGTACTTGTGGTGTTGCAGCAGGAAGCTGTGTTGTTAAGAGATGCTTTTTATCTTACAGCTCATAAGTACAACCTCTAATGCATGTTAGGATGACAGGTGCCACAGCCCCAAGGGATGAGGAAACTCCAAATCTTCTTCCACAATAAATGGGGAAGGAGAACAGCCAGGAACAGCAGAATGGAGCAGAAGGGAAGACCAAGAGATTTACAAGATGGTTTTGTTTTCCCTATGACCAGTGAGTCACTGCGGGATTGGGTTCCTCACCCAGCTTGGCTGCACACGCAGAGAGGAGCAGCAGAATGGCTCCCCACACCCAGCAACCATTTCACCAGAGGCAGAACAATTTACTGACTTTGTGTAAATGGGTAGGATCATCACTTGGGATTACAATTAACACTGGAAGAAGATCCAAGGAGTTGTAAAAGTTTAAAGGGATGCCTGTCACGTAATATTCTCTTCAATTTAAATTATATCAAAATCTGGAGCATATGCCTAATAAGCAAGAGTAGAATTAATCCCCTAGCTGTCAGCGACAGTGCTCTGAAATGGTGACTTACATCTAATTACATATTTTTATAAAGCCTGGTTGCAATCAGTTAGCTTCTGCCCCAGCTCACAAAGAGAGGAACCATAGCTGCAATGTGAGATTACACATCACAACTACAGGGTCATTTGCACTTGTGTTAAAATAGTTAAAGCTGAATGGAGACAACACCTCCAAACTCAAGGAGAGTAGTGAAAAATGAGAGCTTGCAACCAACACCCTTCAGCTCTTTATGCCTGAGAAAGGGCACAGAGAAGCTTCTATCTTTAATGCATAGTTCAGATCCATTTCCTTTTGATCCTCACTGCTGCATCCATGCTACCACCACTAACTGGCCAGGCCATGCCACACCACTGCAATGAAAGCCAGGTAAGAGACTTCAGAGGCTTGTTTGGGGTTTTTCAGGGAACCTATAATGCCTCCTAATAAGTGAGGTTAAGATAAGAGGAGCTACTAGAGATCATATGCTCATATATTTTTAGGGTATTCTTAATAATCTTGTTTCCTAAGACATTATAACAGTGAAGCAATCTAACCATCTTAGAAAAGGCTATTCTGAATTTTCTTGCTTTTTTCTCCTAGATGAAAGAAACTTCTTTTTCTGGCTGAAAATGTGTATTTCCATACTGAGGCTGATATCCACTGTGGGATGTAAGTGCATGAGTTTTATTAGCTCTGTTTCCTCAAATGAAGGTCAGTAGCAAAAAGCCTGAAATTTTCAGCTTCCAGGGTTCTAACATCAGACTATATCCCCCCTCATGCTGTTTGCTAGAGTTAATATTTATTGCTGCAGTAAAATAAGAGAATTTTAATCTAGGAAATACTTCCTACAGCAAGCCAGTATAATATTTTGGGCCTACAATTTCAGTTTTGTTTGTATCAACCCTGAAAATGAGGGTTGGACCTAATGATGAATGAGAAGAACAGTGCCCAAGCAAAGAGGAATTATAACTTACAATCAGCCTTTGTACTAAGATGTATCAACTCAGCTTTGTGTTCATTCCCAGTGTTGTAAAACCACTTCTCATGGCTGACTTGGCCCACTCTGCTCCTCTGCACACTTGGATACCCCCAGTAAAATGCCTTTTTTTCCAATAGAGCCTGCTGAGGCCCACAGTAACTTTTGACAGTGCATGAAGTAAAGCTGGTGAGAGCAGCCTCTCTCCCCAAGTCACCTCAGACTACATTAGAGTTTATATTCATATGGAAAAACCTGTCTTATGATTTCCATCAAAAATGTTTTTTATTAAATCCCCTCTAGACACAACTGATTGGGACTTTTAATAATGTATTCAGGTTTTCTCCCATCAATCATCAACCAAATTGTTCTTTCTTTTTTTTTTCTTCCATTATTATTGAAAGATTAGCTCCACCATGCAGCACTAATTAGGAAGGAGGATTGATTGAAAAGGCAGCATTTCATTGAACAATTGTTATTCCATTTTTTGCCAGGTTAAGGCAGGCTTCTGCCGTTATTTTTACATAACCTAGCCCTTAGAGATAGAAGCAACATCCTGCAGAGAGCAGAAACGACTTGCTTAGGAATACATCCATAAACCTGACAAGAATCAGCATCCAGAGACTGCTCCAACTCCTGTCCGCAGTCTTTTAAAGTTTTCAGCTGAAGTATAGTGAAAATGAGTTTCTGCAGTGCTGGATCCCAACCAGAGAGAAGAGTGGGTACTGCAGGTTTTCAGTCAGGAATCTTCAACAAAAAGCAACAACAAAAAAACCATCCCTTGCTTTTATTTGATAAAAGCGTCTGTAGGAGCTGTCTGTGTGAGGAGGGTAAGAAACTTGTTATTTTCCCTGGCACTGGGAGAGCAAATAAAAGCTTCCAGCAGGCAGTTTTGCTAATAGAAATTGATTTAGTGGTAGAAGTGGTCTCTGTTCATCCCAGGAATGCATGCTGGGGAGGGGTCCCCCACTGCAGCTGAACTCACATTAATCCAAGTGAGAGCAGAAAGGATAATCTTAGGGACTCAGACTAGGCACAGACATCCAGCACCTTCCCTCTCCCTCAAAAGAGAGAAAGTTGGAGTTGAAACCTGGACCTGTGGCCAGAAATCACACAGCAGCGGTATCTTTGTAGCAGATTGAAGTAACCCTGGAAAGGACGTGTCTGCTCCTTGGTATGTGCCATTAGGCTTTTACAATATTCATTAGAAAGGGGCCCAAATTACAAAATATGGATATGAATTTGGCCTGTCCAGTGGGTCAGGACTTAGATGTACCACTAGCTTGAGAAGATGAAGTTAGACAACATCAATTCCTGGGCAGGATTTGCATTCACTTCAAGACATCTGAACTTGGAGCTGGTTGGGAGGAGGACTGAGGCATGAACAAGTGATTTCCCTATGAAATACCTCCTGAAAACCATAGAAGGGGCCAGAGGAGCTGCTCCAGCTATGGGAGCATCCAGCAGCCTCTTCTGAAGTGGAGGGATACTGAAGGAGGAAAAAACATAGATTTTTCTGGGAAATGAGGTGAGTTCATAAAGACTTTTCATGAAGCCAGGGAGCTGAAGGGGTAGCCAGCTTAGATCAGTAGCTCCAAAAAACCGTGCACAGTCCTAACAGCATCCTAAAAAATCCCTCACAGGTCTCTTCCCTTGAGTCAGTGGGTCTTCACAAAGAAAGAGAAAAGCCTGAGCACTTCTTGTAGCTTTATTTCAGGGTTTAGCCCAGGCATGACTGCACAGTAGCTTGTTGCTTGTTCAACAGTGCAGCAGGAATTTCTCCAACAGAAAGAAGGTAGCTGAGATCAAGGAGATGACCAGAGATATTCTAAATACATAGGAAATAGATAAATAGAAAGACCAGAAATTTTGCCTGAAACTAGAAGTTAAAAGGAGCAGATGTGCTGTCCTTTGTGGATGCCCACTGCTGAAAGCACAGCAGCCCAATTTCCAACAGGGTTTTCATAACACTACCACAATACTCAACTATTAATAGAAGCAATTTCTATCTGGATTGATGGGAAAATACCACAACACAGATGACTTCATTGATCTTGAGAAAAGGTGTGAAAATTAATTTCATCAGGGTCAAGGAAGAGCAGCTTTTCAAGCCTCTCCTCATTTCTGCACTTCCTGAAAGCAAGTGCCTTCCCTTGGTCTCACCTCCTGTCAAGTCTTCTTTCCATCTCAGGCCAAACCAAACCTCACTGGGCTCTTGCTGGCTCAGGCCACCAGAGGAGAGCAGAGGAACTGAGGCAGTTTCTATTCTGTTAGGATCCTGAGCTCTAGGTCTGTCTGTAGGCAGTAAGCAGAAAGATGCTTCATTGGGTTTTCCACCTTTGGAAGAATTTAAAAACCTGCTGAGATCACAATTTGCCATCATTTGACATTGCTCCCACTGTCCTCAATGCATCCTGGTTCAGGTGTCCAGTGAATTGAAGATTCCGTGCCACCCCTCTCCAAACCTCAACAACTCTCCCCCGAGGCAAGTAGTGCTTCCCAGAGCTGTTTCCTTCTCTTTTTCAAGGAATCCCAGCACATCAGCTCCACCTCTCTGCAAGGCTTCTCAAGAAAGTTCTTTTGTATAAAACATTGGCCCCGATAACTGCAAATGAAAGACAAATTCAGCAGATAAATGAGCTGGATATTATTTTATTGTAATTTAAACAATCATTTTTGAAGTGTGTAAGATTATATAGAACCTGTAATCAGAGCCAAGAGATGTCACTGAATAATACATGACATGATATAAATTAAGGAAAGAATGATTATATGTAATAAAAAGAATAAGAAATTTCTTCTTGCAGGAAGGATAGGAACCACATTATTGCTGAGCAGAGAGTGATAAAAATCATCTCCTTATGAATAAAGCAATGGGGAAAGGAAATGCCAGAGAGAATGGAAACAACCAAGGAAGGCTTGGCCAGGACTTAGCAAGCAAAGCCAGGAGCTTATAACTCTTCCCAAGAGCAGTGCAGTGATGCTCACAAATAATTTATTCCACAAGTAATGTACAAACTATTGATGAGTGCTTTTTGGTTTTGTTTTTCAAAGGGTTTTACTTCCTACAACTTCTTGGCTGATAAAAAAGCCTGGCATAATGATGAGCTGAGGAAGGGGAATTGTGAGCCAGCAGGAGAGCAGCTTCCCCTGTGCTGGAGTTACCCTGTGTGGGGGTCCTGGCACAGAGCAGGAAAGCCTCTCCAGACCTGGTGTTGTCCTCACAGACACCCCTGTTCCACCCACAGATTTACCTCCTTCTGAGTCAGCTGAGGGGTTAAAAGTGCATTCATTCCATGGAAATTCAGGCCTCCCCATCTCCTGTATTGAATAGCTATCTAATAAAAGAAATTGCCTGTGTCCAACCACCCACAGTAGCCTAATCACTCAAAACAGCATCATCAGCCACCAGGGTGTGACAATACCTCTAAGAATGTGGCACGCTGGCAGCACCAACGCTCAGAAGCTTCTAGCTTGTAAAGACAGTATTTATTACTGCCTGTCCCTCAAAAGCTTCTATCCCCAAAGAAAGCATGGCAGACTATAACTTGTACCCCTTAAACCAGAATTACTGATGGTTGAATAGAAGTTCCTATAGAGTTGAACATCTTTTCACCCATCTTAGAGGAAAAAGATGAAAAACATAAAGATATGCCATGCTGAGGACAGAGCAGCAAATAACTGTGCCTCCTGTCCTGTGGTCTGAACCTCCACTGCCTTGCAGAATGAAAAACAAGGTAGTGCCCATACTTCAGACAAAAAATTCTGCCACAAAGGTGAATTGCAGAGTCAGATTTGGTAGATGAAAGGGGCATTTTCTGCTAAATTTAGCAACTACCCATAGTGGCAGGTGGCAGAGAGTCAGACATTCGTATGCTGGGCTTGAGAACTTCTACTGAAAATCAGACAAAATTAAGTTCCTGTTAAAGACAAACCATGACGTTCCCAGGATAGATCTATAGTTAAAGACGTGCCTTCAGCTTGAGAATGAGAAAAGTGCAAAAATCATTTTTGCACCAGTTTAATTATCTTCTTCAATCTACACACTGTAATGAGCCTCCTATCCCGTAATACATGAGCCATTCTCAAGCATATCAGCATATATCATGACACCTTTTCCATTGCTTTCTTCCTTTGCAGCCAGCAGGAGAAAATAACCTTATTATGTTGCAGCTTGGGCTGGGAGTAGGAGGCAAAAGGGCTGCAGTGCTCACTGAAGAAAAGCTGGGTCAGCAGCCTGAGCTGGCATCACACAGGGCTCCCAGCTCCTCTGCATGGGTGGAGCAGCAAGTTCCCCAAATCCCAACACAGGATTTTGTAATAAGCAAAGGGTTCGTTGGCTGGGTGGGGTTTTTTTAGTGCTGTGACTTCTGAAGAGGGAGAAATGCCCCGTTAATCAGGAAAGAAATTATGTTACCACAGCAATTTAGTATGCAGGATTGATTTTTAAATGAAAAAATATGCAGTCTTACCATCATGTCTGGAGCCAGTTCATGTACAATACATATTTCTCCATACTTTCTTCATTATAAAAATTAGTTATTTCAACTTCTACCTCTACCATATCCATTTTTCCTCCATTATCTGTTTACAGTGTAGCATGTCCAGCATACTCTCCTAATGCTTTTCCAATGAAAAAAAAAAAAAAATTGGCATTAACACCTGCACCTTGCTTCATATATTCATCAAGTCTCTAGATTCTGCTGGGATCTCCCTTGGCACCTGTGAGTTTGGGGTTAGTTTTCCAGCTGCTCTCACTTTCTTGGGGCAGTCATTGCAAAACCCTCCCAGCTGGCACTAGTGTAAGGAGAGTAATGGATAGTTTTCAGTGAATGAAACTTCAGAGTTTAGAGTTTACTATTTTGGCCAGAATTTATAGTTTGTTAGTTGTTACAAAGTAGTCTAGACAGAAAAAAAAATCTGACTAATAATAATCACCTTCATTAGAAAGTTTGATTCTATTTTAAAAATTCAATTCTATGAAAGTGATGCACATCCAAGAAAGAATTCTTAGGGAAAA
>VWYP01028830.1:918075-937756 GCA_013400435.1 Pycnonotus jocosus | reverse complement strand
CTTTTTTGCCTACTTCAAGTAAGGACTTGCAATCTTAAACCTTACAGTCACAGAAATGCATGAGCTCAGGAAAGTACATTACAAATTCTACTTCCTCTGAGGTGACTGAAACTTTAATTTAAAAGATATGAAGAAAGCTTGGAAATTGTCTTTTCTAACTAGCAGTATTTACAGATTTTTTTAAACTTTATCTGTTTCCTCATGGTTGGTTTGCAAGTTAGAAACATTGAGAATACCTTGCTGAATAATAAATATTAATGTAAATATTAATTTATTTAAGCTGTTTTGAAAGGCTCAGTGTCATATCATGCCTAAAGAGACCCATTAACGGCTTCTTGAAATTTTTAATCTTTTTAAATACCCATGATCTTGATAACCCTCTCCTGGTTTTCTCCATCTCCACTTGCTAAAAATTTGGATAAAATTGTGTTAATAAAGCCCAGTACATCAAAAAGAGAACAAACCAAGTTTAGTAGGTGAATTTTCCTTCTAATTTTTATTTTGCACTTTCTTGGTCTCTTTCAGCAGAGATCTCAAAAGATTTCATAAGAGCATATTGAGTGATAGATAAATTACACCTAATAACATGCCAGGAGAGAGTACAGTTAGATAAACAGAAACATATAAAATTTAATTGCCAAAGGTCAAATAAAAAGTGATTTGTAAAACCAGGGCAAGCGCCTAAAGAGTCCTAACTATGGTTCCTGCAATTTACTCTGTGAAATATATCAGGCCTGATTTGCAGCTGCCTTCATATTTGTGTAATTATTTAGTGCAGTGCAAGACAAGTGTAAAACAGGAGTAAAATTGGTGCCAAATCAAAATAGCAGAAGTATGAAAGGATGAACAAGGGAGAAGACAATGCAAAATCCCTAAATTCTTGCCCATCAAGACCAGCTTGTCTCTGGTTCATTAACTCTCTTGTTTACCTACCAACATAAATGATAAATTTTGTAGTGCTCTGTTGACAAAAGGGTTGGCCAGTTATCATTTTGCTGATGGATGACTCTGCAGCAAATTAAATCATTATAGGTGTACTCTAGGTGTCATACCACTTTTTCCTTCTGTTTTTTCAGCAATGACATGTAGGTAAAACTAGAATTCAGATTTTGGGGGGGTTGGTGTGTTGTATATCAGAAGGCTAAAATCCGGGTCTTAAATTTAACAGATTTCTCTTAAATATAGGTTTATATCACATACATAGATATCTCAATTTTCACATCTTGTTGCATAGGCCTCAGGTGAGACTCATATCATGATAGACAATATTAAATGCAACTTACTTTGAGCAAATGATAGAAAGAATAAAGTAACATTAAAATACTTCTCACTAAATTAAAAAGTTACTAATTTAGCAAACTGCTTCTCATAACATTATCCCTTCTTGTTAACAGATATTCCCAGCCAGCACTTCAGAACACACTCATTCTCAGCAGGGACCAGCAACTTATATTAAAGTGTTTGAGACATTAAGAGACAGTCACTAGACCCACTGTATTTCAGATTCATCCTACCTAGAAATGAACTAGAAATGTTATATTGGAAGGATATTTTAGTGGCTAATGCATAACCTACATAGTAAAACACTGGTGAGGAGGAGGAGATCTGAGGATACTTTCTGTTTTCACTAACCACAAAAACTTTGAACTCTACTCCAGTTCAGATGTAAATATTTTATTTTGACACAAAATGCTTATGTTTTGAAGCATTTTGGCTGGGTTTCACTGTAATGGTACATTCTCCTGCTCTGAGCTTTTGGTCCATGCCCACCTTTGGCTGGGACATTTTTCCTGAGCAGTCTCACCTCCCCTCTTACAAAACAGCCTTTTCCACTACTTGCAAGACCTAGATTTGGGTGGAGATGGGGTAAATACTGACAATAGCCTTTTCAACAGCCTAAACAAAATTAGAAAAAAATATAATTCAGAAACTGCATTTATGCCCATTTCATTGTTTCCCTATGAGAATTCTTTTTTTAAAATGTTGATAATTTGGCTTTTTTTTTTTCTTGACAGGATAAAAGTTAGGGAAAAAAAAAAACCTTTACATCTTCATCAAGGTCTAACCTTATGTCTCCCAAAAATAAAATCAAAAAAGAAAGAAACAATTGTCCTTTAAAAAAAATCAACAAGCAAAAAAAAAGCAGGCAAAACCAGAAAAGACACTGCAAGTCACTTTTAAATTAACAGCAACACTAGCTCATTCTTCTGAATATGATATTAAAAAAACTGTTTTAAAATATAAATGGTAAGATACCAGGCTAAATGTTTTTTACAGTGACTCTTTGACTAAAGTGCTTTTCGTAGTACTGTCCATCCAAAGACCTCACGGCAATTTTCCAGCACTGATGCGCTAACTCCCCTGACATTGACAAATACACTGCTGTTCTCTTTAGCAGTTATGGGAGCTGAGTCACAGAATATAAAGTCTCTCACAGGAGGCTTTACAAGAAGCCAAAGTTTTCTAGGTGTGTTGGTTCTGCAACTCCGCAAGCAGGCAATTTCCTCCACCCTGCAGGTGCCAGGTCCAAAATCCTCAGCTGCATCTTCAGCAATGGGGGTGTCACACGCCCTCCTTGCCCCTCTGTGACATGGGCTTTTCCTGCAGCCCCCATCACCACTGCCTTGTCCACACCTCCAACCTAAGTATCCTTAATTGTTCCACTATAAAGTATGCCTGGACACAGTTCTAGAAAGGTCTAGATGAAGGATTTTACGGGCTCTATTTGAAAGCCACAATCAGCTGCAGACCGACCCTAAGACACCCAACTGTTGTGTCCTTTCACCTGGTGCTTCTTCCCAAGCTGTTGTGTTTTGCTCCATATGCTCCTTAATATCCAGTTCACTCCCAAATCATCTCCCTCACCTCACTCCAATTCCCACTCAAGCTGTCTGGAGAGGAGGTGGGAGGGTAAAGACAGGGAGGATGAAGAAAGTCTGTGGTTAAATGTACCCTGAGATACATTCATGCTACAGTGAGAAATGGTGTTATTCTTGCTTTCCCCATCTCTCTTCCTCTCCTCCCTCACATCTACTCCTCTGCCTATGATCTGTGTTTCTCTCACAAAGATTTGATAATGCTTTCTCAGGGCAAGAAGAGGAACTGTGTGTGGCAGGAGTGAGCAGTGCAGGAGCTCACAGTCTCTCCCCAGCCCCAAGCCAGGGCTGTTCCCCCTGTGCCCTGCCCAGGGTCTTCCTCCCCAGGCAGAGGCTGTGCCTCTACTCCTGTACATCAGAATCCTTGTGTGTTTGGGAGCACATGGGAAAAATGCAAGCTAAAGAGGAAGCAAGCCCTTCAACTTGGCTCAAATGCATATTTTCAATGTTTAACCTTTTAAAATGGCATCAGCATTGCACCACAATTAGTTTTTAATATATCACTGCCTAAAT
Source organism: Pycnonotus jocosus (assembly GCA_013400435.1). Lineage (NCBI taxonomy): Eukaryota > Metazoa > Chordata > Aves > Passeriformes > Pycnonotidae > Pycnonotus > Pycnonotus jocosus. The sequence continues at coordinate 934,367 of VWYP01028830.1, read as the reverse complement.
CCATGTATCTTCATTCCAGGTATTATTTGCTGTAGAAAACATGATGACCTGCCACCACAGCATACACATTTGAAACGCATTCCAGGATTAATTAAATTATTAATTATCATAAAATATCACCGTCAGCTATTTTCATCGTGCTGTCAATGGCCTGTGTACACAAGCTAGGGAGTGCACACACCTTGTCTGAGGTAACAATGGTTTGCATAAATCACAGGTAATAATCACTGTGAATAATGACTAGAATTCTCAGTCCAGCCACATTCATCTTAGAGAAGATGAGAGTGACAAGGGTGAGAAAAAGACTCCAAGATCAAAAGATCTTGCTTGTGCTGGCAGCAGAGGCTGACAGATGAAAAATACAATGAACCCAAAAGGTACAAGCAACTGAATTTACCACTGGTTCTTGTAAGCAATGTATAATCAGTAAAACCCTATTGAAGATGTGTTTGAAGCATATGAGGAAATTGGGAGAGGGAAAGCCTCACATGAGGTGAATCTTCCTGGGACATGCTTTGTTTTCCAGAAAGGCAGTTAGAAGTGCTGGAAGTGAGCTGAGGAACAGCCCTTCGTACCAGAAAAGCATACAGCTAACCAATTTTTCTTCCGCCTTTATTGAAAAGAAACTACAAACCAGAGTTCCTCCTCAAGGCTTCCTGCAGGGCAGTGGGAGCTCCTTTTCTCCTGCTCAGTTTAGCAAAGCCATGCAGGAAAGGGAGGTGATAATCCCCAGGCGATATTTCACTTAACACTTCTCTGGGAGGCAATAATTCCTCTGTGCCACAGGAACCAGAGTAATGGAAGCAGGCTCTGTCTCAGAGAAGTGTGTTAATGTACTTGCAGCACATAAAGGACATTATTATGAGCTTAATCCAAGTTTTGATGAAAGCACTGTAAAGCTCTTATAAGGCCTTGGTGACATTAGGCACTTTCACTCCAGAGCAGGTGCTGTTTGGCAGCCCTGAACACTGAGAGGCTCCAACTAGAGGAAACCCAGGCCTGAGCCAGGGACCAGATATGCAGATGGATTCCACACACTGAAGGTGAGTGAGCCACATCCTCCATCCCTTACCTTCAGGGTGAGGACAACAGTTCTGGCTTCAGTAAATAAGGAAACATAAGCACGTAGACACAAACCCAGAAGTAATAAAGGAGTTTCCCATTGGAGTTTCTCTATATTAGGGCTGTATGACAAATTTCAGTTGCTAATTCACAAGAGAAGTCTGGGAGCATAAAAACTGGGGAACTGAGCCCTATCCCTTCCTTTTTTTTGACAACTTATTTCCTCCCTAGACATCCTTTGGCTCATCCACCTTGTAGGCACAGGTTCTCTTCAGCTTCTTTGTGCACCTAACATCAAGTTTTCTTCCAAGCTTATTTCTCTTCACCACCAGTAACAGCAGTGCGTACTGCAGCCCACATGCTAACATATCCTTCTGCATTTGTAAGGGCTGTTGTGGACTAAGACATGTTTCATGAAGAAATGGAGAAAATAAGAGAGAGCGGGAAAATGGGGCTAACCAGGGCTAAAAGCGTTAGAACATCAGTACAAAAATGTATCTGTAAATTATGGCCTTTGCTATTTTTATCTATCATTTCAGAAAGAGCAATAATGATGGATACCACCTTTATACCTCAACTCTTCAAAGGTAACTTGTCCTCACGACTTTGCCACTGCTGCATGAAAAGGAGATTCTCCCTAAGCAGGTAAGGAAGGCAGAGCAGCTCTGCATGGGACTGTGCCCAGTGATTTAGCTGCAGAGCTGCCACTCATTTTGCCATGTTGCTGTAGAGAAGCTAATTAGCCCCACTGAGAGTCAAGCTTTATTAGCCTCAGTGCATGTTTGTTAACCTTGTCTCACCATCAGGGACAACACTTGGCCAGCGCAGGACAAGGGTCTTTGCACCAGACGCCTGCACACAGACCTGCCACATATTCTGGGTCTGTCCCTGTGCAGTGTGCTGCCCCAGGATCCTCAGTGCCCTGCCCAGGTGGGGAAAATGGGGGCAGGATTCACCCTGCTCCCCATTTCTTTCCCACTACTACTTCTCTCACATGCAAACATCGCAGAGGGCCTGCACCAGTTCAGCAGAAGCAGAATTCTGCCCTACAGCTGCTGCCCACCATAGGATTAACCACGCTCACTCCTGTTACAGCTGTGCAACTTCAGCTTTGGAACTGAGCTGGTGCTTGCTCTCAGTAAACACTGTCAGCAGGTATTTGGCACCTACACTCCTGTTGCTCCAACTGCACTTTAGGCTCGAAGTGCCAATGTTAGTACAAACAAGACTGAGGATAGCTGAGGATGGACCATGCATTGAGGCACCTTGGCCTGAACCTGCCTCTCCACACAGGATGTGGGAGGCTACACATCCATGGCAAGGCACCAAAGGTGCTCAAGCTTGTGGAATTGCTCAGGGGCTGCAACTGGAGCAAATGTGGAATGTGTATGAGCATGGAGATTAGGTCTGATAATGGCTTCAGGCTCTCACCCTAAAAACAAAATAACCTTCTTAATCTGAAGAGAAGAAAATAAGGGAAACACATTGGTCAGAACCCCAAAGAATCCCCAGGACAGAGATGGGAATCAAAGCTGCCTTGAGTCCTTGCTTACTTCTTGTATTACTTGGTCACTGCTGAGAATATGAACTAAGGCCATGCATCATCTTTAACAGAAATGTCTGCAATGACCCAGGGCATTGGGAATAAGTTCCTTCAGCCTGTTTGCTGGACCCCATGAGCTCATTTCAGCTGTGAAGCTTTTCTGGATCCTGTTGCCCTTCTGTACTGAAACAGCTACACAGATCGGGACCTGGCCACAAAATTCTCTCCATGGCACCCTAAGCCTCCAGGTCTGCCCATGTCCTGCCTTCTCCAGCCATTCCTGGGCTTGAATGAGCACATCTCTGCAGTGACTCTAACAGGCACACGCTGTCTCTATGGCAATGAGAGGCAGGAAGAGCCTGGGAAAGATGCTGCAGAAAGGACTGTCTGGCACCAGGAGGAGACAGCAGAATGTGCAGAAGACCGGAGGGAAACATTCCCTGCAGGCTTAGGAAAGTGATGTGGCCACGGGATGACAATGAGGGACCCAAAGGAAGACAGCAATAAGAGTCAGTTTTCTTCAAGGCAGGTTTTCCTTACCATTAATGTTTTTATTACCTTTTATTTATAATGGATTAAATTTTAACCACACAGTACTGTAAAAAGTGCTTACTGCACACCACCCAGCTAAATCTCCATTGGGTTCCTGGAAATTGAAATATAACCTTTCCAGCTCTCTAGTGCAGCACTGCACTGCATGTTATGTACTTTGTTGCAGCACAGGAAGGGTTATTATGAAATAACAAGTACTGCATAAGAGTACTTTCAGGTGCTCTCTGTATTTGTGTCAGGCTTTTCCCTCTTTGGAAGAACTGCAGTTAAAAGGCATTACATTAGCATAAAAACCATATTTAACTAAAAACATACCTACTATTACAACTGATGATTCAGAACAGGAAAGGAAAGAAAGTAAGACTTCTAATTCACTCTTACCTATTTATTGTTTGTTTCCTTTTTAACACTTCAATCAGACAAGAGCAATGAAATAGCCTTGCCAGGCTCAGCCTCTGTTTGTAGCTACATCCAGTTCTCAGGTACTAGTGCCTTCATATACAAGAACAAGGGAAATATGTTACAAATGTACACGTTTTAATTTTGTCAGGATTGGATGCGTCACTAGAAAAAATGCAATAAAATCTGCAGTCTGTTTCTGCTATAGACCAAACTACTGATCATGATCAAGACAATATGACAGGGATTATTAGTCACATTAATTGTTACAATTCATATTCACAAATTAGTTTTAATCCTGCGTGGTTTTGCTTTCAAAATCCAATCAAAACAGAAAGGTCAATTTTTTACTTAAATCTCTAAAAATAATTTATTTACAAAAGCTGCTGCATTTAATCTCTCTAATTTCAGGGGGCAGATTAAGAAATGGGGCAAATTTTTATTTGCACCAAGTAAATCAAGAAGAAACACAGCATGTATTTGCAGGCTTATTCACCTGTGCTGCATCCCTACTGCATGCTCTTTCACAGCCACCTATTCTCTACAAGTGGGTAGGAGTGAGGGAGAAAGTGGGAAGAATGAAATATTAGGACAAGAAGTATATAATCCTGAAGTCACTGGAGAAATCAATACATTGGTAGTTTATTCAAGTTCCATATGTGTGTGTAAAGATCAGGACTTACACATAAATCTGCATATGGTATATGGGACTTCTGAACCAACTCCCTGAGATATATATTGCTGCCCTACTGCTGTGCTTTTCAAAACCCACATCTTTTCTAAAACAGAAAATGTCTGCACCTAGCAGATTCTAACTTTGTGTGGGTGTGTAACCGACTTGGTTACCAAAGAAACTAGTTCATGTTCTACACCACTGAAAACTAATATTACTATTAGAAAAAATAATTGGAAGGAGAAGAAAGGAGAGGGAAAGAGGGAAAAAAAAAATTGGGGGGGGAGAGAGAATTACTGCACTGCAGATTTGTAACAACCAATTAATGGCCAGGGAGAGAAATGCCATAGCCTCTGTCACAAAATTTTCAGTCTCCCTACACCAACCAAACAAGCTTTTGCTTTCAATGCAAATATTTCAAACCCAAGCCTACACTGCTGTGTTCACGCACCACTGCACTGCCTACACGACGTGTTTTCTGCATAAGTGAAGGAAAGTTGCAGACATCTTGTACTGTTGCCAAGACACTCTGACACTTACTCAGAGACACTCTGCTGCTGCCGCTGCTGCTCAGGAATCCTCTGACTCCCTACACTCCAGTGCCGCACCTGGGCACTCCCCGGCTGCTTACACCTTCTGCCTTGCTTTTCCATAGCATTGGATTCGCCTTTCTTCTCTGCAGCAGCATCCACCTGTATATGTGGAAGGTGAACAAAACCCCAAAGAGCAGAACTGGACCATTTCTTTGGGGCAGAAATACTCTATTACTTCATACTCGTTATGCTGGCAGGGTAACACCCATATGCTTAATGCAGCCTCGCGCCAGCACCACCAGATGCTTTTTCAGGGATTTTTGGCCAGTTTTCCCAAAGTGCCACACCAGTGCTCCTGGTCTCTGCCCGTGTCCGGCGGCAGCTCCTGCGCGGTGTCGTGTCCTGGCGGGGCGANGCCCGGAGCTGCCCGGAGTTCCCGAAGCTGCCCGGAGTTCCCGGAGCTGCCCGGAGCTGCCCGGAGCGCCTGGAGTGCCCGGAGCTGCCCGGAGCTGCTCGGAGTGCCCGGAGCTGCCCGGAACGCCTGGAGTGCCCGGAGCTGCCCGGAGCGCCCAGAGCTGCCCGGAGCTGCCCGGAGCTGCCCGGAGTTCCCGGAGCTGCCCGGAGTTCCCGGAGCGCCCGGAGTTCCCGGAGCTGCCCGGAGCTGCCCGGAGTGCCCTGAGCGCCTGGAGCTGCCCGGGGCTGCCCGGAGTTCCCGGAGCTGCCCGGAGCTGCCCGAGCTGCCCGAGCTGCCCGCGCCTCCCTTCCCGCAGCCCCGTCCCGCCTTCCCCTCTCCTCCCGCGGGCGAACGTGCGGGCCCTGGGGAAGGCGTCAGAGGAGCGGTGGGAGCCCACAGCAGGTCTGAGGCGAGGGGAAAAGGGAGACTGAGGACAGAGGAAAGGAGAGCAAGGAAGAGCGGAAAATTCGGGATCTGATAAGGGCATAACTGAGCCTTGTGCAGCTGCCCAGCAGAGGCAGGGATGCGGCCCCGTCACACGACCAGGATTTGCCCGAGCGCGTCCCCAGAGAGCCAGCGAGCCCCTTGGTAGGCTCTTTCCAAGAACTTTAGGCAGAGTCCCCCACAACATCGCAGTCAGTGTAAATGGAAGGCGCTGTTTTCCTTACAAGAACTAATCGACTCTTTTTTCCCCAGGTAATCCTCTGTTTACAGGCTGTAGTTGATGCATCAGCGGCCTGGTGGCATCCCCAAAGAATGCTGAAAGCAGCAGAGACTCAGCAACGGCAAATGGGAAGAAATTAGAAAGCTTTACCAAGAGACACTGGAGCTTAGCAGTCACTCTCGACCTGAACTCCACCTTACTGAAGGTTTCCCTTTTTCATTACCTTTTTTCCTCACATCTGTGAGTTTGATTGTGCCAAAGCCTGGCCATTCTTCATATCCTACTCCCTTTTCTCTATCAAGCTGCAGCCAGTTTCACCTTTGTCCAGGCCATTCCATGCCACCTGGACCTCTGGCTACAGATCAGTGACCCAAGGATTAGTGTCACTTATCTTGATTTTCTCTTTCATTCAGAGGATTCCCCAGCCCTGACAAGAAGACAGAATACAAATTTCAGAAGCCAAAACTGATTTCGCCCACCTTACTGCAGCTGTTCTCCACTCTCTTGAGTGGAGAACAGCTCCCATACTTGTACCCAGACAAAACTCTGCTTTCCAGCTCTTAAATGAGTCTTCAGGCAGTCAGACATAGCAGTGAGAGGCAAGGGCAAGGTCTGATGTGCAAGAGGGTGTATAGCTATGTAACTCTTGAGTCTTTTCTTTAAATTGTCTTTCCTCTTGTTCCAGGCATAGCCACATTCCAGCACCTACAGCAAATGATGCAGGATCTGGCCCGCAGGGAACAATGCAACTCTGACTCCTTCCCTAACTGACCCTGGACACATGAAAAGGAATGGCTTCATCCTAAAGAAAGCTAATGCGTCAGCATTAAAATGTATATTTACACTAAGGCCAAATTAATGTCATTTTGGCACCTGAATTTAGGTGTTTCTGAACATTTCACTGCCTAATCTGACTGCAGCGTGAATGCTCTTTAATACATATCTGCATATAAATTCTGGAATGGGGCTGGGGGCAGATGTCTCTAAAGCATATGGCTTCCCATCCCACACACGAGCCCCTGAATGTATTATCAGAGGACCCACTGAGACATCTGAAGACTTAATATACAGACTTTGACCTCACAAGCTGAGAAGGAAACTTTTCAAGGGAGAATCAAACATTCCCTTTACATGGAGTGATTGTCACCAGCCTTCTCTGGCAACAGAAGAGACACATAAACACAAAGAGGGGTGATGTATGATGATGGTGAAAGACACTTCTCCCTGTTCATTTTCCACTCCTGTAAGTAATGTGTTCCTCAATTCCAGGATTCATGCTCTCACTGTTTCATCCCACCTGCTGGTCCCAGCTCCCCTCTGCACCATTATTCTCCATAAGCTGACTAAGATTTCTGTACCTTCATACACCTTTCTTCCTGTCCATTTCAGTCAGGCTAATTCACCCTTCATCATATCAGAGAAGGATGCATTTGAAAAAAAAGACATACAGGAAAACAATCTCCCTGCACTTAGCAGAATTGCCAGGGACCAGAGCAGCCCCTGGCTTCCAAAAAAAGCAATTGCAAAGCCCCAAACTGAGCATGCTAAATACTCAGTGTGGTTTAAGCAGCCATCTCTTAGGAACCATCTGCTTAGCATGTGCAAATAGTGACTTTGGAGATTATTATGATTTACTGAATTTTGAAAGAATTTTACAGGAACAGCAAGAGGAAGCTCTAAGTACTACTGTGACATAAGTATTATAGAATAATGAAATACTGATTTTAGTTTTAGGAATAAAATTCATCTCCCATGAACTAAAATGTAAGCTTGCAGCAACCTTGAGGGAAAAAAATTGCTCTTAATGATTTCCTCAAATGTACAGTAAATTTCATGGAAATATAGAAGTCTTTCCTTGTATGATATTCCCATGCAGTCAAAATAAAGTGTGTGCTTTCAGGTGCAAAGCCAAACTCAATTAGTATTATACACAAACCAGAATATACCCTGAATGCTGATCAGAGGCAGGCTGATGATTCATACTGCCATGGTCTGCACATTCGGATTTGCAAGGAAAGCCACTGTGCAGCTTGATAAGGGGTTTTGATCCAAAAATAGGCACAGATGCGATTTTGAACATTTGCCTTAGAAAATTAGGCTTAGACACTCTGCTTTAATTGTGTGTCATCTAATGCTGATGGGCACTTACCCAGGTAGAACACCAGCTCTTCAATTAAAATGTAAAGCAACATGTAACATTTACAGTAATGTAATTCTATATTCATGAGCAGAAAGTGCTGCTTGGAATGCAGCTTTCATGGAAGGCAAGCCCAAAAACCCTATAAAGATCAAATGTATATCATACAGCAGGATAATTCCCTGTTTCTCTTTTTAACTCAGAAACATCAGGAACAACTGGAAAATCAAGTCAGTCCTATGAAAAGCATGTAAGAGAAAAAGGAATCCAATGTTTTCTTATTTGGAATACACATCTGCTTAATTATCTGAACTGAAATTGTATGCCCTAAGAATAACTGACCTCTCTCAAAGACTGTATGCATTTCACCTGCTCATAAAAGGTACACCTGTGATTTACTGATGTGGGTTTCTTCCAGCACTGTACAATCCATGCTTTGTCATGAGAGACTTTTAGTGCTTAAAAATAAAAACAGGCAGACTGTTATCTTACCCTAAATACAGTGCTCTGAAAAACCTTCTCCTACTGTCCTGCATATTCTTTACATGGCAGTGTGGGGTAAGCAAGCAATGGGATATTTTTAGGAGCTATTTTAATATGGTTGTGGTACATTTTTAGTGAACACATGTTAATATAAGTAGTGTAAGGATGGCAAATCTCTTGCTGTATGATAATGTGGCTGGGTTTTTTTGTCTGTCTTTCAGGGGGAAGATGTGTTTGTGACAGACAGAAAGGACAGCAGCACAGAGGTACAGCAGCACAGATGTACATCCAAACTGCTGACAAACATATCCCTGGTGCAATTTTGTGGTGTTTGTCAAGAAGGCACTGGTGCAGGGCTGTAACAATGGCCATCTGGGATCCATATCTCTGGGAAGTTGAAAATGGGTTGGTTAAAGAGTGGGTAAAACTAATTTTCCTTTTACAATTCATTATATTACTTGGCTTATGACAACATAAAAAACAGTTGATAAAATGTAACAAAGTATAAGGTTAAGCATGATCTTACAGTAAGGGTTCTCTGGTCTGAATAAATCTCTGCACTGGTTTATCATACTGTATTTCCTAAATGCTGTTAAATTGCTGATTATGATCATTCCACTACCTGTAAGAAGAAGACAACATTTATCATCCCAGTTTTAAAGATGGGGAAACTGAGGCAAGGAGAGAATAAAAGTGAATTGCCTACAGCAACACAGCAGTTGTAGAACTTGATGCCAGCAGCTTTCAGTCCTTGGTCTGTCATCTATGCTGCATCCTATAAATGATGCAAAACCCCTGTGATATTGTCTAAAATCTACTCAATCTGATACCTGTCCATAAAGACATTCTGAAAGACTGGAGAAAAATTACAGGGTTTTTTAAAATGTCCTTTACTGAAGGTCTCTTATTTTATAGCCAACAACACTGTCAATATGACTCAATATGCAATCTAGATGGAGGTGGAAGAGTGTGACAGAGCAGTACGAAGACAATTCTGAGTCAGTGTGCTGTCCCAAAGCTGTACATCTGTAATATATATTTAGATAATTGTTTTTGCTAACAGCTTTAGAGACACAAAGCCTAGCCAAAGGCTGTAAAGGGGATGTAAATCAGAATATGAAGAAGTAAAGGAGGGGAGAAATAGGTTGATCAGCCCTGTCTACACAGCTTGGCTGCTCTGTCAGGGACTTACATCAAACCCACATTTTCTCTTGAAAAAGAAAGTAGATGAGCTAAGTAAGGGCTGTTCACTGTGTTCAGCAATAAGTCTCTTTGCAACCGCAAATCACAGGCTATTTTTGTTATACTTCATCAGATGTGGAAGTGTGACATCTAACCTACTCTTTGCCCATACCTTGGAGTCACAGAAAATAATGCTGTCTGACAGAGTCCTCAAAGAAACCTAGTCCATTCTTCTACAACAAAGTGGGATTAGCAATACTTACGTCACACCTTAGACATTTATCCATTATTGCTATCCTTGCTATTAAAATCCACCAGTACTGGAAAGCCTGCATGCTTCTCACATGACGTTGCTGCTCCACATTACCATTAGAAAAGTGTCACCGTTAAAAAGCACTTTTAGTATCCAACTTAAACATCTCCTGCTTCTATTTAAGCCTATGTAAATATATATAATATATATATAAATAAGCATTTACATATATCCCATATGTATAGTGTATGTGTGTGCCTTCACATGTGCATTTAAGTGTGCATATGTATGTTTTCATTCCTAAATCTGAAATCAGATTCTAACCTATTTTAATAGCTCCATGTGTTTTCTTCTGCTTTCACTTGCAACCTACTTCTTTTGCCCATTTTTGTATGAAGGCATATAAACAAAAGACAAACATTCACACTATTCTAGGAGTTACACTCTGCCAAAAATCCCAGTATCTCCAGACATATTTACTAAACTCCCAGTTAATGTTTTGTTTTATACTAAAACTTGTCTCTTAAAGCAGTGCTTTACCTTTAAAGTGGAGAAGTCATACATTTTATACAGTTAACTCTGATAGTTAATTAAAAATTAACTAATTAGTTTTTATTAACTAGTTAATAAATTAAAAATACCTATTTTCTTAAAATAATTTATCTACAAATGAAATCTCTTTTCTATTTTGGTCCCCTGAACCCTGAATATTATAATTCCTTTTCTAGTACTATTCCAATATCAAATAATTAGGGTTATTCCAATAAGAACTTTGAATTGTGACCAGGGGTAACACAGCAATGCTTCTTCATTGGCTCACAGACATTTTCCCCAAAAGATATATTGCTTAAGTCTGTCCTCTTCTTTAGACAAATCTATGTTCTTGATAAAATTTGTGCATTTCCTATTTTTTTAGAAAGCTGCATAATCCAGTTATCTAATACAACTGCATTCAGTTAACATCAACCAGACTGGGACACCAAGCAGATTTATTGTGTTGTCGTCTGCTTGGTTTGTTTCTTAAAATGTAGTATGAAAGCTGTAAATTGACTCGTCTGCTTATATTAGCTGTAACATTTCAGTACATCAGGACCATTCAGACTGCATTTCAAAACAAGAACTTAATCCATCTTTCTTCAAGGAAGGACTCTTTTTTATCAGGCTATTATTATTTATAGTGAAGGAAAGACCTTTCCCTAGGCCTGGCAGAAGTGTCAGCACTCTTAAAATAAACAGGTGAGAGGCCATGATTAATAGTCTGGTCAATCACAAATATCATCCAGTGGAGCCAAAAACATAGCCAGAGAGAGACCCAAAAGTTTCAGCTTAAGAAGCAAATCTGGATCTAACAAAATATAGGAGAACTAAAATAAAAGCAGAGCTGTGTTTTTGTGCAGCCTATGCCAATATGTAAGGGAACAGATCCATCCTTCCCCTCTACTGAGCTTTCATACAAGCAAAGGGGGGTGAAAAAAATAAAAAAGAAGAAGAAAAAACAAAAAAGCACAGGCTCATTGGCTCCCTGTTACATTCCAGGGGTTTTTTTTCAATCTGTTCATATTAATGGTACAACTGGGGATTTCCAGTTTTTGTATCATCACTGCCAGGAGCAGGCTAATGGAGCATCTCAGACCACGGAAGTGCAGTTCCAGCCACACAGGGCACTTTCCTCCTTTCATTATACTCTGTAAAAGATGTCACACATGTTTTCTCTTAGCAGTCCTCGTGAATCAGCAAAGAGCTGCTGAAGAGTGACCACCAGGGCACTTGGGAAAGAATCAGGTGCCAGCTGTCAAAGTGTTTCTTGGTGATTTACATTGTTTTCATGTACCTCTCTATCCACTTGGAGGAACAGGCCAGAGAGGAGCATTTCCATATTTGCATTTTGCAGAGCAGACTGCAAAGAAGGGATGTTGTCATGCAGGAGCAGGAGGGAAGATTTCTTTCCTTTCATCAGATGCAAAAAGATATTTCAGTTCCTGTGATTTCTCCTAAGATCTGCATTAGCAAGTCCAATGTGTGGAGTGTGTGTGTCCTGTCATGGGTGGCAGCACACCAGGGCACTGGGAAGTGCAATATCAAAGGGCATCCACAGCCATAGCTCCTCCTCATCTTTGTCCCTCTGTTCCCTTCTGTTTGGTAAACATTTAGGGGTTTTTACACATACTGAAGGAAAAATTCCAACATGACTGATTTTGTCAGGAGCCTGTTTCAGGGAGGTAAGAAATCAGCCATCTTGAATTCTGGCAACGAAATCTGTGGATGTAGACTGCAAAATGTGTGGCCATCCCTTGGAAGGGTATTGCGTCCTGGTTTGTAGGCTGGGAGCTGTTTTTGAGACAGCCCCATCCTTCACGACCCAAAAGACTGATGTAGAGAGGGAACACACAGGCTGTGATGCTGCTTTGTTCCTCTATTTCATTTCTTCTTTCTCTGGTTGCACAGTTTAAAAAGTCACCTTAGTTCTGGGGTTCTTAAACTCTGATCATGCTGTTTGTGCCCATGATGCCCCATTCCTTGGTCTCAGCCAAAAGAAGGTGGGAATGAGGAGAAAAAAGAGGCAAGTGAAGTTTCACTGATTAAATATAAACTAATAACTGCACTGAGACCAGCTGTCAATTTCCCAAGGTTGCTTCTAAAAAATCCCTTTTTAGTATAAGAAAATTGACATCCTCCTGGGAGAAGTGCAGCACATATAAGGGAAAAGAGTGATACTTTCGTGTAATATTCCTACTGTGATGGAACCCGGCTGGAAATAAGGAGGATGCCTCCTTCTGCTTCACTTTTCTGTTAATTGCAAATGGACAAAAGTTGCAAGTTGTGAGGATCCCTCACCAATCAGCAATGGGAGATTAACTTTATCATTAACCTTGTCTGTGCCCTCACCAATTTAATTGGCATTGGCCCAGGTCCCAGACCTGAGGCCAAGAAATATAGAGCAGAGCTTGGTTGGGTGATGCAATGAGAGCTACTCTCCCCAGCCATCCTGCACTGCATGTTGTCTTGATCCCTTGGCACAAAGCACAGGGTCTTTCCATGTCACCAGCAAGACTTTCAGCCAGTATAAATGAGCATAACACAACCAGTGCCATTAAAAAAGGTTTTGCAACCCTTAAAACTCTAACCATGATTATTAAACTCTCCTCGAAATTTTTCTTTTTACTTCTGTTTAAAAAAAAAGTCCTTGTTACCCATCTCCTCACTGTGGGTAACCTCATTCTCTCCAAGCTCCAGCTGGAACCTGCATTACGCTTTGCTCAGTGCCCTGTTGCAAAAAACATTCCCCATTCGCAGCACTAAATCCCCTGCACATGCTCCTAAAATATCTTCTGTGGTTCCTCATGCCTAACTAAACAATGCAAAATCCTGATTCTCTGCATACCTCCCACAGCCACCCCAGCTGCTCCTGACACCTTTCCTTTTCCCTAGGCCCTCTTCACTCATCTGAAGTTACTCATCAGGAATCCCTCCTCCATCACTTCTCTCAGTTTTTTCTTTCATTGGACAACTTTTGGGGAGTTGGGAGAATAAAGTTATTTTAAATAAAACCTTGTCAAGTTCTTCCTCTCACATTAGTTTTAAAACTTCCCATTGTAACAAGATTTGAGCAGATGCATAACGATATGCTTATTTCTGGATGTTCAAGTCATCCTAAAGCCCTCTGGCCTGGGCTGTGGGTTGCTTGAACCCCCCAAGGCCTTGCAGGCCCTGGGAATGACACCATGGCTCATGCTAATCCACATGACCTGTTTGGCCTTGAGAGCTTCTGAGCATGGGTCAAGGCAGTCTTTTTGCAGGGATCTGAGAGTCAACAAATGCTCCCCAGCAGACGAATCTGCTCTTGAGAGCAGACTTGAACCCTGTGCAGATGCTGCCTTTGAGTCACATCTTCCCCATCTCCCTTTTGAACTCCATCCCCAAAAGTAGCTACCCTGAGGCGTCTGCTTTGAAAGGACATAATCATATTGTTCCCCCCTCATTATCCCTATTCCCAGCATCTGCACCTCATTGCACGGTCATCTCTTCCCATCATTCTCTCTTAATTTAGTTTGGAAACTCTCTGGAGCAATGAGACATCATTATCTATTTTGTAAAGCGCCATTCAGAGCCGTAGCAGAGTGGCACGCGTTTGTGATAGAAATCCTACCCTTCCATTTTGCTCCAAAAGAAATGCAGAGCAGGTCAATGCTCAGTGCTCACTGTGTGGCACAGGCTGCCAGCTTTCCCCTACAACAGAGGTGAGAGCTCACCAGGCTTTGGTCTTCACAGAGTGCTGGGGGAGGCCTCCAGCTGTTCCACTCCCAACAACCACATCCCCACAGAATACATTTTGATGGCAGTTTTTGGAGTGCCAGAGCAATGATGCTCAGTAACAAGGTGATTTTACCACCTGCAGAGTCAGCAGTATGCAGGTTTCCCCTCTGGTTTGGTAACATCCACAGGGTGCTTGTGGCATTGTAATGCACTCAGTGCAGTTCCAGCACACACAGCTGAGCTCCAGCAGCACATGTCAAGCTGCCCCACATTCCCCTGTATGTCCCTCCCCTATGGGCAACCCCACAGTCAAAGGCAGGGCAATTCCTTGAGCCAAAGGGAGGCAGAATTTTGTGGGGGGAAAACCTATGACTCTTTTGGAAAGACATCATTTCCACTGCAGCTAACAGTGCAGCCTGATACTGGTTACAACAGGCAGTAAAACTGACACTGCTCTGGGAAGACAGAGGAACATCGAGAAGAATTGCTGGTGCATCAGTTTGTTCCTCTATGGCCCTTCAAAAATGCATATATTGTTAATGGTTGAGTTCGATGATCTCAAATGATTCTTTGAGTCTTTCTGGGGTCACCTACAGCTTACCCAATGTTAGTATGCTAATAACTGGGCTAGATGTCAGATCCTCAAACTACTTTCCCTGAGATACCCTAGAGAACTGTGAATTGACTACTGGATGGTTACTGAAACAATTAATAAGCTCCCTTCATTTTTAATAATGACAAAATATCTTTAATGGAGACCCAAAAAAAAACAGTACAGACGATACTGCCTGCAGCAATGACAAAAGTTCTTTACTTGTTGCTAATGATGTAGAACACTAGGCACATCCCAACATTCCCCTGACACACAATGAGATAAGCCTGTGTTCAGATCTGTGTACAGTAAGGGCAGTGAGGGGAAAGTGCTGGACTGGGAGACAAGAGACCTGGGCTCTGAGGCCTGACCTGATAGTGAATGGTCACCTACACTCAGGTCCAGTCCTCTCCTATGTCTGTGCTTCTGTTTCTATGTCCACCTTTGAAATGTTGTCTAAATATATTAAAATTAAATTCTCTTTCTTAAACTTGCATGGGACTGATACAAGCAGTGGGGACCCACCTCTGTGGGAGTGCAACTGAGCAGGGGCACGATCGTGTTACAAACCCCAGCATCCCTGGACTGGGCACTGCAGCTGCATTGACCTCACAGGCAGATCACCCTTGGAGTGATTCCTGGTCTTGGGCATGAAACCAGAAGAACCAGGAGATGCTGGGACCTTACTGACCTTGGCCATACTCAGTCAAGCCACTCACTTGCTCACTGTGTTACAAGTGAAACATGGAAAGAGTTTAGCATTCAAGCTGTGTGACCTCGCTGCGAGGGGACAGGAATGAAGTCAAGGTTTTGTGCATGAAGCGTCCATGACAAAACATTAGCTTAAGTCAGACACTACCAAAATGTAAAAGAGAGGATGACTGTCAGCCTATCAACAAGGAAAACAGGGAGCCACTGCCGTTTTATGCAGCAATACATGTAACAGCTGTCAAACAGAAACTTCCTTTTCTCAGGTTTGTAAAACCACCGGCCTGGGTAGTAACTGGACTCACATTACCAACACCTTTGGATTCGGAAGTAGCAGCTTGGACCAGTTAACAGCGCTAGGAATCAGCGTGCCCAAATATGCCAACAGCCAGAGTATTTGTGCTCGTTTCTGCTATTTAAATACAATTTGTGTTTAAAAACGAGACCGTGCCCTCGAATCGCATCCGGCGGGGACGGTCTGTACCTAGACACGAAAAGGCAGCACGCTCAGCCACACGCCGCCGGGGTTGCCGGTTCGCACTGAGGGAAGCGGCGGCGCTCCTCGGGCACTGCGCGGTGCCGGCAGCCGCCGGGGCTCCCCGTGCGGAGCACTGACGGGACAGCCCGGGGCGGCTCCCGAGACGATGCCGGGTGGCAGGGACCGCGAGAGGGGCAGGGACAGCCCCGCCGCCGGCACTCGCTTTCCCTAATGGGCATGTGCGGCGCTCGCACATGCCCACTCGGGCCGCGCGGGGCCGGCGGGCTGTGCCGCTCCGCGCTGCCGGCGCCGCCGCGGTATCCGT
>VWYP01028830.1:832085-917148 GCA_013400435.1 Pycnonotus jocosus | reverse complement strand
GCCTCTTCCCGGTGAACCGCTCCAAGCCCCGGCTCTACTCCGACCTGCAGACGCCTGGGAGGTACGGCCGGGTGATCATCACCTCCTTCCGCAAGGCCAACATGCTGGATCAGCACCACACCGATCTCATCCTCAAGGTAACCCCGGCGGGTCCCCCGGCCCCGAGCATCGCCGCCCCGCCTGGCCCGGCGCTCCGCATCCCGCCCCGCTCCCCGCACCTGCCCGCCGGCACGGACCCACCCGCGCAGGCCGTGCTCTGCCACCCGGCACGGGCGCTGCCACCGCAGCTCCGCGGTCACCTCCCTGCAACAGTTGGGACGCCAGCCCGCCGCGGGGAGCCGGCACCGCTCTCCCCGCCAGCGCCGCGGGCTCCGCTCTCTTCCNTTTTTTTTCTTTTTTCCCCCATCTTTTTCTTTTTCCTCCCTTTTGCTTTTATTTGCTTTGGGTGAGCGAGAAGGGCAGTCTGACTTGCTTAAATGATTTTTTTCGGCGTCTCTCTACTCTCGTGGCAGTTGTGCTCCCGAGTTAAGGCGTCTCGGGCTTTGATAAACTCAAACTTCAAAACCAGTTAGGTATCAGTCTATCAGACTGCCGAGAATGGTTTTGGGGGCTGCTGCTTTGCCTGGACTGCACTTCTGGATGGAGAGGGGTAGTACAAAACCTTCTTCTCGCTGCTCGTCAAGGCAAATGACATAACTCAGCAGCTTATTTTTAGTGGATAGTGGTTTTTTTTCCCCTCCACTCCCAGCCCACCATCGGCTTCATAGATGGAGAGAAAATCCAGCCCAGCTGTAGACTGCAGGCATGGTGCAGCCTGTGCTGCCGGTTCAAGTTAGAGCGGGCAGCATCTTCCCACTTGAGCAGCACGGAGTGTGCGAGTCACAATCTGACAGGACACCTCACCATACTATATATCACAACATGTCAGAAACCTGCATTTCTTGAAGCTGGTGCTCTAGTTTATACCCCAGTAGTTTTGAAGAATCCTGGAAAGAAAAACAGGGATTATAGATGGAAAACTTGAGTGTTAAGAGGGTCAAGTTCACTCAAGAAAAAGGAAAAGGAACATTTGGAAATAACCAGAGGTGTGGCTAGCTCATTCCTGCACATTTTTGCTGTTGCCTTGTGGAAGCCCAAAAGATTTCAGCATTGCTGGCTTTTTTTCTCCTGAATGTCAAACTGTCAGCCCATTTAAAAGCCAGTGCTAATTCTTCTTAATCGCTTCAAGGAGTGTCTCTTCTAAAATGAAAAAACAGATGCAAACACCTATTGTAAGAGACTTCAGGGAGACCTCTCTCTTTACTAAACAATGAAATAACTGTTAGAGTGAATTTATTTATATTTTATCTCCACCGTAGGCACATACAGAACTGTGGTACAGAGCCATTCAGTATTTTCTGTTTTCCTTTTGACATATTACCCAACAGTAATGAGCAAACATTTAATGAGTGTCAACTCGCTAAGTACAGTAACAGCAATGTTACTGGCGAATGAGAAAACTCCAGAGAAATGATTTTCATTCCTTCATTTCCTTGCACTGTGAATTGCATTTGCATCCAGTATGTGCACATTTACTCAGTCATAGGATAATAATGATAATGGATTTTTTCTCTGTACTGTTTTCTCTGGAGATCTGTAGTTTTATCAATAGCAGAGTGACAAATAAATGGTACTCAGAATCTTTCTGCAGGCAAACTTCTGCATAAGATTTGTCACATCAGCACAAGAGGTATAACTTGGAAAGTTTTGTTAGTATTTAACACAGCCTCATTTTTAATAGACAGAATTCACTAAAAAAATCATTATTTTTCTTTTAGTGAGATAATGAACACCATTACCATTTGATTGTTTAGACATTGTCAGGCATGTCTGATGCATTATTTCCAACTCTTTACTTTAGTCTAGTTAATTCCAATATGCTTTGTGTAGAATGGATTAAGTTCCTTGTCCTGATTATGCTTCTGTTTGTGGGCAGAGACAGGTTCAGGCAGCTGACCGTCCAGCCTTGTGGATGGCCCGGCCCCATGGGCCAAAGAGCAACAGAACAGGAGCAAGGGCTCCAAGCTCCCAATATTATATCTGTGATGATGCAGGGCTACATCATCTTGTGGTAACAAGGCCCACCAAGGCAAGGAGAAAGAAAAAGGTGGCCATCAAGGTTTTCCTACTCACATTCAGTTGCATGAAAGGGAGAAGGGAGCAAAGGCAACCCAAACTGCAGTCCAGAGCCAACCAGCTCAAAGAACTCGGCTTGTAAATAAGTGTCCTGGGTGAAACCACAGAGTAAATCTCACTCACATTTCTGAAGCTGCCGTGTAAGCACAGTCAGGGCAGAGAACCTACACAGCAGCTTTTGCTTATCTTTCCTTTTCTGGATGATGACCTCCCCAAGGGAGAGGTTTTGCTTTAGAATAAATGTCAGGTTGGATGCTGGCTCCTCCCACATGGCTGTTGCTGCATCTCCACCCACAAGCAGAAGGACAGGAGACACAGGAGGATGGTTACCCCAGGCAGATGCTGGCTGCTCTTGGAGCACATCTTGTTGGTTTCCTCACCTCTCATATCCCACTTCATCTGCCAAAGAGAGAAAAGAATGAGCCTTGAGCAGCTACGGCTTCCCTGGTTATGTGCCAAGGAAAGGAGATTTTCTGTGATTTAGGCAGAGGAAGAAATCAGCTTCTGTTAGTGTCCCTTAGTAAAGGGATACAAAGTTTTGGGCTCTGAGCGGTTGAAACTGAAACATAGATGGTACTGTCAAAAGTTAATCAGTCTAACATCCTCAATTCATTATTCAATTAAATGACTCTTGTGGTGACATCTCTAAAACACTCTGGTTAACTTAGTGCAGTTCCTCGAGGGCACCTTACCAGCCTGAGAAAGTCACTATTGCCGGTTCTGCAGGATACCTTGTTGCTGGCTGGGAGGGGATTCTGGGCAGGGCTCAGCTTCAGAAGTGTCTGAGCCCAGGGCTCAGGCAGCGCTCCCAGAGCAGGAGCTGCTGATGGGCTCCCGCTGTCAGCGCACATCTGCCAGCGCCACGCTGGCTGCTCCCAGGACAGCCCCAGGTCTTGCTGGATGTACAAGCTGCTCCACATGGAGTCTCTCCTCACTAGCAGAGAGGTGTGTTCCTGCCCTATAGAATAGTTTTGCTTTTGAGACGATGCCAAGTACTCTTTTATTTCTTAGTTTTGTGTAAATCTCTATCCATAGTTCTCATAGCTCCCTGCGAGCGCTTACACCATTCTAGGCCTGCCATCCCAGCAGTGCATTTCCAGCTGCCATAGTCATTTGCAGAAGGGAGAAATCTAAGCATACCCTCAATCTCTGGTCTTGAATAGGTGTTCCAATAAAAAGCCTTGGTAGAATCTCAGATATGGAAGAGATGCATCCTGAGACTGAGATATCGTGGGAGGACAATAATGAAATTTTTCTTGCTGCAGTACCTACTCTATAGCTGAGCACAGGGAACTGGTATCCTGTGCTGTTGGTGTGCAGGATGTTTCTTTCTCAAGATTTGTCTTTCAAGAGGGAGAGGTAGGAGGTTAAAACACCTGATTGAAGAAAGTGTGCTTTTATCCCTGTATTTCCAATAGATGCTTAGAAAAGCAAAAGTAATTGGGATATTTGATGTGGACCGTCATGCAGAGGTTCAGATGATTTTATAAAGTCTGTAGAAATTGTCTAAGAAAACCTAGAATCCCACCTAAAAATAGCATTAGAACAGCCCCCCTACCATTTCATGGTGGTATTTTCACTTGCAGCAAGAGACTTGTTAGGTTAAAGTCATACAGACTCACTGGGAATACAGACCTAGACAGGTTTTTGAACCTCAGAAAATATGTTCTAACTTAGACAATTTGAGACACCAATCCTTTTCAGTCTGTTTATTCCTGTATGCTTACAGTGAGTTAACTGCACCATAGTAAAGAGTTTTTTAAATTAAAGATTTACCTTTTTTTGCAGAAAAATATTATTTCTTCCATTACTGTATTTATAACAATAACACAGTACTAATTTTTTTTGGCAAAAACTCCACTTAAGATATCAAGACATAAAGATGGAAAGGGATTGAAATGTAACATCCCTTACTGAAGGGGATTGTATTTTCAGTTTGCTTCTATAAAAATCTGTAGATGACAAGGGTTTTTTTTCTTAAAGAAACGTTACTAACTACGGATTTTTAGTGCTTATGGATTGTTTCTCTCGTTATTTGATCTAGGTAACTGACTAAATATGTATTTGTAAACATAAATGAAGTAAAGTCAGGTATTTCTGTTTTAAGATGCATTTATTTAAGAGCTTCATAACTTATGATTACTGCAGAACAAAACAGTTCAGTTTCAAAATTCTGCAGACCTCATACTTGTTGGGGTTTTATTTCCTCTCTCTGCTCCTTAATTATTCTGTTCCTGTTAACGTGTGTGTTGGCACACTCTGTCTACGGTCCTCGCGGATTTCCTCACTTACTTTGTACGTGTGAGGAAATTCGTGGAGGAAACAACCGTGTTTAGAAATAACCAGGTTCCCTTGTCTGTGGTATTCCCAATTGCTTTGCCGTACAAACATGGCACATTTAAACCATTAATTCCAAAGTCAGTGGAAGCGGGTTGTGGTTGTTCAGCAGAGCCGAAAGCTGGGTCTGCTGCGATCCTGAGTAACACAAGGTACCGTTTTATTAGAAACTTTTGGCTACTCCTGAATGCCTGGACACAGGCAGTCAGCTGTGGATCTAGCAATGGATGTAGTAGATCTCCACCTTCTCTGGGTAGATCAGGCACTAAAAACACTTCTTGGGAAACAGTCAATAGAACATACAGTGTGTTCTACTGAAAACAAAATAAAGGATGAAGTCATGTCTTTAGAGCAAGGCTGTAAGATGAGGGGAAGAGTCCTAATACAAGAAAAACAAGGGTGTGAAAGCAGCAGAAGTGCAAGCCTGTTGTCATAGCAGCACAATGCTGCAGGGCTAAAATGTATCTTATGCGAAAACAGATGAGAATTAAGATACGCAGGTAAGATCCGGGCACTGCCGAGGAAGAGGGAAGGTAAATAGCACATTGCAAGGACAGTGTGCAAGTGTGTGCAGAAGCCCCCCTGAGCTCCTGATGTCAGCAGCAGCAGCTCCTCAGCGTGATTCCTGCAAGCAAGAGGGCTTTGGTCTCTCCTGCAGGCATTGGTCAGTGCCTGGAGCAGAAGTCCTAAAATTGCCTGTGCCTGGGAGGACGATCACATCCCACTGGTGCCCACCACCCCCTGGCCCTGCTCCAGTAGCATTGGCCAGGACAGGGCCCCTCCATTCTCCCTGCTGCTTCACTGCTGGTGTGATGCTCTCTACAGCCCTGCACTGCTGCTGGCCAAGCAGCCCGTGCTTGGAATGCCCAGCATCCCGTGGTGCCTTGCCTTTCTTGCCTTGGAAGGTCAAACTTTGCTTTCCCTCTAACAAACAGAACACATGGAGGACAGATGTTTTCCATGGATGGCTGGATGTGTTGTGTGTGCTGGGGGCATCACCCCTCAGGGAGAGCACACAAGTGGGTAGGGCAGGCATCAGAGGCCAGGGGCATCTGTGCATTGTGGTCAACCCCAGGCAGTGTCACAGGGCTGAGAGAGAGCTGCCAGGACTCCCCATTCACCACACTTGTATTTCCTAAAAGCTGTGACAAGGCCCTGCCTTTAAGTTGGGGTTTACAGCAGGAGAACCCCCTCTCTCCTGTTGGAAGACAGAAGGAGGAGCCGAGTTGTTAACTAACACCGTGGGCTGTGAACCTGCCGCTATTAAGGTTTCCCTGCAGTGCAGAAGGGGTTGTTCCTCTGGCTTCTGCTGGAGGAGCCCTTGGCAAGAGCCCCCTGAGAAGCAGTGTAAAGATAGAAGGGTGTTCATGGAGGCATCTGAAGCGCTTGGAGAAAGTCACCCATGGTGGAATTGATGCAAGATCAGACACAGGAGCGAAATTTTATTCTTTTTTCCCCATCATGAAAAATTGATCTTGTTGCCGCACACCAGGCTGTGCAGAGAGGTTTCTGCTGCCCAGGTGTCCTGTCATCCAGCAGCAGTGAGCCCAAAAAACAGAGTGGGCTTCTCTCGGTGGAACAAATCCAGGCAGATTTACAAGGGGTCAGAATTAAAATGGTATTGATTAGAAAAGCTTCTCCACTTCAGATTAGGAAAGAAAAATCATATCTAGCGATTTTCTGTAGCTACCAAGAAGACAGATGGAAATGTAAATGTACGCACATCTGCCGCTTCGAGCACTAATAGTTGTCCCTCAGTTGATGACTTGTAGTTTAAACAATTTTTAGATTTTATTTTTCTGAAAACTGTTTGGAGAGAAGACAAATCACTGTGTTTTGGACAGCTGAAAAAATTAGTTGCAAAAATAAATCCCTTGCATAATTAGTATCTTAGCATCTCTTCAGGAAACCTGATTGTAGGACTGAGGAAAAGAGCCAAGCTACTCATAGCGATCCTTGCTGCTCGCTCTCCAGCTGTGACTTCTGATGTTTATATCCCGAGCTATTAGGATCTGTCAGCTTCATCCACAGGCTGTGTGCACACTCTTCCTCCCTTCCTGGGCTGGCATGGTCAGGAGGCCACTGCCCACCACCCTGTCAGAACCTGTGCCCTGGACGTACAGTCTGGGACCGGCAGCAGGGCACAGCCCTGGCCAGGGGCTCCCTTGCCCTCCCTCTCTGCCTCTTCGGATGAAAACGTACTCTTGAAAGTTTAATTCTGCCCATATCTGCAGAACCCACAGTGCGGGTTTTTTTGTAAATTAAGCTGGAAGCTTAAGTCTTTTCCTTCTCATAACCTTTTTACGTTTTGACTGAGGCCAGCTCTTGATGTGAATAAAAAAGTACACTGCAAAGGTATGAAATGCCAGAGATTACTGAGATCATAGAAAAAGTGGAGAAATTTATAGCTATCCATTAAAAGCATTTTCTCCTCTTCAATTTCCTTGGCACAAGTTACCTGTAAAAATTACTAAAAGAGTAAACCAGCTTCTCATAAAAATGAAGTGTATATTTAAAATTATTGTCTTCTTCCTGCTTTCTAGTTTTTTCAGTCTTGAACCCAAAACAGTGATAAAATTTTAAACAGTAATACATAAAGAGTTCAGAGCCTTCTCAGTCTTTAATCTTTCCTCCATAACCACAAGATCAGATTTTGTTTTGTTTTGTTTTTGTTTTTAATGAAAGCTGAGATTTAAAAAAAAAAAATCACAATACTTCAGGCTCCAGGACTCACAGAAAACACAGACTTGATGAAAATGACAGCAAAAAAATTCCAAGAGTGGCAACACTGAAGAGCAAAGCTAATACTGGATTTGAACCATCAGATGGAGGCAAAATAAGATAAATAATAGCAGCAACAACAAAGTAATACGGCTTTGCAAAGATGATGCTCCTGAGAGTAAAACGTGTCTGCGTGCCAGATCATTTGCAGTGCAGGAGGACATCCATATATCTAGCTAGTTTTGTCTCATTGGCCATTCATTGACTGAATGTCAAGTACAAAGCATAGTCAAGTCCTTAGGATGAGTGATGTCCCCTATAAACACCACATATCACCACTCAGCAGCAAAACCAAACATATTTTTGAGGTATATATGGTAAGCAGGAGGTAGTTGTACACATCCTCATGATTAAAAATGGTGTCTGTGACTGACCCAGCTTCCAGGAGAGTCAGGATTTGTTCTCATGAGCTGGGTATGGGAGCTTGTCAAAGACTGAATGGTGCTGTTGCATTTTGCTGTCGCTGTCACTGTGGAGTTTCCCAGGGAGCAAAGCTGTGCCACCAGCAGGGTGAGACCCAAGTGGGACACTGGTGGTTGGGTCCTCATCCACTTTGCCCATAGATTTGATTGGGGTAGGAGATTATGTAATGTGAGCTTAAAGGATTTCTGGGACTGGACCATTTTGCAGATGAATCAGCACTTTCTAACCCATCCCTGCTGGGAAGGGATCTGTTTCCTTCACAGGGAGGCTGCAGACTTCTTTGTTACCTGATTAAATTAACTAAATTCTGGTAATACCTTCTCACTTTTGAATTAAAGGATTTCTCCACAAAGCAAAGGGGTACAGGTTTTTCTTGCCCCTTCTTGTAGCTTCCTGCATCTTTTGCAGGAACTTAAGGATAAAAACAAGCTTTCCTTTCTGTCCCGACCATATATCTCCAAGTACAACTCTTTTGCCTTCAGGCTCAGCTTTGATGGCACTGCTAAAAGTTGTGCCATGCTCTGTACAGTGGAGAGCTGTCTCGTAGAGCCCAGTGTGGGGCTTGGCCATCCCAGGGCACCCAAACTGACCCTACTGCAGGGCTCTGGTTCCCAGTGCCTGTGTTCCTGTGCTGTGGCAGAGATAGGAGGACCAGCAAAAATAAAACAGCTTGAACAACTTCCAGGCATGGCTCTCTGAGGCCCTTGTGCAAATGGCTCAGCCTAGTACAAGTGGAAGGATTTTTGCTTCCTGGCATCCCCTCCTGGGCCCATGGACAGAACCAGCTGGCAGGGCACTGCAATTTCACCACCTCTCATCTGTCAGATGTACCACAGGCTTGGTGTAGAGGTGTGAGACCACTACAGCCCTCACCTGGAGATATTTGCTGAAAAGGATTTGTCTCCTGGTTGAAGCCTTCATTCCTCTCTGTCTAAAATAAATAACCAAGTGAGCATGGGACTTAAAGTAAGCAAAGACCAAGACCAAGATTTTACCAAATGCAAATTACTAAAGACTAAAGGAAAACACTGTTCTAGAAATCTCTAAGCTAGGAATCCTGACCCAGAGTTTATGTGTGTGCAGGACACACATAAATACCATTTTCAGAAGGGAGAGGGGAAGTCCAAGGAATGGTCACTGTTTAAACAATGGCGAAAGGAAGAGGTGGATGTTATTATTTCATGTCTGAACACTTTCAGGGACTCTATGCCACCATGGTGAGGGAGCTTAGGTGGTGCTGTGCAATTCTCATGCTGCAGTGCTCTGGCATCTCAGCAGTAAACTGCTTTTTGGTTCCTTGCACTGTTAGCTAGCTGAAAAAGCTGGGAGTGATGAGCAAGCAGTGCATGTCTCCCATCAAGAAAAAACATTCATTCTGATTTTGTTATTCCTTAAAATTTCCCTTTCTTCTAATAGGATCAGTAAGGATAAGAACAGCTGGATAAACGAGGATCTGGTAGTCAGTCATTTGTCCCAGAACTAGGTGCCAGGTTTATTCTGAGTATTACAGCCCTCTGCACTGAGGAGTGCACTGTGCATTATGCATTAGCATATTGCTAATGTTGTCTCCATCACACAACAGCCTTTACCATCAGACTGAGGTTTCCTGGAGAAATTCCTGGTGTACCATCGGCAAGCCAAGTTGCAGACTGTGCAATCCTTCGAACTCACAGGATGTGCCCTTGGAAGCTCTTGGAGCTTCTGGTTTCTGTGAAAATCAATCACCCAGTGTTTTGAGTGTGGGCTGTGGATGGGTGGAAAAATCTGTGTGGCCGCAGCTGAATTCCCAGCATGGCAGCAGAAAGGAGAGTGCCATGGGACTGCAGCTCTCATCAGGGAAGAGGCAGCATCCTCACAGGCTGCCACAGGCAAGCAAAGGGAGGAAGGAGAGAGAGCCTGCAGCCATGCTGCAGCACACCCCTGCCCTGCACTGAGGCAGCAGAGGGCTTTCCTAGCATCGGCTCTGAGAAAAGTGCAGATAAAGTGTTGTGTTTGTCTTGAGAAGGAAAGTCTGGGTCAGGATTCCCAGTGCTGAATCCTTGGGCATGCTGGTGCAGTTCTCAGTACACTTTGTTGGGATGGAGGGAATGGCAAGATTTCCTTTTCTTTGGCTGTTTGCCGCCAGTTTGAGCCCAAACATAGTGGCCGCTGGCAAAGCTCAGAATATATCTCATAGCTGCTCTAAATTGCACAAGCTTGCAGCCAGCTCTGGGGGCTGCTCAGCTGCCAGAATCTGCCAGGACACAGAGCTATCTGCCTGCTTCCATCTCTTCCCCAAAGCCCCATTGCTGAGAGCTGGGATGGGCAGATCCTCCCCATGCAGCACCCGGTCCAGCCCAGCACGGTCTCGGAAGCACCAGGCCACTGCTGCAGAACAAGCTCCTCAGCCTGAAATGATCATTTCCAAGAGGAAAGGAGTATTTTAGGTATGACATTTAGCTTCTAGCCTTTCACTAAAGATGAAGTAACAGCTGTGATAAATGAGGTTATTTTATAACCTAAATATTAAAAGAAAGTGCTTCAGATGTGGAAGGAAGCAAATGCTGCAGTGAGGTAGGGTGGGTAAATAGCAACACACACTGTTTGATAAAAGTTGCATGTCAGTTTAGTTTCTTCTGCATTGTGTCACTCTGTAGATCCTCTCTGAAGGAGTTGTATTGTGAATCTAATAAAGGCAGGAAATTCCTTCTATTCCTCCTGGTTTTCCTCAGCTGCGCTTCTTTATGTGAGGTCTTGTTTTAGAGCTGTTGTCAATGAAAGCCATTCAGTAGCTCCCATTGCAAAAAAAAAAAATCAAAATCAGACAACTGTCTTTGATCTGGTAAATCAGTGCATTTTCCCCAAACTGTAGTCATGTACAATAGAATTTGTACCCCAAAACAGTGGAACTTTGCAACTCCAAACTGAAAAGATAGGAAGTATTCCCCATAGAGGTTAATTGCTTTGTCATGTTCCTGCAAATATTTTATTTTGTTTTGTTTTAGAAGAAAGTTGTGCAAAAGACCCCAATCTGTTACACAGACAGTTACATTTTTTCTCCCACCACAGTGGAAAATTTTGCTTCTCACCATGGCCAGGTATCATGTTCTCGCAGTAGTGTGTAAAGATTTGTTAGTTCAGTTCATTTCTCAAACTTACCTTCCTAATGTCAGTATTGAACTGTTATTTCTGTAAAAAAAAATAAAAAAAAAAATAAAACTACTCAAAGGTGGAGAAATACACCCCCAAGCTGCAAGATGAGAATATAGGAATGTTGTAATCTTTGTCTATGATCTCACATTATCCTGAGGAACGGAGCCATCATAACTAAGTTTATACCCATCACAGACTGTGCAATTTAATCACAAAACAATCTGATTGATAGTACCATATAAATGATGGAGGGGATGGGGTGTAGGGTGCTGCAAATAAGTGTGAAATACCACTCAAAAATCATTATGCCTGTTTAGTTTCAACAGATGCAGGGAGTTTGCCAGCATTATTAGGCATTTTTTCCATTGCCCCCAGATGAGTATATAAGCTCTACTGCTCTCCTGTACGCTATCTTCTATTTTTTTAAAGAGTGTTTATCATCAGACAGAATGCAAAGTCAATATTTTATTTTTGAAAAACATTGTAACCCTATTACAACTATTCTCTTGCCATATTTTAAATTTCTTGTTTCTTCTATGTTGACTAAAATGGATTCAGAAAAGGTTGCAAGAGTTTTCTGTGTTTTTTTCAAGAAGAGATGGTAATTTTTTTTGCCTTTCTGATGCTGAAAAATAACTGAATATTTTTGGGGTCAGAGCTCGGGCATGGCAAATTTCAGAAGGATGAGAAACAAAAAGGAAGGTGCACTAAGAGCTGATAGACCTAACAATAAGCTACAAACTCCAAAGTTAGGGGACCCTCACTAATTAACAGAACCTTAGAGAGAGCAAGAGAAAACCAGTGTCTGTCTCTGCCATCGCTTCCTGCTCTCAGACAACTGAGGAGTGACAAGGGGGCAAATTCGTTATTGCAGATCTCTTTTCCCCGCTGGGGAAAATGGTCTCTGTACGTAGGACATGCGGCTGTGGCCTGTCCTTTACTCAGAGCAGGTGCTGGTCCCCTGCACTGCCAGGCTGCCAGCGCATCCTGCACGGGAGGCACACCTGGTGGCACACCTGGTCACAGTGCTCTTCTGCCTTCTGTGCCTCAGGTTCATCTCTTAGAGTAATTGGGCAATCCTGAGCACAACAGTGTCCCTGGACATGGTTGGGCTTTAGCTGGACCTGTTGAGTTTGTTTATTTAGAGAGGCCAAACAGCAGCTGCACATGGCACATATGCACGTCACATTATGCCAGAGTTACCAGCAAAGGACATAGGGGAATAATACTGCTGATTTGATGCATGTTTCCTTTTCTTTTCTTCTTTTTTCTTTTTCTTTATTTTTTTTTCTTTTTGCAATGAGTGTGCTATTAATACCACAGTCACCAGAACTTTTGTTGTTGTTGCTTTGATCAAATAGAAGAGGGACGGCGGTGAGGAGCTGCTGTCGTCCTGGCTGCTACTGTGCGAGATGAACTGATGAATAACGTGTGTGATTTCTCTTTCCCTTGTAGTTGCACTCTGCAGTGACCAGGATCCAAGTTCAAAGACCTGGTTTCAATTACACGTTTGCCCATATATGTATCCTGAACAATGACAAGACATGCATAGTGGACGACATAGTGCATGTACTGGAGGAATTAAAGGCTGCTCGTTCTTCTAATCGAACTAATTTTGCAATCACTTATCCGATTACTCACTTAAAGGATGGCAGGGAAGTGTATAATGGGCATCAGCTCGGTGGGGTTACTGTGCACAGCAAGGACCGGGTGAAGTCTGCAGAAGCCATTCAGCTCACCTACTACTTGCAGGCAATCAACTCCTTGAATGACATGGTGGCAGAGAAGTGGGAATCCATTTTTTGTGACACTGTTGAACTTTTCCAGAAATCCAACAGGAAAGTCAAAATGTATCCTTTCACTTCCTCTTCGCTGAAGGAGGATTTCCAGAAGACGAGCAGGGTGTCAGAACGCTACCTGATCACAAGCTTGGTCCTTGTGGTCACCTTGGCCATTCTCTGCTGCTCCATGCAGGATTGTGTCCGCAGCAAACCCTGGCTTGGCCTGCTGGGATTGCTGACAGTGACCCTTGCCACCCTGACTGCTGCCGGGATCATCAATCTCACTGGTGGGAAATACAATTCCACCTTCCTGGGAATCCCCTTCGT
Source organism: Pycnonotus jocosus (assembly GCA_013400435.1). NCBI lineage: Eukaryota > Metazoa > Chordata > Aves > Passeriformes > Pycnonotidae > Pycnonotus > Pycnonotus jocosus. Next base: position 904,192 of record VWYP01028830.1, on the reverse strand, counting down.
CATGTTAGGTAACTATGTCCTCTCTCTCTTTCGTGTGTTTGTGCCTCCCTGATGCATTTCCCAGCAGCAGACAAGCATCACTGCATGGTTCCTGTTGTCTCATTCCTGCAGCACTGCCCCATGCCAAATCCACACTGCCTCTTTTCCTAAACTGTTTTTATGGTGCCTCGATGTTAAAATCATGCCTGAGGCTCCAGGATGGTGTAGCACAATGCCATGGGATGTGGAGCCTGTGCAGTAGCAAGGAACAGGGATGTGCAAATGCCGTGCCTTTTGCAGAGAGGGAGCCCAGCTGCTGCTTCTCTGCAGATGTTTGATTCTGGTTTTGGAGGGAGGTCTTTGCAGTGGTCCCCATGCAACATTGACAGCATCAGCTGTGCTGGCAAATCAAAGGACTGCCCATGTTGGACATTTAGGAAGTGCTGGCTCCTTTGGAGACCCGAGCAATGCTGTCCTGGCTTGGCAGGTGCCTGCCCATGAGATAAGAGCGGTGGTTGGTTCTGGGTTGAGTTTCTCCAGGAGTCCCTGTGTTGGCTGAGCAAGCATAGGGAGAGTTTCACAGCCCTGGGGAAGGGAACTTTGACACCCCTGGTCAGGGATGGACCTGCAAGCTCAGCACTAACACATCCCACAGCCGAAGGTTGTGGAGGAAGACAGCACTGGCTGCTCGCTGGATCCTGTGCCAGCAGAGGCATATTTATCTCTCTGGGTTTTGTACCACCTTCACTCACTGTGGAGTATGGAGTGGTTTCAGTTTGTTTTGTTTTGTTTTCCTCGAGGGTAGGAAAGGGGAGGACAGAAGTGTGGTCATCTTGTTCCCAACCCAAAGTCAGAGCCCTCTCCTTCTGGCACCAGGGCATTTGTGGGAATTCTGCATATTGTATCCAAAGAGGCAGGAGGACTTCACAGGAGACAAAACAAGAGCTCTGGAGAGTTCACAGCCTCTTTGTTTGTGTTTGGTTCATAACCAGTGTGAAAAGCTTTGTGCACTGTAGGTGTTTAATATGTCCTTGTTCATGCCATTATTCATTTGTGGAGAATAATACATGCATTGATTTGATCACAGCTTCCCCAGCTGAAAATCAGTGCTCAGTAATACTTCAGGTTTCAAGTGTAAGAGTGTCTCCACTGACTTAGTCACATCATGTAGTGATATGACACGTTTTGAGCACAGCTATTTTTATATCCAGCACCAGGTTCCTGTGCCGTGCTGGTGCCGTAGTGCTGCTGCACTGTGGTATTGTTGCACTTTAATTAAAGGCTGTGCTTCAGTGCATCACACTACCAGTTAACATACCGAATATATTCAGTGACAAACAGAATTCAGCTACATTACATCGACTGTCATTTTCAGATGACATCCATGAAAATTAAACTACATTGTAATCTAGAGGAAATGCAGCACAAGAAAGTCAGAGTCAAAAGAAGGGTATCTTTCTGACCTGAGTCTCTGGTTTCTTTGGTGGGTTTTTATGGCTGTTCATGTACTGTAAAATTCAATTCCTCAAATTAAGTAGTGTATATTAATTGTAACTTTAGATAGGAGGAGATTTTCAGATGTTACAAGAGTAGCAGAAAAGCAGTCGAAAGTCCATACATATGAAGTGAAAGTACGTGAGGAAACTTACTCAAAAATATGAAATATTAGCTTTGTTTTAGGGATGAAATATCTGCTCACTGGGACAACCTTTCAGATCTTTAATTTACTAGTAGTGACAATGCTGAGACTTGAAATCCTCAAAGACTTACGAATAACTATGAAAAGTTTCACATGTCTATTTTAGTGATCTTTTAAGTGCCAAGCTGTACAGTCAACTCTGCTTTTCCTTTTTTTTTTTTTCCCCTTGATTTTTTTTTTGTCTTGCTTGGTTGAAGTATTCCACTCTTAAAAGGGCAGCTCAGCTCCCACTGTGAACAAGTCAAGATAGAACAGCCAAGTTCATGTAAATCTTGCCTGCTTCCCCAGCTGCATAAAATCTCCCAAGGGATGGAAATATCAACAGGTGAACAGAAGGCACTGATAGCATTTGGGGGTTTTTAATGAGAACTGTTTTAAACTGACAGATAGCTAGAAAGGCAGGTTGGCCTTTTTTTTTCCTATGAAGTACAACAAAAAGATTCAGCACGCGTTTTGAAATGTATTTCATACCTAGATGTTGTTTTGCTTATAAAGGATGTTTTAAGTCAAGGCAACTGAAGGTTGCAGACACCAAGAACCCTCCATTATAGCCTGCTGAACTGCTTCCACTTAATTTCAGTGACCGTCAGATTAGATCATAGATTAACTGACCTTTAGAAAGCTAAAGGATTTCTGGCTAACGATGTAGCCCTGTATCTATTACTCATAATCTCATGGCTAAAAGCAGAAATGAGATAGGAAAAATGATTACACCGGACACATTTCAGGCACAGCCCCTTTACTGGTATACATCATTAATGAAGTTTCCCTGGTTTATAGCAGCTGAGGATTTTTAACTTTTCATCAGCGTTGCGGAGGCGGGGGGACACTCTCCAGACATCATTTGACACAGGATGAGATTACATCTTTCATAACAGATAGTTTTCATCATGCACTTTGTCTCCTCCTTGGACCACTTCCTCCTGTGTTTCACTGCACAACCACTACACCATTTGCATCATGTCTAGCCTGAGTTCCCTTTTGCACCTTAGCTGTCCTCCTTTTTTATCCACTGCAGCTGGAAAATAATCTGTTTACTTTTTCTTTTCATATTTGGTACCACTCTCACTTGCCCAATCTTCTTCCTTTTCATCCCAGCTTTCCTCAGACTATGTTTACCAGACTTGCAGCAGTCTTCTTACTTTTGACCATTCCACATCTTCCGTGGAGTGTGGTGCCTAAATCCAGGCACAGGATTCAGACTGAGGCTTTCAGCAGCACGTAGAGTAGGAGGATGATTTTTCACATCTTGCATATGGCACTGCTGTTCATACATCGCCATATGTCATTCATTCTTTTCTCAGCAGTATGAAATGGTTGGCATTTGGTTGGTGGTACATGGTAATTCACAGATCCTTCATGTCATTTTCTACCCTGTTTCTACAGTCATTTATTCCAAACAACATGTAGAAGTTTGCCCTTGTCCTTGCTGAATTATAGCTTGTTTATCTTACACCATTTCTCCTCAATGAGTTTATCTGGAGACCATCACTGTCTCCAAGATGTATTAGCTGGTCAGCAATGTTTTGCAATTATCAACCTTTTCATATTTTCAAGAATTATTCTCTGAATAGGTTGTCCAGTCACAAGCCCATTCTAAAAATACAGGCAGTATGTCTGGAAAATAGTCTGATCAAAGTGCTTCGTAATACTTCTTTCATTCATCCTGTTTTCTTTGACATCCCTTATTCATCAGCCATTTCCAAGAACAAACAAGCTACAGTGAAGGGTACCAGCCTCTGTAGATGTTGAATCCTCAGCTTTTGCATCAACAGGGAATTTTAAAAGTTACTAAATTACCATGACTTACCAAATTACAATTTTAAGCTCTCTCTTACACTCTGTGTAAGTGTAGGCAGGAATATCTTTTGCCTACTCCACATGTTAAATATGACATGCCAGTTTAAATGTTTCATGCTTTGGTTTTAATCATGGTAGCTTATTCTAATGTATTTTACTTTTAAATTAAGGCAGATTACTGTAACCCAGCTTACAAAAGGTGACTCTACACAGTCTGAGTATGTCACTACTGTGATGATTTTTATGGTGGGGCAGGTTTCTTTTTCGCCATCCCTGATTTCTAACTCAATAGGAAAAACTGAAGGCAGGAGAAATGTTACCAGAGACCCTCTTCCCCCTTTAGATACTAAAAGACCCCCTTTTAGACACTGAAAGAGTGAAAGTTCCTTTGGTGCCTGGAGGTCCAGCTGCGAGAGGCAGTCGAGAGGCTGTGGCTGGGGCTGGTCTGAACCCCACTGAGGGGCTGTGGGGTGAGGCAGCAGAGCACAGGCTGGCTGCAGCCACTCTTTTCTCTGGGATATCATGTCATATCAAACTGAGGACTGCTCTTCTTTACCTACAGGTTAACACAGCTATTTCTAACCTGAAAGTGAAGGCTAAAACCTGGGAAAATTATGCATGCTCCCACCATTCATCTGGACGTAGTATGAATTAGCATGTCTCTGAGGTTTTTTAAAACTGCCATCCACATCTATCAGTGTGCAAACAAATAATCTAAGGACAAGCTTGCTGACATGTCTAGTTCTTGTGGAATACTTTGCTGAATTAGGGCTGTTCATTTTTGACCATAGGAACCAAAAAAATAAATTCTACAAGTAGGTTGGATTTAAAATAGCTGATTTATAGTGTCAGCTGAAAAATGGAATTAAAATTCTGATTTCCTATTGCCTTCTTCATTAAAAACTACAGATGTTTGGTCTGGCACGGATGCTGATATATCCATCGTAAGTTTCCCTTACACATTAAATGCTGTTTAAAAACTTCCAAACCTTTAAAAATACTGTTTTCCTCAAAAAATCACAGCGTTACCAAACAAATCATTGGACAACAACCAGCGCTGTCTGAACAAGTTTTTTGGCATGACTATTTTTTTATTTCCCAGAGGCAGAGTGGAACCTAGGCACTCAAAAGAAAATTGCAACATAGCCCTTTGCACTGCAAACTAGCAATGTGTTTGCTGTTCCTTCAGAAATGAATACAGCTTACTCGGGGAGAAGTGGCTGTCTTCAGCTGCCAAGTTCGTGAAAAGCATCGGCTGTGTGAAGCTGCGGTGGAACGCAGGCGCTGCCAGATATGGGCAGGGACGCAGGGCCAGCTCCGAGGGCTTATATTTAGCCTCCAATGCTGGCAGGGGAAAAGCAGGTAGGAGTTATGAGAGTGGCTTGAGCTTGTAGCACACTGTAAAAGGAAATGATAGCCAGCCGTGTGTGAAACTCAGCAAAAACAGGGACACGTGAAAACCCCTTCTTGCAACCTCCATCGCATCCTGCCCTGCAGCATGCCCCTTCTGGGAAGAGGGAAAGGAAAAGCAGTCAACAGAGAGATCCAGGGAGGGATGAGAGGGAAGGAGCAGGTGGAAATGTCAGGCAGGACCCAGGCAGGGTCCTTCTGAAGTTCAGTTCCAAGTGGAGGAAAGTCAGGGAGAGCAGGACGCCCTTACAGGGCTGTGTCTGGTGGGAGGAAGCACAGGAGCAGGGGAGATGCAGAGCACTTTGGAAGGTACCTGGAGGAACCAGGCCTCCTAGTGGCACCTTACAGATGCAGAGGAGTTCCACTCACTTCTTAGAGACACAAATTTGTTGGACACACACCTTCCACGTGGCTTGCCTGGGGGAGAGCTGTGCTGATGGAGGAGTGAGCTGAGATAGCTGTACAGGGGCTTTACAAATGCAAAAAGTTGGAGCACCATAGATGGGCTCTGAGGTCAAAGACAGTTGGGAAAGAAAGTGGGAAGGAAAAGGCCACAGAAGAACAGGGGAGGTCACTGTGTCTGATGATAGGAGTGAAAAGCGCAGGAGGGCAAGTGAGAAGACTGCTGAAGGTTAGAGACCATGAAGGCAACAGACAACTAAACCAAGCAGGGCAGCTGACAACCAGCACAAAAACCTAAGGGTGCTGAGGCCAGCACACACCAGTACATGGGGCTCACTGGTGCTGTGCCTCAATGCCAGTAAGGCACCTGGCCTGGCTGCTGCTTAGTTCTCTGGAAGAACATGCTGGTAGGGAGTTGCAACATATACCAAAAACATTCATTACACCCAAAAAGCATTCATTATCCTCCCTATCAAGCATCCAAGTGTTTGCTATGTTCAATAAAGCTGAAGAGTCAACATTGGTTACATACAGAGAGTTTCAAAGAGAGAGAAGCAGCCCCTCCACAGGTATCCCCAGTGCCCTTCAGTCCACACACAGAGGTATCACACACCCCCAAATATTTGACCTTGTAGAGTATTTTTCCACTAATTTTCCTGCTGACAGTTAATAAAAATGTGAAGCTTACTGAGTCTGTTTTCTTATTCCCCAGCAAAGCTTTCTCACTTTACCTGTCCAACTCTGCTGTCTTTTCATGCTGGGAGGAAGCATGTCCTCCTTCAGCTGGCTCAGCTGGCTGCCCCCACATCTCTTTCTCCTGTCTCACCCATCTCTTTTTGCAATATCTGGCAGCCTTCTCCAGCAGGTCTCACCCATTTTCCTGCTTCAGGCCGTGGCATCTGCTTCCTAATGCCTGCACAACTCTCAGCATCTTTTGGTCTCACTAAGCTTCCTTCATCTTTTCTGCTGGTTTTCACATTCCTGTCAGTATGTCCCCTCTGCCATTTTGGTTGGGTTTATTTAAATATCTCCTCTGTCGTCCTTCCCTCTCCTCAGCCACAGCTGGGCCCATTGTTCCCATCGTTTTCCCTATATTCTTCAACAACTTTCTTGGCTCTCAGATAGGTCCCCACTATACCCTGCAGTTGGATCTCAGCTGCTTCTGATTTCCCAGTGATTTCCACCATTCATCTTTTCCTTTTTTCATACTGCCAAAGCACTCCAAGAGAGCCCTGGAAGTACACTTGGTTTTTTGTCACTCCATCTGCTCAGCTTTCCCAGTTGAACCCTGCATAGCTCAGTTACAGTCCTAAATAATTCCTGTGGTTTGTTCCTTTCATCCCTCTTCTAAGAAATGAATAAAATGATCTGGTTTTATCTACCCTGAACAGACAGAATCCCAGGCATGTCACTTTCCTCATCAAGCTTCTTTCTTCTCCCTTTTTTGACCTCCATCCCTCAGTCTTTTATGACATCTCTAAGCAGCCATGCATCTTCTGCAGTCCTTCAAGCATCACGTGGCATTTCTGTTCCTCATGTGGAAGACGGAGTAAGAGCAGAAGTAGGTTCCAGGCCACCCCTCCTCTCTCAATGTACCAATTAGTCCTCTCACCAAAGTCACTTTCCACCCACAGTGGAGCTGATTAATCACCTCCTTCACCTGCTGGTCTTCTTCACTCTAGCTCTCCTCCTGAAGGATGATGTCTCAAGCCCCTTAAGGAACCCAAACACAGAAGTCACTGTTGTATGGGAAGGAAACAGACATAAAACAAATGGTGGCAGACTGTTTTAGACACCAGCCCTTTCCTGAGCAGTGCAAAAGCAGCAGGTAGAGCTTGCAGCTGGCACACACAACACGCAGCCAATGTAGTGTCCGGGCTCCCCCCTCCACCACCACAGAGCCCAGTGAAATCCCTGCACACGTACGTGCTTTTGCCGTCAGAAAACTGCCGATGACTCAGATAATTTACAATGTCTTTTGGAAGAGAGGAGCTGTATCCATAGGAAGTCAGTCCAGAGAACATCTTAATATTGAAACCAAGTGCTGTACAGCAATTTCCTCTTCATTTTTGGTGCTGCAATATACACTTGTGAAAAGTATGCTACAGGTGATGCAGTGTGTTCAATGAGCATTCATTTATGCAAAGAGTAACAGAAAGCTGTTACACTTTTTCTGTCTGCATTCTTTTAACTGCAGGGAACTCTGTGCATGCAAGGGATCAATGGAGGCCTTTGTCAGAGGTGCCCCAGTCACAGGTACCAAGAGTTTGGCACTGACATCCTGACTTTCTTCAAGTAGGGAAGTCCCTCAAGAGAAACTTTCACTTATATGAGCATATACTGGAAGTTCAGAGGTTAAAGAAAGGAATCCTTTCTCTATCTCTACGTATGTACACTTTATGTACTGGGCCTGGGTGGTCAATGAAGCTGGGGAATGTCAGCAGGAACTGATGTGACTTCATTTGAGGTCTGACTGTGAGAGATGGTGTACATTGTGAACTTCAAATAAATTACATCCCCCAAATAGGCATTAGCCTAGAGGCTTGTGTGCAGAGAGGGGACCAATCATTTTCAGGTCATGAAACCTTTGGTGGAGAATCCAGAGGTGGATTAAATAAATTGGAATAAGTCTGGATGCTTTGTAAAAAGCCCGAGTTCTAAATTTGTAATATTTCTTTTTTTAATCTTTAAAAATAGTAAGTTGGATGTGCTTTAACTGAATTTTTGCAAATTTCTGAACGTTGTGTTTCACATATGGTTGATCTATATATTATGAGGAAGAGTAGTGACAAACATCACAAAAACAGGAGAATTTGAGTATATGCCTGAGATGTTGCAGTTGTAGATTTCTCACCAGAAAAGGAGAAACTTGAAGTGTGGTAAACAAATCCATATTCTACTGGCCCATGTTCCACTGGGACAGCACTCCTAGAAGCAACTGATGTTTTAGCTTGTGGCCTTCAAAATTTAAAGCAGATTTAAAACACGTTACTCCATCTTCAGGATGTTTGCTGTATGTCACTTGGCTGTTCTGTAACGTGGTAAACATTAACCTAGCACAGGTCATTGCAGGAGGCTCTCTCTTTTAAGTGCTTCTTTTACACAGCAAGCATAAAATCTGTGCAGAAATCACTTAGTGATGAAAATCAGTTTTCAATTTAGTCTGCTGATAGGAGTCATAACATGTCATACATGTTATGTATGAGATGAGCCCGGGTTTCTTAACTAACTCCACATGTGACCATGTCCTCGGCTAGGGAGGCTTGAGCTGTGTGCGCCATGGGGAAATTCATCTTGCCAGCCACACCTGTCATTCTTTACTGTCCTGGCATGGCACTCTCCCATCCTGTACAGCTCCCCTGGTGCACAGGGTGGTCCTGGCTCCCCACACACCCTGGGGTCTGCCCCCATGCCAGCAGCAGTAGTGAGCAGATCCCTGCCTTCCTCCTCTTGTCATCCTCCATGCAGCTTTCTCCCTCTCTCTTCAAGTAACAGCTTATGCAGGGCACTCTGCTTCCTGGGGGATTTTCCTGATGTTTCTGAGCTAAAGAGGATGAAGAGGCATTCCTGGGAGGAGGCTGGGGCAGGGAGACCCTTTGGAGGCCAGACAGAGTCAGGTGCTCCCTGGTGTTTGCTCCAGAAGCACAGACTTGCATGCACGGCACAGGTTTGGCTCAAGTGCTTTCGGTTCAGATCTGCAAAAGGTCTGGGGAGTCAGTAGATGAGCCAGCCATGCAGACATAAATATTCCAGCAGCTAAAACCAAATTTTGCTAACACGCAGCTCCTTCCATTGCCCTGAAAGAAATACGACTTTTAACTTTTGCCAGGTCTTTTGTGAATACAGAAGAAAGCAAGTGACACCTTTAAACAGAACTGGCAGCCTGCTATTTAAATGCCAAAACAACCCTGTACTGATTTTTAAGTGGAATTAAATGTTCTCTTTATATATAAAAGTAGATTTTGAACTATAACTTAGCTTGCTTATCAAAACACAAGAGCCACTCAAGTTTTCTCTCAAATGTGTCTCTGTTTTTAAAGTGTGTTTATATGACATTCTTGCTATCACCGTAACAACAAAATCTCAAATATTACACAGTTTCAGAAGTAAAAAAGGATGATACAAGAAAAACATCCATCATTCTCCCAAAACCTAAATCAATACTTTTATTTTATTGAAATCAATGAGTCTATTCAGGATTAACCATGTAAGTGCTGAACTGCATGTATAATCATAATAATAGGAGACTGTTGATTTAAACAGAATTTGGTATATTTTGAAAAAATAATTTGAAAATGCAATATTAAATAGTAAGGCTTTTTTATTAGTAAATAGCTTGAAAATACAGAAACTCCAAAAATAAAAAGTGGTGAACCATGGTACTACCATTGCTGATTAGGGATTGTGGTGAAGTCTAGGACTGTGAATACCAAGGCATTGTTTAATTCTACTTAATTAAAATACTTCTCATTCTCTTTGTTTCTTTTCCCCTTATATAGATAGAAAAATTACAAAACGTTTATGTGTGTCTTGTGTATGTGTATATATTTCTTCAAAGCTAGAGATTTATATGTAGAATGATTTTAATTTCAATAGTTACATGTCATCATGGTTTATTTAGATATATATATACGTAAGATGTGATCATGGTTTTAAAATTAGCTTGTGACTTGTACCATTTTCTAAAACATTAGCTCGTTGTTTGTTTGCCACGATAAAAAATAGTACTGGGGAGTTTATAGTTGGCATGCACCCAAGCACTGCTGACTGTGTCCCCACAATTTAAGGTGAGACCAAGGGGGTGATTTCATTTTGTCTGTGCCCGCTTTGTGCAAGTGTGTACTTTTTAGTATAGGTCAGAAAGGGCTACACCTGGCCAAAAAAGACTGTTTCACAGGAGAGCAGAGAGTTGATTGGGTGCTCCATTTCCAAAAATGTGCTCAGTTTAAAAATGCAGGATATTATGGCAGACATTCATTGCCACAAGACTGGGATCTAAATTACTCCAGTGCAGCAGACCCATACAAGTCTTTATGAGGAACCAACTCCCCTTCTGTGACTGAGAGTGCTGCACAAGACCTAACTGAGGCCTCAGCCTTGTGCTGGATTTCCAGACACACCCCATTTTCCTGACTGTGCGTTAAGCAATTTGACTGCAGGCTTAATGGCCCGGAGAGGCTTTCAGAAGGATCTGCCACTGAAAATATCCTTGTGGTCTCCCCGTGCAAGGCACTGAGCAGCAGTTGAAGACATCTCCTCTGCACGCCCCAGCCAAGCCAGCCAGTGCTGCACGGGGACACTTTCTCTTCATGGTGAATTTCTGTGGGCACAGCCGCCCACAGCTGTGAAACACAGCAGATTCTGGGAGCACATTATTAAACATTTTGGCTTCTCTTCTTTTGTTGCCAAGTAGATACAGCACAAAACACAACTTTCTCTCCAGACACTGAGGCAGATTTTTATCTGGTGTGCCTGCACCAAGATACTGTGGTTTTGATGCTGGTACTGAGTTGAGGAATACTTGGGCATGCATGGGGCTTTCTGACTGGGATGGCCAGTGCTTTTGTAAACACAGTTGGAGAGATCAGCCTGACACTTGAGGGTGAATGGCTGTAGTGGTTTCACATTCACCTCTGTTTCTGTTTGCCAAATTTAGTGTACTGGTTTGAGTGTCTTTTCTGCTGTGAGATAGAATCAGGAGAAAAAGGCAAAACAGGCCCAACTTTAAAGTAAACAGATAGCTTTTATCAACACACACTAAAAAAGAGAAAGAAGAAGAAAAAACAAATGAAACTTTCAAAACACTCTTCCTTCCCCCACAAACTCTTCACTTTCCCACAACAGCATAGACAAAACCTTTCAGTCAGTTTCACCTTTCTAAAAATAATATTTTATCAGTTCTTCTGGGAGAAGTCTCTTTTATTTTACCATGGAATTTCCCTTAGTGACAACCTAGACCTGTTCTCATGTGGGTTTTGTATATGGATATTACCAAATACTGGTATCACTGGTATATGGGTATTACCAAAAGTCACATTCAGCTTTCTCAATGGTCAAACCATATGCCAGTAGCTAAGAATTGGCTTCTGATAGGTCCCTGTCCTTCCCAAAACAGTTCCAAGGTCCTGACAGGGCAATGTTCCATATTCTTCTTTAACTAAAAACCAAACTGTGTTAACCCATAACAATGGCTGATAATCAAATGTAAAGCAAAACCAGAAATTGATCGAATGGTTTCATGCCTAAAAACCTAACAGGTTCACCTACCTAATTTCAGTATGTTTCTCTCTTGGGAAGATGCTAAGTCAGATGTTAGTACCTGCACCCATGGTACATCTTAGGTGATAATATGTGTAAAAGTTAGTAGCCTTTTAAACAATAATTGCAAATGCTGAATCTACACAACAGTACTGTTACCGTGTTTCTGAGGTATGTTGTCATACCTGTAATGCAGTTTCAATACTGACGTGTAGAGTCTGTGTGACAGGAGGTAAATAAAGCACTGCAATATGTACAGCCTATGCTTATACCTGTGCATCCCATCCCACGTTGCCCTTTGTGTGTCCTGAATCCGTGTACCATACCTGCACACAGCATTCAGGCTTACTTGGCCTTTGAACTTGTGCTTGGAGGTATGAACCGAGGTCAGGCTGTGCTTGTGTGGCTGGGACTTCAATCGCTTTGCCAAAGAGGATGCATTTAACACTACTCAGCTGTCCACAGCCTGCAGTACTCTAGTCACAAGTCCCCTGAGACGAACACTGCTGCCTGGAAACACAGTTGTTTAGATGAGTACCTTACAGGATGTTAGTATCCTCTAAGATTTTACTCCACACTGTGAACTGGGCTCCCACAAACAGGCAAGTGTAGGAAAAGCAAGTAGGATTCACAGTGCATTTTCTCAGCTCAGCACAAATGTTTGGGACAGACAAGTCTGCACTGTGGGATGTTCAGCAGTACACACCCTCCTTCAGGTCTGACATTCATGCAGCAAAATTGGAGTATTGCACCATTTATGGACCACAAAGTTGGACATTGCTTAGGGTTTGTTACAGCAGCATGGTAATGATGGTATAGCTGGTCAGCTCAACCCTTGCTTTCCACTCAGTGAAAAGCATTGTATACATTAGGCTTGGTGCTGATTCTGTCTGCATGCTGAAGGATCTCGTTGAGCTGTAGTATTTTATTATTTTAGTGAGAACAGGGTATGAAGCCAGATGTTTGCTTCAGCTGGATGCAAATATTCTTGCTCTGCCTGTCACATTCAGTAGCAGTTTGAGCCTGCTGTATGTTCTGGGCTGAAATTGTGCCTGCTGGGAGAGGCCACACTAAGCAGGCCGGGTATTTAGTCAACAACTGGTTGATTGCAACTCCTGTGACAAAGGGAGTCCGGATTAGCGGTTTCACTTGGCTTGTCAGAAGATGGGAGCTGATGAGATCACTGATCTAGCTGGAAAAAAATAAGTCAGCAGGGGGAAATTATCTCAGCCTCTTTGTTGACATTACTGTGGAAAGCAGTCCCGGAGTTGAGCGGTGTACATTGTTATTTTTAATACTGTCAGCTAGGAAAATTCATTGCACCTTCATTATATCATATGTTATTGCAGGTACCGTTTTGGAAAGGGCAATTCCTGTGATATGATTCTGATCTCCTATGTACTATTTTTGCACAAGAGCAGTTCTTGAGACCTTGCCTGCATTGCCAGCAAGCTGGGATATGAATTTACAACATCCTAGCTATTTCAAGTTAATTCATCTGGTGTTTGTCTCTGAGGATGATATTTCACTCCACTTTGAATGTGAATCAAGCTGTGCTTCACAGATATCCACAAAGAAAGCTGGTGCAACATAGTTTGCCCTCTGTACATTCACACCCCTTTTCACAGGACACTAAATTCCTCTTGCAGACAAGTGCTCCAATTGAATGGGGCGATTTCAAGCTTAAATCAACCTGAATGGGACAACATTGGTCCAGCTGAACTGATAGTGTTACAGGGATGCAGCTGTTACAGTGCAAGCAAAAACCTTAAATCAAAATCCACCCTTAACCTCAGAAATTCCATCAGAGCATACTTCCACTTTGAATTTTCATCCACCCAGTTTACAAGGCTCCCATATATCCTACCATGAGTCATTACCCATTTCAGACAGTTTTCTGTGCCATTAACATCAGGAAAAAGGCTACTTTCTGATCCCCACCATTCCTTTAGTTCCAGTGTAGACTAAAACAGGTGAATTAGATGGCTATGTGGGATGAGAAAATTTCATTTGGAGAGGGGAAGTGATGCCTGAGAAGGGAGAAACACCCCATAGCCCATCTTTGCCACCAGTGAAGTGTGCTCCCTCTGGAAGAGAGTTTGATGCTTTATTGGTGTTAATTGTGGCAGTTAATGGGCACCATACATCCTGGTGCAGCACTCAGCCTCCCTGAGGGGCAGATCTGTTGGTATTAGTGTTTTGGGTGCCTCTGCATTTAAATGGGATTAATAAAACCTATTACCTCTGAAAAGCAACCTTCCACACAGAAGGCTGGAACTTCACAACCTTTTAGTAACATTTCACTCAGAGAGATTTTACTCAAGTATCAAACACCTACAGAGACATACAACCTTCAAAACAATAAGGACAAAAGAGATGAGACCCATAGTGTACTATTATTCTCTACTTTCGTAGATGGGTAAAAGTGAAAAAAGAAGAACCAAAAACCTCTTTCTCAGTCATTCCCCTTAATTCCTCTGGTGGAAGAAGTCTGTTTGGATGTCCAAGCCTCATCTTACCACAATAAGATCAAAACTTCACATGATTTTAGTGCAAAATTGAACATATCCCTCACTTGTTTTACAAAAGCAGGCAGCAGCTCTTGTTTCAGGTAAGCAATTACGCCAAGCAAATAGAGAACTGGTTTGTGACTCCAGTGACCAGAAGGTCACTTTGCTGCCCTCTGACAGGCTCTAGGGCTGCTGAAATCCCTTCTCCTCCCTCTGCTTTGGTCTCGCTGTTTGCAGTCAGGAGCAGAGCCAACACTAAGCCTGGGCTGCCCATGCCAATTCATGAAGGCCCCTTGCTTGAACAGCCACTTAGGAGGGGAAAGGATGCATTTCTTTTTTCAGGTTTGAAAATGGTACTAAAAAGAACCGTTTCAGTGCCTGCAGATAAGTAGTATTTTAAAATTAGGTAAATGTTCGATGATTTTAAAGAAGCAAAAATTTTGCTTTCGTTTTCACAGCTTCCTACAAGTGGGGTTTTTTCTGATGCATGCTCTGCATTGATTTTGCAGAGCATTTGTAATTGCAAGACTTGTTTCTGAAGGAGGCAAATGAAACTTTTTATAGCATTTTCAAGCTACTCATAAAAGTGCTGTATTTAAGCTAAGCCTAATTTATTTGGTTTATTGGTAGTATCACTATTGTTACCAGGTTCGAAAATTAAAGGTAGCCTATCTCAGGCTGAAAAACCTGTGAGACTCTCAGCATTAACAGTAATTTTCTTCTTCATTTTCTTTGGTTATAAAAGTCAGAATGTCTGTTCTCAGTTCTCTAACACATGGTAGGACTATCTCCTAAATGCAAAGTAGCAGAAAAAGAGCAAGAAAAAAAAGTTTGATTCCCATTTTGTCCAATGCCCTTCTCCTATCCCTTTAACATTTTACTTTGACCTGAACCTCTTTTCCTTAAAAAACTCCCATCTTTCTGTGTGCTTCTTGTTAGCTCATGATTGTACAGCCTGACTGTAGGGCATGACTGGTGAATCATAACAGCAAATGTCAGCAGGAAAAGATCTCCAGTAGCCCATTAGCTGTTTGAGTTCATATTTATTATTTACTGAATGACCGTGAATAATGAACAAGTTGCTCTAAATGATTACAGATTTGTGGCTAAATCTCTATTAGAAAGGGAAAATCAGTTGAAGCAATTAGAGAATTTATTTACAAGGAAAAAATTGCCTTTGTCTTATTAATATTACAGGCATAGATGTAGCAATAGTGAGAGAAATAGAGGAAATTGGTGCAAATTGATTAGGGATACAAAAAATGAGAACTGAAATGACAGAGAAGTGAAAGAAATGCTCTCAAAATGCTTCCATGGAGATATCTGCCCTAGTCTTTGTGGGTTAGACTTACATGAACATCAGCAAGTTACAGTGTTGGAGATTGTTACCCAAGTTGTGTTTATAGTCAGTATTTAGAGAGTTAAATTAGGTTAGGTAAATCCCATCCTAGCTAAATACAGCTGATCTTTTGACTACCAAGCCTAATTTGTGCTTAAGTTTGGGCCTAATTTTTTTCTTGGAGAAAACTGGATCAGGTCAGCAGTGCCACTGCTGCAAAAAGTCTGCAACTTTGCCATTTAGGCATGTCCTCCTAAACATAAATGATAATTCTGTAGCTATCAAAGAAATGGACAGAGAAATCACAAACTGTACAACTGAAGGAAACTACCAGCTCCTAGTACACAGATTGTGTAGCAAACAACAAAAGGAACCCATCCTAAAATAGGAGAGTATCCAAATATTTTTCTCTTGACTTTGTGGAGCACATGTGGTGACGCCTCTTCATGCATTTTCTTGAGCAGTTCTCTAAATCAGATTCCATTTTAGGGTAGTCTTGAAGATTATGTAAGAGCAAATTGTGGTTTTATCTTTCTTGCCTTAAGAAGAAATGTGGTAACAGAAATCATGTTATCAAGCATTATCCAAAGCCTTATACCTGTTAAAACGTCATGTTCAGCATCATATTTAACTAGCTCTAATTTCCTTCTCTCCTTGAAGAGTCAAAGGTTCTCCAAATTAATATGGCTATTTGAGTATTTTTAGGCAAGAGCCTATTAATGCTGATTTTTTTTTTTTTTGTTACAAAAACATGCTATAGCTAAAGCTCATGATGAAAGTAATTTATAATATTCAATGACCTCATTTTGTTCTGTTTTGCTCACTCAATGCTAATGCGTATGATGCCATGTGAAATTCGCAGACGAGCCTGTCTGCAGGACTCATGGGAGCCATAAATGGATTAAACCTCTCACTCCCTACTTTGGCAAGTGATCAGTTACATTTAAATAAAGGTCAGTCTGTCTTTACAAAGAACACACTGAAAGCAAGCTTAATAGCTTTCCCTACTGAGCCTAGAACATAACTATTTGAAGCATAATTAGCAACAGGGTGCCAGTCACTGATTGTGCTTTTTGCTTGATTTTATGTCTGGGGAGTTCCAGTATTCCCCATTAGCTTTAAGAGGGGGCACAGTGCTAGTTATCAAATTGACAGTGTTGACCTGGCCTCTGAAAGCAGCTGTAAAACGTTGTTGGGGAAAATGAAGATGAATGCCAAAGCCAGGTCTGTAATACTGCTACAAATTGGACATTTGAGGTCCATGCCACGACTCTAAATAACAAAATAGGTAAAATATCTGAAATACATGAGTGTGGACTTCATTACACTAAACACCAGGTGATAAGGAGATACACCAGCTGTTCTATTGTCTCAGCTTATGAGCTCTGTATTGTGAGTTCTTTATAAAATATTCCATACCTGTTCTTTTCATCATAACAGAGTGACCAGCTCTGCCACCTGTCAAAATACAGATTTCAGGAAGGGAGGGGTGAATCAGCAACAACTGCCCCTACAGTAAAAGGTGCTGACCACAAAATGGTTATTTAGTCATGTTAATTAAATACTTAGCCAGTATGAGGCATTTAAGAATAAACACGGTTATAGACTCACAGCATCATAGAATGGTTTTGGCTGAAAGGGACCTTCAAGATCATCTAGTTCCAACATCCCTAATATATCTTGTGGTCTTCCAGTTCTTCAAAACACCTCTTTTCCAGGGGTTTCTTGACTTGTATTTATAGTCCTTGTAGCAAAAGTGAAAATTGTCTGCAGGTGGAGAGAACAGAGCTGGTACAGCAATTTTGTTACTCTGCAGACAGCCTGAAATTCTAAGAGAGATCTGTGAATTACCTTGACCTTCCTGACTGGGACATCAGCTTCAAAAGTTCAGTGATTGCACTTCAGCATTATCAGCAACTAATTTAGCACTGATCATTTTATCTAGTACTATCAGAGAAGGTGGGTAACAGCAAAACACTGACTTTTGGGAAGTTCTGGAGATAATCCAAGAGCAGACCAGAAGAGCAGACAAGTGACAAGTGACAGCAAAATCAGCAAAAGAATAAGGAGGAGGAGGAATTAAAAGGCAACAAAGAGGCTGGGATTATATGGAAAAGCTCTCTTAAGTAAAGTTGAATGTTGTAATGAATTATTATGAGAAAATACTTCCATCTTGCATTTTAGGTGTGATGCAAAGATTATATTCTGTTTATCTCTGTGTAAGTCATCAAACTACATTTACTTCAGCTCCGCTCACCTGGTAGATGGCCAGTGGCTGCATTCCCAGCTCAGGTTCACTACCAGAGAGCAGAGGTCTGCATCCTCCAAATGCATCTTCACAACATAGAAACTGTAAGAGGAAGATGACCAACCAGAGATTAGAATAAAAGGATGTACTTCTCCTGATTTACTTGCACTTGGGGGTTAAACACAGGATTTTAGGCCAATGGGTTTTCTTTTCCTTTTGTGAATGGTATATCCATTTTAGGAGTCAATTAAATACATTACAAAATATAGGCATTGCCAAGAAATATAGGGACTGTATTTAGTTTTATAAGGTCTTATATATATAAAGAAGACCAATGCCTTAAGCAGCTTCATATCAGTTTTACCACTCTCCTTTAAAATTCATTTGTGCTTTTATTTGTTTGTTTCATTTCTAGGAATTCTTTTTACTGACAGAAAATTTGTACAAGAAGTGGAGAAATCAGTAACTGATTTAACTGATAATTTTCAGCTTATGTGGAATTTTCATTTTTTACAGATTTTCTACAAAGCAGTCAACTAATGCTCTGCTTCCAGCATAGGCACTTCAAGGTCGTATTTCTTTGTTTTCACCACAGGTCAGATACCATCACCAGGAAAAACTAATTTGAAAGCATCTTCCATCACAGGCACTCGGAAATAATGAAATGAAACAGCCAAGCAGAGTAAAACAATCCTATTTCTTTAACCCATGAATCCTGTGCCGGCAGTGCAGAATTTTCCTCAAGCTCTGGCAGTAAGGTTTGCTGGGCAGGTAGCAAATGTGCTTCTGTGGTTTACACCTCCATAATCATTTCTCTCTTCTGCAGGACGTTTCCTTCAAGCACTGGTAGCATCCAGCTCTGTCTCCTTTGAGCCTTTAAGCATGTCCATGTGACTTTTTTCTGTGCAATTCAGGATTTGAATACTTTAAACACTACCTTTGTTCTCTATTTTAGGTCATGGGTTGTATGGGACTTTTGAAATGTTGTCCTCCTGGAGAAAAACTAGAGAAGACCAACACGTTAAAGAGAGGACTGCAGCTGTATTTGCAGACTCCATGCTCTCGTTTTCTCTCACCACTGCCATGTACCTGGTCACTTTTGGAATAGGTGCCAGTCCCTTCACTAACATTGAAGCAGCCAGGATTTTCTGCTGCAATTCCTGTATTGCAATTTTCTTCAACTACCTCTATGTACTCTCCTTTTATGGTTCCAGCCTGGTGTTTACTGGCTACATAGAAAACAACTACCAGCATAGTATCTTCTGCAGAAAGGTACCAAAGCCAGAGGTATTGCAAGAGAAGCCTGCATGGTATAGGTTTCTTCTGACAGCCAGATTCAGCGAGGACACAGATGATTCAGAGGAAACGAACACTTATGAGAGTCATCTTTTGGTGTGGTTCCTGAAACGCTATTATTGTGACTGGATAACAAACACTTACGTCAAGCCTTTTGTAGTTCTCTTTTACCTTGTTTATATTTCCTTTGCCTTAATGGGCTACCTGCAGGTCAGTGAGGGGTCAGACCTGAGCAACATCGTAGCGACTGCGACTCGGACCATCGAGTACACGACTGCCCAGCAGAAGTATTTCAGTAACTACAGCCCGGTCATTGGGTTCTACATCTACGAGTCGATCGAGTACTGGAACACCAGTGTCCAGGAGGACGTGTTGGAGTATACCAAGGGCTTTGTCAGGATATCTTGGTTCGAAAGCTACTTAAATTACCTTAGGAAACTCAACATATCTACTGGATTGCCGAAGAAGAATTTCACTGATATGTTGAGGAACTCCTTCCTGAAGACCCCTCAGTTTGCCCATTTTTCAGAGGATATCATCTTTTCCAAGAAATACAACAATGAAGTTGATGTTGTGGCCTCCAGGATGTTCTTGGTGGCCAAGACAATGGAAACCAAGAGGGAAGAACTTTATGACCTTCTGGAGACCCTGAGGAAGCTCTCTCTCACCTCCAAGGTGAAATTCATCGTTTTCAATCCATCATTTGTGTACATGGATCGTTATGCCTCTTCAGTGGGAGCCCCCTTACAAAACTCCTGCATTAGTGCTTTATTTCTGCTCTTCTTCTCTGCATTCCTGGTGGCAGACTCTCTGATCAATGTCTGGCTCACTCTAACTGTTGCCTCGGTTGAATTTGGAGTTATAGGTTTTATGACCTTGTGGAAAGTGGAACTAGATTGTATTTCTGTGTTGTGCTTAATTTACGGAATTAATTATACAATTGACAACTGTGCTCCACTGTTATCAACCTTTGTCCTGGGCAAAGAGTTCACAAGAACTAAATGGGTGAAAAATGCCCTGGAAGTGCATGGGGTAGCTATTTTGCAGAGCTACCTCTGCTATATTGTTGGTCTGATTCCTCTTGCAGCCGTGCCTTCAAATCTGACCCGTACACTGTTCAGGTGCTTGTTTTTAATAGCATTAGTCACCTTCTTTCACTGCTTTGCCATTTTACCTGTGATACTGACTTTCCTGCCACCCTCCAAGAAGAAGAGGAAAGAGAAGAAGAATCCTGAAAACCGTGAGGAAATAGAGTGTGTTGAAATGGTGGATATGGATAGCACCCGAGTGGTTGACCAAATTACAACAGTCTAACTTGATTTGTTGGTTGCTTTTTTACACTAGGTCTTACTGAGAAAAAAGAAAGAAACCAGTACTAACTAAATGTGTGGGGACAGGAAGGAAGGAGGTTTTCCCTCCTTCCTCTAAGCAAAGTCCAGGAATATTCAAAATTATGGGAGAAATTAAAAATAAATTTAAAAAAAAAAAAACAGAGCCGGGGTATTGTACCTTGCTCAGTTCCTATAACAGGTAATATGGGAGAATTTGCACACCCATGCAAAGAGAGGTTAAATTTTAGATGCATGAAGTAAGATCTAATGGAAGAAGTTGGGTTCTTAAGCAGTCGTCTGCATCACCTGTACTGCAGATGCTGCAATTATTGTGGCTAAACCAAATCATGTTGAAAGGTCAACTGTCAAGGCTGAAGTAGCACTAAATGTTCGCTGGATGTAAAGGCTTTACAAACTTTCTGCACAGCAATAACTCAAGTCAGTGAGTCAGCTCTTATAAGTCTTTGCCATCATATTTAATTTTTCTTTTCTCCCCTAATCTAAACATTTATGCAAGACTATATAAAAGATAGCAAACTGTACTGGGAAAGAAGGCAGTACACAGCAACCAAGTGCTTTCCAAACACTTTTATGTTATGAATCACTTTTTTTTCTAAAAGTATCATTATTTTAAAATGGAAATCATCCCTTGTAACATTTTTAATCATGGTTTTATAGCTGTTTCTTTTTCTTATAAAAACAAAAAAGAACAAAAAAAAAAAGGAACAAAAAGATCCATGTGACTCTGTCACTCTGGAAAATATATAATTCTATTTTATACATGTCTCGCTACTAGTTAAACATGTATTCTGCTTTACCAACTGTAATTTTGTTAGCACTCTACTAAGACATGTGAGTGGATCTAGCAGCAGACAGAAGATGGTGTACTGAATATTTCAGCACCAAAATCCATGATACAAACCTCAAATACTAAAATGTCATCACGAAAGTGAATGTTAGGGCTCTTTTAGTGAGAGCCTATTTCAGGCCATTCACTGGTAATGCACACTAAGAGGATTAGTGGGTAGTTTTACATAATGTATAACTTAATCCCTCAACCTTCCTAGAGTACCTGTAAAGCAATAGACCTTGCAGCTATGGGCTCTTCCAGGAGACTAGAGACAGTAAGAGTTGTGTGGAGCAAACGGAAGGTTGGCACTGTGGTTTAGCAGCAGCAAGTTTAACAACGTCCCAAAGAGCCCATATCTAAAAGGCCTATCGAAAACATCACATCTGAGAGGGAAAAAAGAAAAAAAAAAAGAAAAACTCAACTTAAAAAGATTACATTACCGAGTCTTTTTGGAGCCGTGAGTTCTAAATCAATAATTCTGTCAGCATCTGTGATGTGGAGTAATACAGATAAAGCAGCATCTCTCCCCTCCTCCGCCCCCTCCATCCTTAAGAGCGACAGGCTCATTACTGCAAGGTTTTATCATGTGGTTGAACCCTAGTGGGGATATGTAAGCCAATTCTGTAGGTTTTGCTGAGAGTATTCTGACCATACATTGCCCTTGAAAACCCAGTAGCAGGAAGCTGGCCTGGTGTGTCAGGTGGTTTCATATGGACTCGCTTTGTGGTGCAACATGAATGTATTCCAGCCAGACTCCCCTTTGCAGCTCATCTGGAAACTAAGAGTACTTGAAAAGTTTTCAGCATTTGGCACAAAGTTTGCTTTAATGTCAGTATCTGGAGGGGAAGGGGTATTGCAAGAGCCACGGGGCTTGGAGCACTGGGAGCACCGTGGCTCAGGAGGCTGCCTGTGGTACCTGTATGGTCACTAGGATGTCTGTGGTCACAAAACCAGGATGTGCTTCATTGCGTGAAACACCTCCTTAGCTTCCAAATCCCAGTGACCCCCAAATGCCCTGTGCAAAACCTGCAAATGCCACCTACTGAATATTAATTTTCAAGCAAAGAGATACTTCTGAAGCATCCTTCCTAGCGGAAAATAAGATAACCAGATATTTTGCCCTGAAGCAAAACATTACATTCTCACTAGCAAAACAAGTCAGCAGTGCAGCTGGCAACATTTACTTTCCCCTGGATAAGTCCCTTCCCTAACCAGAAGAAAGGAAGCTGTGTCCAGGAATGCACAGGCTCTTTGCTTAAGTAAACAACGTTGCTTCGGTAGCAGCTGGGAAGCTGTAACAACAACTTCAGCCTTGGCAGAACACAGGCGGACACCTTGAAGACAGCCAAATGAATGTAAGGCTAGGAAAAAAATCTGTTTCCCCTGTTTTCTTTAGACTCAGGCTTGGGGCTATGTTTTCCAGCCAAACAAATATTCCTTAAACATACTTCATTGTAGATTTTCTGTGATCATCAGTATGTTGTTTAAATACCAGTCACCCTGTCCCCTGGCTGTTCAATGGGCAGCTGCAGTGGCATTTAAACTTCTGAGGGCATTAGCAAATTAGCTGAGAGTTACAATGGAATTGCAATTTCTCTGCAGTAATCAACTGACTTGTGGAACACTTGGAAATGGGATGTGTCAAAGAGGTTGTTTGTACACTGCCGAGAGGAATACGTGGCAAACACTGATTTTACACCTCTGCTATCCCTCATGCTATCACTAGATGCCAAGATAGTTACCATAAACCTCCTCACATCTAATTGCAGTGCATAGACAGGAGCATCGTTAAAGAGATGTCCAAAGACAAGCCTGCAGTTTCACAGATCTCTTATTAAATCTCACCATGTGAGGCCTTCAGAGATCTTCAAGAAAGGTGATAAAACCAGGGATAAAATTACTTCTCTATCTCTAAACCTGTCAGAAAAAGGATATGGAGGCATTCCATATGAAACAGTGCTGCAGAAGAGGCTTGAGTGTCCACAGAAGGCAGGGTGAGAAGTCATGCAGTCCTACACCCTTGCCCCCAGGGCACAGCCAACAACAGTTAAATAATTTCTGAAGGATGTTTGTCCAGCCCATTCCCAAAAGTCTTTTAGGGCAGATTTGTCTCCCAGTAGTTCTCCCCCAGTGCCATGTTACCCTCTGCAGTAACCAGTAACTCCTGCTAGCCGCCCCAAGATTGGAGCCATGCCCCTCTCCATACAGGGATAGGACAGGCAGGGGATTGGAGCATCCCCAAAAGAGAGAAAACCCAGAACGGAGCCAAAAACAACTTACATACATTTTTCACTGTGTTTCACATCAAGCTGCCGTTCTGTTCCCCACCTCCAGGGATGGTAAGGTGCAGCCATGGGAGTGTCCAAGGTGCACTCAGCCCAGGTCCGCGAGACTTCTGCCTGAATCCTGATGTGTCTGAGGGGTGCACCAGATGCTCCTTCTCTGCAGGTAGCTTGAATACCTCAACATGAACCATGTTCTCAAGGTTTCAGACTATGCTAAGCCACTTTGGCCTTCCTCCCCTTCAACTTTCTCCTCTGGAGCAATTATCTTCACCAAAGTCAATGGACCTCCCTGCGCCCATGATTAGTAGATGCAGATGCAGCACCCTGTTCTCAGTCCAAAGCACTCCCAGTGGCTAACTGTGCGTAAGATTTTACCCTTACTGGTGAACCTCCAGTTTGGAAGACTACCTAGGCTTAAGCAGATTTTTGTCATACTCTTAAGTGGCTTTTTAGTCCAGGTATCACTGTGGTTTTGTTTGCAATATAGATGATCCAATTTTTTTATAAATTCAGTGAGTAGAACAGAGTATTATACACTGTCAGGCACCGACTAAAATCTAACAGTGAAAGTTTTAGCTAAGGCTAACAAGACTATGTAGGACTATAGCTCACTGAGCACATATATCTTCTCCAAACATTAAAATTCCCACACAGTAAAGTATGGTGTACAGTATATTTTTACTACAGGGTAAGCATGGGGGGGAAAGAGCCAACCTACATGCATATGGCCCTCAAGATCAATACAATTTTCTTGTAATATAACTTCTGATGTGTTAGCACAAGTCCACTTTCAATTTATAGTTACTCTAACTGGAGGAAAAAAAGAAACAAAGAAAATTTGTTATAGCTGGAATAACTATGCCATAAAAATTAATTGATGAAGACACAATTTTCTGCCCAAAGCAGAAATGTGGAAGTGTTCTAGTTAGATTAAAATTAGAGCGGGAAATGTTGAGAAAAGCCTGTTTGTCAAAGAAAAAGAGCTTCTTTTGCAAAGACAAGCAAATACACTTATCATGGTCAACTGCATGAACCTGGAGGGAATACAGTACCAAAGTGGCCTGAGGTTATGTTGAGTCACGAGAGGATTCACATCTGCTCTCAGAAGCCTTCTGAGCCAGCACTGAATTCAGGTAAAATATGTACTGTAAATTGAAAGGTGTACTTTTAAATGCTTTTTTCTAGGCTGACTGTCCTCCTGTGAGCCATGAAATCCCACATCAGCCAACAGCTTTATTTTTGATTCAAAGGGAAAACAAAACTAAGTGGTGGCACGACTGGGCAGAGATCAGGGGAGTCCAGAAGGAAGGCTGGCTTCTCTGAAAAACACAGGGCCAGCAAAGCAAGTGGGTTGTGGGAGAAGACCTGGTGACTTCAAGACTTAGCAAAGTGGAGGTTTTTCCTATTTTGTTAACTTGAGAAGCAAGCAGCATGTTCAGGGAGACAGACACAAGGAAGGGAAGCCAAATTACTAGGAGTCAGCTCTGGGTTTGCTGTGGACTCCAGTTACAGTAGCTCTTCTGGCATGATTGGGGACTGCAGGAGGGACAGCACTGGTGTGTGGGCACTGGGGATGCCAGACCAGGGGCTGTGGCGGTGCCATTTCCCTTGTTCCCATCCCACAGCTCTGCTGCGGGGTTCCCAGGGTCTGCAGCCTGCAGAGAGCATCAGCTCCTGTGCAGGAACAGCTCCTCACGATTCTCACACTCTGGCAGCACTGCTGGTGGGATGTGCTGGACCAGTGCTAGCATGGTAAGGCACAGGCCCTGTAGGAATCCACCTTCTGGAAGCTCTTGGTTAGAGAGAATTACCCAGAGCCTTTTCCTCCCCTGCCTTTGCACACGTTAAAACACTGATCCATAAAAAACAGATCGTACAATTTAGCCATGTAGGGGCAAAGTATTTCTTCCATGGCTTTATCCCTACATTTATCACAAAAAGTACTTGTCATTTATTTTCTTATAAATATTGTGAAACAAGTAAGCCTTTTTGGGGTACACACAAGTCTGATGAAAAGGAGGTGGGGAGGAGGGAGAGACCCTTCTCCTTCCCCTTCCCAAAGGTAGGAAGCATCTTCCACCCATAGCCAGGCACTGCAGGGCACCCTCAGTGACCCCAGCTGAGTAGGGTGGGGAGAGCAACCTTATCTCCCTGCCAAATCTTATTAGAGAACAGGAGAAGCTTTAGCTCCAAATTGTGGAGGGGATGAGCCCCCAGGAAGCCCCTGTGAAACCCATCCACTGCCAGGAAAGCGCAATGGCAAACTTCTTGTTTGGTTGGGATTTTTTGAGAAAGAGATGGCAAAAGTATCCCAGGAGGGCATTTGAACACAAATTCCTGTCTATGGTGCGTGGGTTGGAGCAGAATGGCATGCCCTGACATGCCACCCCTTCCCTGTTGTCCTGGCACAGATTCCTGCCTGGAGAGAGGGCACCTCAGCATCACATGTGCCTGCCTGGGGCAGCCGCTTCTCAGGCACAAATTGTTCCGATGTCGTTGGCATTCTGCAAGTCATTACCTTTTTTAATTTTTTGGGAAAACAAACAAACAAAAAAAAAGATTAGCAGAAATGATTCTAGATTATTTAAGCTCCAAGAAGTCTTAATCTGTGCATCAAATAAATGGCTTGCAAGATGTCAGGGGTTTTCGTTTAGGCTTTTTTTAACCTATTTTTACTATTTTTGTATTAATTTAGGGGAAAAATTGTATAATGAATCTCAATGTATAGCATAAGCCTAAAATAAAATGGCTGTCTCTCTCTTTGCTTCCTGTGCTCCCAAACTGCTACCAAAATCCCGTGCCATCACCAATGCAACAAACTGATTTTCCTGGCCTAACCCAGATAATCAGGATGAGCATGCTCCCCACATCCCCACAGAGAGGGGTGGTGGAGTAGTTCAGGGGCACCTGCTCAGCACAGAGCCAGTGATGTCCCCAGCATGATGGGCATGCTGCTTTTCCAGGAGCCCCTCTTGTTCCAGGCTGCACACTGCTCAGCAGCAAGCACAGGGAAAACCACATCTATTCATTTCCATGTTATTGGGATCTAAGTGCTCTGTGGGCATGTTCTAGATAACCCAGCAGCAGAACCCCAGCCTCGGCAGGCAAACCAACAGCTAAGGCAAAATTCTGAATCTGATTTGATCAAAAATTACAGATATTTCCTCAAACAAGAACCAGACCTTCTCAGATCCAGTACGTAGGTAGACCTGAAGTATTACTGTTGGACAGAAGTATTGTGATTGAACAGAATTATTACTACTAAAAATTTTCTTACCAAGACCTTACCATCCACAAACTTAGAAGCCCCATCATCACTGAGAGACCCACCTCTCTCACCAGCAGAACCACAGCTGCTGCCTCAGGATCTTCTGATCACTGGGCTCAATCATCTTCTTCCCAAGCCCAAGCAGATAACTCATTTACACTTCTTTCCTAATGTTTTGGAGAAGGGGAACAGCATCCCTACAGGTACATTTGGACCAACTGCTTCAAAGCAGAAGCAAACCACCCCACCAGGGGATGAGGGTGACAGCTACAGGTGCTCTGTAGAAATGAGATATGCATCACTTATGACTGTAAAATGCAGGTGAGCCAAATCTGATCCCAAGTCACTGCAACAAATAGCAGGGGTTTGGGGGTTTTGGCTACCAAGGGCTTTCAGCCACTTTAGTTCAATGGGAAGTTTGGGTCTTCAATTTAGAGGTGATTCCTGTCACCTGTTATGGCTCCTGGCCTTGTCCCTTTCAGTCATTCTTTCTCTCATTGCCTTAAATTCAGAATCCAGAAGCAGTGTCGCCAAAAATTCTGTCTGAGACTGAAACTCAAATGGTATCGATTTTTCTCATTGCTAGTGTAATGTAAGAGAGGCTGTGTCTAAGCATCACACAGGAACTCAAAAAAGCAAAACCCCCGTACCAGGCTGGTGTTCCTCATTTGTGTTAGCAAGCCCTCCTTCGTGCAAATCACCACCAATCTAATTTAGAAAATTCAGGCTTTCCAAATGTGTAATCAGCACATTTTATTCTGGAAGTTCATCTGCACGTATACTTGCAAAATAAAGGCATGTTAAATCTGATTTTTAGCTTATCAAGGAATACAGTTCAGCCTAACAAATGTTCGTGAGCAGCATGTCTGAATTCCACATGCAATTCTTACACTGCTGCATACAAGTCAGAATATTTTCACTCCCAAATACCTCATTTCCTTATTTATACAACTAATTTGCACACAGAAACTAGGCAGGATTGTGGACCCAAATTGATTGTGGATTCAAAGCAGTGAAGTGTGCTCCTGTTTACATTTATCCTCTAAATATTGCTTGAACTTGTAAAGGTTAATGCCAGTATAGAACTCATTGAGAAAACAGGAATTTTTTTTGCTGAATTCAGTTTACTGGCAGAATATAACTGAAATATATGCCAAGCACTGGCTAGAAAGAACCAGGGAATAAGACACCCAACAGTCCATCAGCAGAGAAAAAAGTCCACTTGAAAATTTATGCATGAGAAACGTAAGAATCATGTTAAAGGCCTTAGCTGGGTATCCAGACTATACATAGCATGTGTTATATATGAATGCAGAATATTCCATTCTGATTCTTTTTTGACCATATTGAATCCTCTGAAATATGCTCTGTTCTGTGAGGAGGCACACTTTTGAGCAAAACTGACATTTATCTTCTTAGAAATTACCAATTTGCACAGGTGAAGTTTTCTGGAAACAAGATTTTAAATGTATACAAACAAACTGATGCCAGAAAACACAATTTGTAAAAAATATGCCTTCACATACTGATTATGTTTCATAGTAAGCAATCTGTTCCCTGATGCTACAAGTAAAAAATGATTTTTTATTTGTCAGCTATATTCAGAAAAATGAGATGGCCCACTAATGTATATATAGTGCATACACCCCCATACCAATTATGTATTTCTTATACGCCCAACACAAGTTGGCTCTGTATATAAGAGGAGGAAAAGCCAACCTAGAAATGTAGTTGAAAGCTGGTAGGAAGAATAGTTTATCTGTACTGAGATTAGTAATGGATCAGCAGGGGAGGAGCAACAGAGAAGTATGGTAAGGAGTTTAGGAACAAAGAAACTGGCTGTGGAAATGCAGAGCTGTCAATAAAACTCAGGTTTTATTGTGTCAGGAGGATGAGAAAGAAATTATATAAAAACTTCTGAGGTGCAAAGGGAAGGAGGGTCTAAGCTAGTATGAGACTGAGAAAAATCATATGGATGTATGTAAGACTAGCATCTCTAATGTGTATTAAGGCTGTTTAATAAAAGACCGGATCTGTCCATACATGGAAAATAAAAATCACAGCTGCCTAATTATATGATTTCAAATATAGATTCAGTACTTCATTGTTTTGGAATAAAAGGAGGATATCATTCATAATCTAATCTGGAGCCCAGAACTGGAGAATTTAACATGATGTATAAACAGTATCATACAGAAAAAGAGATTGGTTATAGATTCTGGCTCATAACTTACTTTAAAATGACAAATTGACCCTCACTATTTTACTGCAGTTCTTTCTTAGAGAAGAGCAGCTGACTTTAATGTTCTGAAATAGCCATACCTCCCTGACAAAATACTCATGTGTTGGAAGGATTTATTTTCTTTTCTTTTGAAAATGCAATCAGTTTTCTCTCTAAATCAAGTGAGCCCTCAGGCACCTAACCTACAGCAAGAAGTGGGAAATTCCAGCTCTCTTAAGGTGATTCCTGATTCAAGGAGATCCATCTGCTATTGAATCTCTCTTTTCTTTCCTCTCTGCATACTATTGCAGGCTGTTCCAAACCTGTCTATTGACAGTCTTACCAATCAGTGTATCGCACTCCTCTTTGCAGGAGAGATGGGGTTCTGCCAATCATCTCCTGGTGTTGGCTCCAGAAGCAGTGGCCACGTTATAATTTCAGGACTACTCCTGCTCATTAGCCCCTCTCGTGGGAGCCTTTCTGTCAATATCTTGGGTCTTACTGGAAGGGTGGTTACAGTGGCTGTCACAGGACAACCAACATTTTGCTGACCTGCCAAGGCTCTGATATACACAAGTGAGGCAACATTGTTAGATCTAGCAAGGAGAACCATCCAAAACTCATTGTCAGGGCATCATGTGATATTTAATATGACCATCTGTGAGGATGTTTATAAAATAGATTTATTATATGGAATTTGCAGAAATAGGGAGAGGAGAGAGAGAGAGAATCTCAATTAAACTGCTGATTCAGCACTTTACAAACCTTTCCATCAAAGGAGGAGTTCTCACCTCACAGTCAGTGGTGATACCAAACCTGAAGAATCTCATTTACAGAAAAAGATTAAAAGAATTTGGCTTAGAAAAAGGGAATGTGGAGCAGTGACATGTGGCTTCAGAATTATGGATAAGATTGCTAACATCAGTGAGTTACTTTTTTTTTTCTCTTTTTTCTTTTTTTTTTTTTTTCTTTTTTGCCCAGCATATGCTTCAAGGCCAGAATCTCAGAATACAAAATAGTTGAAGTGAGAAGCAAATAATAATTTCATGGAGAACATTTCACAGGTAGAAATGACAAATACATATTGGAAATTGTAAAGACAAGGGAAACAAAAAAAATCAACTCAGATGAGAAATGCCTAGATTTATTGTAGAGAACTCCACAAAAACCTGGACAGAAAACCTCCTAAATGTACTTACAGCCCTGGAGAGATCTTCAGGTTGTCTGTTCCAGCACCAGATCAAAAATAAGGTAAGAGTTTGAAGTTATTGCTAACTACAACCAACAGACCTTTAAAGTGTGAAACCTGGGTAGGGGAGAAATGGATAAACTATGGGAAAAATACTTTAATGAAGTACTTCCTCTTTGTGTTCATCGGCACCTCTCCACAGACTTCTCACAAGTTACAGCTAGTAATATCTGTTTAAAGCACCACCCAGCACATTCCAGACACTGTTCTCCCCTTCCCCTGGAAGCCAAAGGGTGAGTTTCATTTTGTCAGTCTGCTTTCAAGGCAAATGATCCCTTGACAGTGTCTGAGTGACAAAGGACCTGAGACACAGAGGCGAGCACAGACCAGCACAGGAAACCCATCCCAGAGCCATGGCAAGGCAAAGCATTGTTCCTCCTTCATCAGACAGCTGTGCAAAAGAGGGCATTCCAATTTAATGTACTTAAAAATCTTATAAGAAAAATTGGCCTCTGTGGTACACTGTGGTTTCCCTAAGCAGTAGATGTGTTATGGATGCTGTCCAGGCATCCTTACACTTCTGCTTTCCCAAATCTTAGTAGCCCTCAGCCTTTGGCTTCATGCCACGCAGCCCCTCTGACACTCATATTGCAAGTTTTATTGAGATACCTTTTTGGTGAAAAAGACTTAGTTCAGAACAAACCAATCTTTTAAAATATGATCTCTTCCATTTGCCCCAGAAGGTTTCCACAGCTGCCATCTCTATTCTCTGTTAGTACATCTGCAAATGAAGGTGGCCACAGCGGGAAGGACAGGAAGTAAGCAAAAGCCTCATCATTTCAGTTAAGTGGCAGCTAGTTTTGCAAGGCTCAATTATCAGTAATTTTGTGAGCCTCATTTTCCAGCACCAAATTTTTAAAAGGTGCTCACTATTCAACTCCCAAGCCAGGAAGGACTATGGATTTCCAGTATACTCCAAGCAGAGTATAACCACTGTATTGAAACCATGTTGCCCAGTGGAAATAAAGCATTGGGAAGGGGAGGAGAGCTGAATAGAGTTGCTGGATTTGAAATTTTCATCAGAAATGACTGGGCTTTCTTTTTTAAAAGAAAGTTCACATTTTTACCTTTGTTCTGAAAGGAGAAGTCTTAAAATCTGACAAACTCAAAGCACATAAAATCATATACAAAACCTTCTGTTCAGGAGAGGAGAGGCCAGACGTGAGCTGAGAAAAGATAGCAAGGCAGTAGCAAATGCAAACAATAGCAAACATTGCACCTCTATGGAAACACGGATTTGAATGCATAATCGGCTAAATGTTACCAAAAAATCTCCTGATGCAGGAAAAATAAAGACAGGAAAAGATTGTTAAAAAAACCTTCCTATGATTTTTAACTTCTTGTGGCTTATTTGTAAGGTGACCAGATCTGTGGCTTTCACACTCCTTTCAAATCTGTAACTGCTTTTTTAGACATAATCATCATAATTTTTAGACATATTAATGAGTTACCATTAATATACATTCAGCCATTGACCAAATACAAACCATACTCAGGTGGCCAGCCGTAGATCTCAAGTAGTCAAAGGTCATCCTTTTCAGCTGCCCCCACTCCTAAAATACATCTAAAGTATTGCACAGAATAATGGGAAAAAATTATACAAAATTCTAACCTATGTGAAAACAATTTGCTTTAAACAGGCCAAACAGAATTGAAAAATTGTTTGCAGCAAATACTTTTAAAAGCTCAGAATGTGAAGGTAAAGTAGCTCTATTCAAGCCTTTTGAAGAGAATGAATGAGAGAATGAATGTGGAAAAGCACATGGAGTGCAATTTAAAGAAGCAAGCAAGCGAATCATGACCACAGAATGTCTATAAAACCTTGGCAGTTGACCTTCAGTGGGTGAGGATGGTAAGTGGTTTGGAGAATCAGCATTTCATCAAGTGGTTGAGTATATTTTTACCCTTTTCAAATATGAACCAGCTCATCAGGTAAAAACTGATCATGCAAGGTTTGTCCATTTGCCTGCTCTCAGTGAGCATGAAAAAAAATCATATTCCTAAATGAGCCTGTGGTTTCTGCTGACTTTGGTTAATTCCAGTATGTTTCTGTTAACCACTAAGGGGACAAAAACCAGAAATAAAATGCTCCAAACCTTTATTACTTTTTCTTTTCTCAAGAATCTATCCTACACTTCCCATTACCTTCTCCTTTTGCTATGCCAGACCCCTCTTAAGAAATTCCCCAATTTTGGCCAGTTGACTCAAGCGCTCCCCTAATACACTCTTGCAATTGTAAGTACTCAGGGGTTCCACTAAAGGGGTGGCCTGATGCAGCTTCAGGATTAATTGTATCCTATGACTTATAGAATTATGCATCAACAGCTAAAAGGACACAATTACAAGGTGAACTATTGTGACACACACTGTGTAATGTCATACAATCAAATGCAATGTTTAGTAAACATGAACCTCTTTGTCATTTTGTATTTATTTATACAGGTTTAAAAAAAAAATAAAAATAAAGCACACATTTAAAAATATCCTTTTCTCCATTGTGTCTCTGCAGCATTATGCAACTTCCCATTGAGGCTGATGGGAAGGCGATGACTCGGTCAGTGTCTGGGGAACTAGGCAATGACTAGCAAGGAATACACAGTTCTTGTTTGTATTGAATTATACCTGCAAAGAGAGGGATGCAACCTTCCAGAGAGTGCGGGAGAGAAAAGGAACGGCTCACCAGGCATTTGCTAGGAGCTGCCTAGGTGGGAACACCAAATTTCTGCAGAAGTAGGAGCCTTAACTAGGTCACTGCCTAAAGGGCTGCATTTTTCCAGCAAGGTGCCAGTAATGAAATACCAAGGGGTTTCTAATTCCTGGGCTCTGCTCTCGGCTACAAAGTCTGGGAGGAAAAGGAAAGGGGGAAAAGGTCTTCCACTTACAGCTGGAGAACTCATAAATCTCTGGCATGCCCTCAAAACAGGGAGGTGACAGCTCTGCAGGGAGCCAGGTGCTGCCAGTTTGCCCAAGGACCCGTGGGTTATCCCACCGAGTCTCTGTAACACACAAGGCTCTGCTTTGCAGACCTACAGCAGGACTGTCCCCCTCCCCTCTGGGAGTGACAACGAGCATTTCAAGATCTCTGTCTTTCTTCAGAGGAAGGTTCTCTGGCACCTTGCCCTCCTGCAATGCCACCCTCCTCTCTCCTTGCTTGTTCTCAGCCTCATTTATCTCACAGACACGCACACAAGAGATTCCCATGCAAAAGGCTGATCTCAGTCCATTCCCCTATGACCTAAGCCAACACGACTTCCATTGGCAAAGGAAAGCAATCCGCAACTCTGGCAAAATTAGCATTTTTCCCCTTTCCTCAATACACCACAAAAAACAGAGAAAGATGATCTAATGACAGATATCCAAAATACTGCAGAGGGAACAAAAGCCAAGCATGCTACTAATTTTTACAAAATATGTGCTCTGAGTTTAGTGTACGTACAATGAGGGCATATGATTATTTTTTACAGCAGTTACAGAATCACAGTGGGTTTTGTGGTAGCAGTTTTGGTCTGTGCTTTGAATACAAAGCAATTACAATGTCAAATGGTACTGTTTTGAGAAAAGAGAAGTGTTTCTGAAATTTAATTGTGTTCAAATCCCAGAGTAATTGTGGTACAATAGGAAATATCGGGTCAAATTTCAAATCCATCTCTACATTTGCATGTGTGTGCATGCTCACATTTGGTGCACTCAGTGGTACTCTTAGCAGACACATGACAGGGAGATCCCACATGGGCTATTCAGGGCCTGCTCCATTCAATGTTTTCACTACTACCAGCATGGATAGTGCACAAAAGAATGTATTAATAAAGCATTGTCCACCTGACTTGGGAAGAACTGCAGAATTCTGAAGGCTGAGAACAGAGTCAAAACACACTCAGACCGTTGAAAGAAAGAATGATGTGAAATCAAGTATAAGAAATTCAGAAAATCCAGGTCCAGAGGGGAAAGAGAAATCAGTGGTGCAAACACAAAGTATGGAAAAACTGATTAAACAGCAATTTTGCAGAAGAGTATCAGAGATTGCACTTGGTCACTGCTTCACAGTGAATAAAAACTGTGGCAATGCTACAAAGCCATCACATCTAATCCTTACCCAATTTATTAAAAGAATCACATACAAAAGACATGGAAGACATTTTTTTTCTGTTCTCCTTGGAGATGAATCTTCAACTGAACACCGTGGGCATGACCCTTGGAAAGAGTATGGAATTAAATGAGAATGAGGAGTCAGAAAAATGCACTTTCTTCAGGAAAGCCTACTTATTCTAGGAGAGATGAATTTGAGAACTACAGTAACACTTTTTTGTATGAAAAGGATATATAAGAAATAGGTTATCAAATGTTTCTTGTGTCCCCTGAAGGTGGGAGAAGACACAATCAGTTTAATTTGCAGCAAATATAAGTCAATTTGTATATCCTAATTCCAAGAATAGGCATGCACTGGGAATATGCCTAGGCTGGCTGAGGGACCATGTTTAGCAGGGTTTAAAGAAGAGGTTACACAAAAAACTGCTTGAAACAACCTAGATACTGATTCAGCCCCTTTTTTTACAAAAATACAGTGTTTTCCAACTCAAGTATGGTATAGAAATTTAGGTTGCCCCAAGCTATGTCCCTTTAAATTGGCTCATTGTGTATTCAGAAACAGAGGCACCTTGAATTGCTTGTCATGTTACTTAGCATAAAAGCTGGATTCCTGGCCTGTAGGAGCTGGGATGTGTTCAAAAAAATGAGAGATTTATGTATCTGTAGCTAATACTTTTAAGTACGGCAATTTAAAATTTGTAGCAATTCAGCCACAATAAGTGGAGAAAATGTGATGTCTTCTACTGTTTCCTGATGCACTTTAATATGTATCTGTGAAATTCAAGCTCTTTAGCTCACAGAAAATTTCTGCTGTAAAACATTCAGTAAGAAGGGTCCATGAAGTACAGAATAACAGCAGAAGAAAGAGACAAATTAATTTTCTGGATAGATAATTATTGGAAGCTTAGGAGACAAGAAATACCAGATTAAATACTTTCTCCATTTCTTTCTTGCAGATCAGTCTTTCGATGTTTAATGAGTTCCTATCAGTCTATGCAAATAATTCACAATGAATAATTTATCTGATTTTTTTCTGTTTGTGGGATATCTAAAAGTAAATTGGTTTCCTCTCACGTATTCATTATTCAAAATTATATTAATACAGCCTTCGGTGAGTGTGTTTTCATTTTCTTTCAGTTTCTTTGCTCCACAATTCAGTTTTCATGCCACCCACATGTGGCAAGGGTCCCACCAAACTCCTCTTGTCCTCAGGGAAAAGATTCCTTCAGGATGAATTAAGGTCCCACTTTCAACAGCCTCTGCAGGATATCTCTCTGTCCGCTGATGCCATGGAGGGGGCTAACCTCCTTATCTGAGCATCTGGATCTGATGTGGGCATCTGGCTAGGCTGGACAGTGGGAATTACTGCCAGTGCTAAATCAAGGACCCTCTTGAGCTCCCACTTTCCAAATCAACTGGCTAAAGAGAAGCAGACTACCCAGTGAAAGAAAAGAAGCACTCTTCCAGGCATCCCATTTCTGCTGTTAATGTTCCCTATCTCTTCCATTGGCTGTTCTTAGTCAACATTATCATAGAATCATGGAATACTTTAGGTTGGAAAATACCTTTAGGGGCATTCAGTCCAGCTGTGTATTACATGTATGCTTGCACTTGGTTTGCACACAACAGGTAGGCACAGGATTATGACCTTAGTTTTGAATCTCATTTTAAGAGTTCCTTCATGAAAGAAATTGCCACCATACTCGAAGTCTCCACCACTTTGGCTACAGGAAACTGTACCCAAGTTCCACCATGGAACTCCTTCTGCTCCTTCGAACAGATAATTAAATGCTTGTATGGAGAACTTTCAATTCACCTCTGTCATGGTGCTTAGGAATGCCAGACAGACCAGCTAACACAGCGGGCATTGTTCCTGTGGTGTGAAACACTGAGAATGCCAAATGATGACAGAGAACTGGCAAGGTCCTTCAGCAAGCAAATTTTGAATAGGAAGGAAAGCTTGAACTGCAGTTGTTTTTCCAGATGCAGTCAGATCTCTTGATAACCACGTTATACAGAGGCAGTTCTATAAATTTTCTCGTGACTTCAGTGCAGACAGTTACAGGGTTTGGTAACTGAACACAATGAAATATTTGTGTTGATGAGGCACTTGACAAGGAAACACACTGTATTAGAAGTTTAGTGTGTCCAGCTCCTTCAAGTTCCTTCTTTGTTAACATTTTCATAATGCAGAACGCCACATGCATTACAGCATATGCCTTTGCAGAATTGTCTTCCTCAGAAGCTCACCTCAGACTTCCTTTTTCACCATCTCAGACTGCTAGAAGAAGTCATTCAAAATTATCAAGAATAATTTCATTCACAAATGGAAAGGCTCATACTTTTTAATGCCATAAAAAGACAGCTTAAACATCTGGCTGCTTGTGGTTAGCCTATTAATGTAAAAGTGAGAGAGCTTGCATGGGGGAGATAAAAAGGGGCAAATGAAAGAACAGAAAGCATACAGGGAGAGAAAAGAGGTTAACAGAAGAAGGGGGGAAATGTCAAAGAAAGTGGAATAGGGAAAAGGCAGAAAAAGAAGGCAAAATATAGAGATGCCATCAGTAGAAAGAAAGAAATAGTGAAGAAAAACAAGGGTATTGGGAAAAGGCAGGAATGATACCAGATCTTAAAATAATTCTGAGAAAACAGATAGTGATGTCAAAATCCCAGTAATTGAATTTTTGCCTTGAAAAGCCACTGACAGCTTTGCTTAAATGTTTAGCCACATAAAATCAAACTCAACATCCCTGACTGCATGTATCTCTCAATGAAGCCAACAAGAATCAATAGCAACAGCAGCATTCAAATCCATGCTGTTTTCATTGTAGAAAAGCTAAATACAATACTCTTCCCATACCTGCACCATTTCTCCATCTTTTTGTAGGCTTCCTAACATATGTCTACCCCAAAGCCACTGTTGATAGCCTTCCTGAATTGGTGGCATCCAGCTGAAGAGAAGCCAGTGAGGGAGAGCTCACATATTGTCTGTTCTTAATAAATCATTAAGGAGATAATCATTTAGATAATCATTAAGAAGAATAATCCTTAATAAAGGAGAGATTGGCAGCACCACAGCATTGTCTAGTACTCAGTGTATTTGCCTTGAGTCAGCTGCTCTGTACTTTCTCCCTATTCTCGCATAATTGAATACTACACCTTACATTTCTTTTTTTCTCTGCACAAGGACTGGTCTTATCTGAAAAATATTATAAACTCATTCAAATTTCATGAAGTCATTGGACCTAATGCAAACTGGAAGTACAGGAAAACCAATAAATTAGTAAACCAGCACCTCTCCACTACCTATTAATAGTGGTATTTTCTGTTTCCTTTAACTGCAACTCAGGCCTGCCTGGCCTCTCCCCCATCCTTTGCAAAGGAAAAAAAAAAAAACACAGAAAAATTTATGAGCAGCCCAAACTTACTCAATCATTTCAATATCTCAGACTTACAACATATCACATAAAGTGAGTACTCAAATGCTTGAATCATCACACTAGGCCACGTTTCTTGGACCAGTGATGTTTCCATCCATTCACTCAATGGGTCTGATGAGACACCTGCAAACAGGGGCCAGACAAGGAAGTAATAGTGTCACATAAGAGTTAGATAAATGCTTCACTAATGGAACCAGTTCAAAGATTTCTTGGCAGTTTAGAGAAATCCTGAATGTCGTCAGCACAGCAGCTAATGAGTGAGTAGGTCTCCTTTCAGGCCTGAAACTCAGGTGATCATGGCAGTGGAGGGCCGTGGATGACGAGCACAGGTGGACACAGTGTCACCAGAAGGGGCAGGGAGCCACCAGAATGGGTGGCAGGTGGTCAGAGGGTTTCTGGAGTTTGTGGGGATGCCTGTTTCCTACCTTTCCATTGATCTCACAGGTGCTGATGCAAGATCTCCCAGTTTGTTTTACCTCTAGTGGGGCTTTGGTCTGAAACAGGGG
Source organism: Pycnonotus jocosus (assembly GCA_013400435.1). Lineage (NCBI taxonomy): Eukaryota > Metazoa > Chordata > Aves > Passeriformes > Pycnonotidae > Pycnonotus > Pycnonotus jocosus. The sequence goes on along the minus strand of VWYP01028830.1, from coordinate 866,015 downwards.
CACAGCACCAGATCCCAGCCCTGCTCCCTTGGGGACCCCAACCCTTGCCCTGTGGTGGAGGTGGTGGGGCTGCCAGGCTGTCCTTGCCCTGTCCTTGCCCTGTCCCACCCCAGTGGCACAGCTGCCCAAGGGGAGCCCCTCTTCTCCCCAGATGTGGTTTCCACCGTGTGAGCCCAGTGCTGCACACTGAGGAGGGGACAGCAGGGACACTGCAGGCACAGCTCCCAGCAGCTGCCAGTCTCCCTGCCTGCCTGCTGGGACATGGGGAGGGGCACACTGCACCGTGCATCAGCCTGAGTCAGAAACAATAATGGTGAAAAGCACATCCTAAAATCTAACAGGCTCGGGTCTTCAAGACCATTTTGCCTATGGAAAAACCTAATGGTTCTTCACTTGGACATCAGTCCAGATACCAGAGCCGTGATGATGCATAGGGACCCATCAGGCTTGTAGGCTTCTCTATGTGTCTCATTTGGGATGGGAAGACAGATAATACACAATCATGTTGATTAGGCATAGTGACTTACAGTTTTGTGTAGCTTGCTCATTGTACACCTAAACAACAGAACAAACTCAGATATGATCCAGACTGGCCTATATAATCAAACATATCTATATCTAGGCCCTAAAACAGAGCGTGAATTCATCTTAAAAGTCAAGGTATCTAAGCACATATAGAAGGAAAGAAAACTTAGTATTTCCTTCTGGAGGTCTTTTTCCAAAAGAATGTGTCACAATGATGTACAGCAGGTAGAAAAAAATTGATAAAATAAAAATATAGAATAAATATTATTTTTAAGGACAATATCCCACAATATTTCTGGTTAATATGCAAAAGCATATCTTTGATTTGCACAATAAGACCCTTTCCAGAAATACTCTATATTAGTCGTAAAATGTCATGTTGTAAAGCAGAATCATCCATCAAAATGCAAAACAAGCAGGTTTCTTATTTTGGGACAAATGGAGTTCACCAAAGATATGAGGTCAGGTTAAAAGAAGGAAAATTTTCTGTATTTTTCAGCCACCAGGGTTGAGAGAAAAATCCTTTCTGAATTCTTCCTGTTTATGTGCCTGTGATGTATCTGTGCAGCTTGAGGTCCCTCATACACAGAAAGCAGGATGCATTAATCATGAGGAGCAGAGGGCCTGAAGCTGCAGTGTGCCACTCCACTTGAAAAGCCTCTAAAATATGCTAGTGTCAGAGTTGCCTGGGCTGAAAATTGTGTACCGCTCACAATGATGCATCTGAAAAGAGTAAAATTAAATGTATGCACTCAGAAAACTTGCTGCACATCTACTCCCAATTTCTTTCCATTTCTGCCCTACCAAAGGGTTGCAATTTCCATCTCTGTCTTAAGCATGCTCCTTCTGTGTCTTTCATCAGACCTACAGAGCTTCCTCCTGCCTTTCTCGTGAAAGTTCACCTCAGTGAAATCACCGAGGTAAATAAGGCGAGCAAGATTTTCCCACTACCTCACGGGGAATTCATCTGCCGAGGCTCCATTCTCTGTAATGTATGGCTTTTGTTGCTGGCCTCCTCCACACAGTTACACACCTAGGCACGATGGTAATCTGGCTTTCTCCCCATGTACACCTGGCAGATGGTGCTGTGTATTAGCTCTGATGGCAAGCACTAAGCAGTGCAGCCTGCTTGTTGTCATACTGGAGCAAGAACAGCCTCGGCCACGTTCCCAAGCATTTACTCTTTGTCTGGAGTTCCTCAGATATTTCAGTGCCAGCCATACATCACAACTTTAAGAGCCGAGGTGACAATTCAAAATACGGAAATCATTGCAGAGTAAATGAAGCAAATGATTGTTTTTGACAAATACACATGAGTGTGGCACTCGGAAATCTGGCTTGAATGTCTCTAAATAATTAAATTTATCTACCTCAGTAACTATATTTGAATTGCAAATTAATTCTCCACCTCAGCCCTGCCGCATGTGTGCATCTCCTCTGGTACCTGAGCTCCCACAGCCTGCTGGCTCTGAGTGCAGGAGCACCTTTGGGCAGAAGCATTTCAGGGCAGAAGCATTTCAGGGCAGAGAGCACCCCCGGGTGAGGACACTTGGCTTTGCTACACCATGTTTTGTAGTCACCCTCCTTGCACTTCCTTTTGGTGCCTTTTAGTGGGTGCTGTGCTGTGCAGCACATCCACAGCCCAGGGACAGTGCCAAGCAGGGAGCTGCTGAGGCAGGGCTGTGCTCCAGCAAACCTGGCTTAGCTCCATCACATGTGTTGTGGTATCTTTTAACTGCATAAACCACCCTCTCTACCACACTCCTGTCCTTTCTACACATAATAGACAGGGCAGCACTGCTCACCTGATATTCCCCACTTGGGGAATTACAAAAGTCCCTGTATTGTTTCCATCTTTGTTCAGTTCTCCACCAATGCCACCCTTATCACAAGTTACTCAAATTCCACTGTAAGATAGAATTATCCACCTCCCTACCACTTCTCAGCATATGAGCATTTTCTCAAGAACAATGCACCTTGTTAGCCCAAATGTCCCATGAGGTGAGGAAACTTCCTTACAACCATTTTACAAATAGAGGCTTGAGGCACAGAGATATTAATGTCAACGGGGCTAACTCACTTTAAAAGTTTATAGTTTGACTTTCTTAGGGTACCAGGTGTTTTATTGCACCACATTTCTCCTTGGCGATGCAGAGTTTCTTGGTCTCCATTGGAAACTCCAAGCATTCCTCATTTCATTTCAACAAGTCAGACTGAAGGGCTCAGATAAGAAATCCAGAAATTGAAGAACACACAGGCATCACCTGTGAGAAATGTCAGTGAAGTGATGTGATTTAAATCCCAGTGGAATTCTGGCACGTCAGGAAGAAAAGAAAGTTCTCCAGGGCAGTATTTAACAGCCCATCCCAGAAGACTTCCTCTTGTTCCATCTTTTTCACTGCACAGATTCCCAATTCCCACAGCAAATAATGCAAACATCCTGGAGGCGACAGTTTCTCCCCATAGCTGTGACACATCCCCAGCCCATGTACCCTGAACTATTTACAATGCTGTGGAAAACCCTGTGTGTGGAGGGTGAGCAAGTAACCCAAAGTTGCACCATTCAGGATTGTAGAGTCAGCTTTGCCCAGGCAAGTTGAAAACTGATATTGTTTTTCTAGTTCCATACTTCCTTCTGGTGCTGTAAGAAAACCCTTAGGACAAGTGAAGAAGGGGCTAGGAAGTTCCCAGGTTTCATGCTTGCAGCCCTGAAGTGACCCTGAGGCAGGACACCTCTGCATAGGTGTCACAAAGGTGACAATGGCAAATGGCCACTCTGGTTCCTTAGCAAGAGGAACTACAGTCCATAATGGCAGTAAGTGAATTTTTGCCCTTGCACCCTGAGCTATTCTATTCTTCTCCTGGCACCTTGTGACTCTCGATGGCTCTGGTTTGGTCCCACCTGAGCCCTGCCCTCACCCCACAGGGTTCTGTCCTTCTTCCCCCTTCCTCATCCCCAACCTTCCCCTCCCATTCCCATGCCCCTCTCCACCACACACACACACACATATGAGCATTCTACACACAGAATGAAACCAGTCAGCAGAAACTTCAATCTTTCAGAGGTATTCTCACAGAGAGAAAGGCACAGATCCTGACACCAGCCCTGCTCTTCACCCAGATTTCCAGCCCTGCCCTAAGTTCTACTTTAGAAAAGCTGTCCCCTCTTTCTTGCAAACAGGCAAATTGTTTCAGAGAATAGAAATTGTGCACATGCTTTGGCAGTGAAAGTTTTAAATATAAACTCTTAAGTTTTAGGAAGGTTTTGAAACATAGAAAAACAATTATACATATTTGTATCCTGGGGTGAGGCTTGATTACCTGGCTGCATTATTTAAGCAAAGCTTTTCCAAGCAGAAAGAAATATGCATGTGATCTCTGGATAACCAGACAACCTCAGCTGACAAAACAGTAACTAAATGACCCTAGTATTCAGTTTAATTCTCTCTGTCACATGGCCAGTTCTCTACTACTCAGAGATTAAGAGAACCCTCCTATTGAGTCCTTTCTCTGTATCTCAAAGTAAAACCCAAAGCTTTTTAGCAGCACTTCCAATTTATCCCTTCCACTAACAGGCAGCATCCTCTTAAAAATCTTTTCATCTCTCTACAGTACTAAATTACACAGTCCTAATCCCAGCTGAATCAGATGATTGTGCCTGTCTCTACTGTAGAGGCACTTGGAGACAACTTCACTCAACATAAGCAGCACCTGCTCTGCAAACATCATACCTGCTATCCACACCTAAAAGTGGTTTTGGCTGACTGACAAGTATTGCTCTTGTAACATTAGCCCAGCTGTATAGTACTCATTTATAGAATCTGTTTTATAGGTATATGTTTGTTTATTTATTATTGTTAATAAATAATAGATTAGAATAATATAACGCAATGATAAATTACGTAATGGTTGGTTGGTTGGTTGGTTGGTTTTTATAATGAATTTTTAATCTGTTAGCCCAACAACATCTTTAGGTGTAGATAGAAGTTTGGGACAGCCACAGGCTCTCTGGAGTCATCTGCCATATGTACTGGCTACAGAGATCATGGATAGCCTTGGAAGAGGGAGGAGGTTCATGTGAGTGCGCTGTGTGCATTTTTAGAAGGAGTTTTCTCAAATCTGTCAAACGAAGAAAGGATGTTTTACTGATTCCAAGTGACTCCATCACTGCAGCTGGATACAAGATGCTGGGTGGTCATCGTGCCTGCTCACAGTTCAGTGTCTTACACCAGCTGGGTTGCAGCATCACCTTTCAAACATAGACAGGCCTGGCTTTCCATGTGTTCTAAGGTAACTTTATGATGCTTGTATCCCCAGCTGTCTGTTCTGTTTATGCTGGATATTGTGTTCTGTGACTTTAATACTGGTTCTGAGAGCAAAACGGGGAGAAGAGTGGAGTTTGTTTTAAGAAACTGCACTCACTGCTACACATTCCTGCTCCTGGACTGTGTTTGTCTGCAGCACAGACAGACAGCAGGACAGAGATCTCCTGTGCTTTAGTTAGTTTCAGCTAGCTGAGGCAGAGAAGCTCCCTGGACTGTTTTTGGTGGGGGTTTTTTTTGTTTGTTTTTGTGGGGGGGGTTTGTGTGTTTTTGTTTTGGTTTGGTTTGGTTTTTTTTGTTGTTTTGTTTTTGGGTTTTTTTCTTTTTCTTGGGACTGTTTAAACCTGTCCTGGACTGAAAACCCCAGAGGAGCACCAGGAGCTCACACCTGTGGTCCACCAGGGCCTGGACCTCAGCATTTTTCCAGCACAGGAGGAACTGATGAGAGACTGAGAGAGCCAAGCTACACCCACAGGGACTTTCTGAGTCTGTCATCTCACCTCAGAGCGACAAGAGGTTTTATTGTTTCATATTATTCATCTTTTGTGCTTGTGGGCACTTTGTTTGTTAAATAAACAGTTTTTTCCATTTTTCTCTGAGGAGATTTTGTCCCCGTACAGTTGGCGGGGGGGGCAGTGGCATGTGAGTTTGTTTCCCAGAGGGACCCTATTCGGAGGTTTTCTCCCAAATTTGCCCTAAACCAGGACACCATGATACATCTATCTCGCCATTTAGGCCTAAGCCTGAGGTCTGGGATGAGAAGCCAGCCTGGCCAGGCTCCCGACCTGCCTCGCTGCTATGACAAACTCATCAGCAACTACCTGGCTTGAAACCACAGTGCTCTGGCTGGACCCCTCACACCTGTATCTTCAGGTTGCTTCCAGGAGGACAAGGGGAACTTTGGAACATGGTTCAAGCAGAGCAGATGTTCATTTGCAAAGTAATGTGCAAGACATTTGAGGAGCTGCTGTCTCAGCAGGGAGCTCCCTGTCACTCAGCTGGGTGCCACAACCTCTGCTGAAGGAGCTCAAACTTGTTAAACAGCTCTGAGCTCTTTAGACTGGCACCAGTGCCAGTGCCCTGGGCTGGCTCGCAGGGCAGTCAGTGCCCCAGCACCACAGGCACAGATTTAAAGGACCAGTTCCAAACTCCCTGTGTGTCACCAGCAGAGCTGATCCAACAGGAGCTTGAAGGCATCATCATCCAGCCAAGGACCACAGGCTTGGACTGAAAGTCTTGGGAAAGAAAATGTGGAGTCTGGAGCATGTTCCTGGATTCAGGGGAAAATTGCTGATGCTCTCCCAGGATTCATGGCTGCCTGTTTAGCTCAGGGAAACATCCCAACAGCCCTGCACTTGCAGAAGTCACTGGGGGTAGGAACTAGATGATCTTTAAGGTTCCTTCCAGCCCAAGCCTCTCTATGATTCTATGAAATCTATGAAACATCCTTCATCATGTTTTAAATAGAAAGGATACTTTTTCTTTTACACTGTGTTTTCTGAGCCTTTGGAGTACTCTTATCCAGGCTGGTCTCTTTGACAGTGAAAGCCTCCTCATAATGCAATATAGTAGTGTGACTTCAGACTGGGAACTTCAAGGAAAACTCCAAAAGCTGCAGTAGAGCTCTCAGAGCCGGCAGCACCAGGAAGGGATCACAGGCAGACCCTCAGCACACTGCTTACCCTCCTCTCTGGCTGTCAGACTCTTCCTTTTCCTTCCATTTCCACTCCACCATCTCTCATCAAAGTGACAGATGTGAGACCATGGATCTCAATTAATGTCTGTTAACTGCTTGGATGGAATTTGACAGAATATGAAATGCTATTATTAAATGCACAAAAAGAACTAAAGATAGGGTGAAGTTCACATATATAGATATATAACAATTATGTATATATTTATGTATGTATGCATAATGTTTTTTCTCAAGAAGCCAGTGAAAAGTTATTGACTTTTATGCCCTTCTGAGATGCTTTCTGATTATATACAGCTTTGATGATTAATCCACTGCTTGTTATATGAAACACCAGTGTGTCTCATATGTAAGCAATACACTTCCAGAAATAATTATCCTTTTGACATAATGTTATATATATGCTTCTTTGTTTAGGCATCCTGCAGATTAATAAAATCAAGAGACAGATGCCTTGAGACAAATTAGCTATTTCCTGTCAATAAAATATAATGTAGCACACTTAATTTATAGGAAACATTGGTGCCATGAAGTGCTTTGGGCTGTCTGTGCTGCTCATCCCCATGGAAGCACCGTTGTTATTTTGACTACAACCATACAGCATTGATCCATAAGTATAGAAGATTTTATCTAAATAAGAGGCATTAACAACATAAGATGGTTCTGCACCAAAAAGATCCATCTGACTTTGAATTTGCTTAGTCACTCTCCAAGTCATTTTTCATCTACAGGATTCTCTATATTCACTCATAAAACCAGGTTGTTTTTATTGACATTTGAATAATGACAATGCTCTGTAGCTGTTTGGCACTGCTTATAAAATGGCATTCATGACAGGGAAGATGCCTCTGACAAGACCAAGTGGTCTGAGAATCATACAATCATTAGGGTTGGAAAAGACCTCTAAGATGATTAAGTCCACATCTAACCAATTGCACTGTTGTTAATAGCTTGAGAGATGAAATATTCTGAAAAGGTTTTTTAAAAAACCAACCTCTCCTATCATTCTATATTTTTCTTGTATATTTCTAACTCATCCAAGGGTTGTTTTCTTCTCTAGACTTTAGTTAAAATACTTTGGTGCCCCAGCCTAGTTTGGAACAAATTGGTGAGACTCATTTGTAACTAGCACAGTTATGTTTGGAAGACCTGTTGCTGTGCCATAGTTAAGATGCATTATGTTTTATCATGTTGTTTAACATGCAAAACATGTGGTATCCCCCTCAAATGTTTGCCACATACTCTCTTTTTTTAAACTTGACATTTGTGAGGTTTTGCAAGAAAGACAATAATTCAGGCTGTAAGTGCTAAATAATTAAGAATTAGTCCCCAAAAGCTCATATTTTCAGTTCTGTGATTTATTGAAGACATTCTACATTGACAAGGTCAAAACAGAGAGAGAGAAAACATACTGAACATTTCATGACTTCTCAGTGGCTCTGGCTTTATTTTACTCTCAAAATTCAGACTTTCAGCAGTCAACTAATATAAAACAAAATTTCTGACAGTTTCTTCTATTCTTCAATGCTGTATGAAAAGCCATCTTAGTCAGCTCAAGCAATAAGTGTGTTTGGACCAGTTCACACAGTCTAAGGCTCCCAGCCTCCACCAAGGAGACAGAAATAACCTCTGCTGGGTTTCTTCTTTAATATAAGAAGTTATAGGGGGATAGGAGGGCATTCACTAAGGATTTGTTAAGACATGGTGGAAGTACTGAACTGGCTAACTTTAATGGAAACAAAGAAATCTGTTCCTGAGCCAAAGCTTATGATTCTCATGTAGGGCCCAGCCCATTTCCACTTCCCTTTGATTTATAGCAAACTGATCCATTCCTTGAAACAGATAGGTTTTTTGCACTCCCTTCACAAAAAACTAAGTAACAAAACCAGCCAGTAAAAACAAACAAAAAAATCCTCTTTTTTAAACAATAGTAACCTTTTCTCAAGAAAACACCAATTTTGATAAAAGTTTATTGTTTCCCCCAGACTTCTGGTGACCAGGAAGGAAAAGGTCAAGTTCCCACTAGACCATTTTTCATCTGGGCAATTTTGAGAGGACACAGAGCTCAGCATGCTGAAGGTGAAGCTCCAAAGGTGACCCTCTCAGCCTGAGCACTGCCTGCCGCCAGTGATCCAGCCCCCTGGCCCCAGTGCCCACACCCACCCTCCTGGGCTGCCTCCCCTCCTGCCACCATGCAGAGCAAACCTGCCAAAACACAACCTCACCCATTCCACCCTGACAGAAACTTCAGAGAGCAGGACAGGCTCTAGCAAAGCAAAAGACTCTTCTTTTTTATTTCTTTTTTTTTTTTCAACACAAAACAGAAAGTTCTACTCAGAGCTATGTGGCTCTGTGAGGAGAATTGGATATTGGGCAAAAAAAAAAAATCTCAAATCTTTTCCATCTATCTGAGTAAGTGACAGTTGTGATTAGACGCACACACTTGGGAAATTACAGCATGTGGCAAGGACGAGGTGCTGTAATCCTTTAAAACTACTCGTGGTACCAGAAGAGACCCCTCAGACACTCCAGTAGACCCCATCCTCCTCCCAGTTCTGCTCCATGTGCCCCCTTTACCCCTCCCCACACGGGAATCCTCCGCCCAGCTCCCCACTGCCATGCAGAGCATTCCTGCCTCGCAGTGGAAGCAGCAACAGCAGGAGGCTTCACAGCTCACTGCCCTCAGCCCTGCAGCCTGAACACGAGGAAGAAAAACAGGGACAAAGATTATAGTGACTTTGATGGAGCAGGCGGACGTGGATATCAAATTGCAGCAGAATGTGGATTAGAAGCACTTGGACCTGGTTTGGCACAGAAACTCTCTGATGTCTATTCCCTCTGCAAAGCTACATTTAGCCAACCTGCTTGTAGATTCTGGTAAGACTCATTTATAGGCCACCCTTTAATTTTTGTTCATGCACAATTAGGAAGTGCAGAGAACTAAATTATTTGCAGAAAATGGAATTTGAGCAGGAAAATGCCTCCTTACATCCCATGGAAAATGAGTTCCTGGTGTCTACCTCATGAATCTTCTGTTCAACACCTTTGTATCACACATGAGTTGCAAACTGATGTCCCTTGGCTTATAGGGGAGCCCTTTCTACTCTTTACATCTGTCTTTTGGGGTTCCAAGAGGAAGGAAGGAGCTAAGCAGTGAACTTTAGAAAATAATTTCCATTTGTGTATGTGAATTCCCTCACTAGAGAACATACTCACACCAGTCAAATCTCACTATAAAGAACTTATTCAACACAACAGGTTGATTTCAAGAGCCCAGTATACAAGATACAAATGGGAAAAAAAATCTGTATATTTGCTGCATGTTTACACAGTGTTCAACTCACTTAAAATTAAACTTTCCACTTTAAGGAATATTACAATTGGGTTTTAATTCAACAACATCTCCAGAAAAAAGATTTATACCTCATACTTCCATATTTATCATGTCAAAAGGGTATAAACAAATGAGCATTGTCACATTCTGACACTGAATAAAATGTCTTGAAAGCCAAATGACACACTTAGAATTTACAATTTTTTTTATTCCAGCAGAGACAGAAACTGTTAAATATATTTAAGAAAAAAAAGCAATCAAAACAATGAAAGAGAGGATCTTTCTTGCTTTATTACCTGTAGAATGCCAACCTCTTCTTTTTAACAGCCAGGCAGACAAAGACCTGTCATCCAGTATCTTCACAAATTACAGTCCAACCTGTAAATACAAACAGAGCACTTGATATGATCTTCAGGCATTTCTGTTTTCTATTTAATACTGTTTCATGCATTCATGTGCTAATAAAGGTTAAACTAGGTGATCCTTCAAGCAGCCCTCTACACTTTATCTGCCAGAGCTATAAAAGCCAAAGAAAATTGGTGCATTTATATTGTGAAAAGAGAAAGACTCCGAGCATTGTAATGAAGTAGGGTGTTTCTTCTCGTGTATCATTTCGGCAGCAGTTGTTTACAACAAAAACATTTAGTCAGAACTGGATTTTTATGAGAAATCCTCATGTGTTACTAATCTTTGGCTGACATCAGACTGATTCTCTTGGATCTTTCATTTGCTTCTGGTGAATCACCCAGCTCATAAACAAATTGCCTTGCCCTGACTTGGATTTCCACCTTGATTTTCAGTGTGGCTTCAGGTACATGCAGCAGTTTACCCTTGAGAAAATTCAGCACAGTCATGCTAGCACAGTCTTCATCTTATAATGACACACAACATGATTGTGCAAAAAACAAAATAAAAAAATTAGAGGAATTAATTCTAAAACACTTCCAGCGTAGAACAGCCTTTTCACCTCAGACTCCAGAACCAGATGCATAATTAAGTACAAGATGGCTACATAACCTCAGATGAGAAGCAAACAAAAGTGTTTATCAAAATATTTCCTTATCCCCTTTGACTTCCCAGCCTTTTCTTCAGCATTCCTAAGATATCAATTTCTCCTACTCTATACTGCAAATACACAAGTCTCCTTTTAACCCTCTCAGTCTGAAATACATATGTGTCCTAGGTTAAAATGTAAGATGTGCCCAAAGTATGCGTTCCATCACCATCTTCATGGGCTGTTGAAACCGGGTGGGGCAGTGTTTCTCTTATCTTCTGTTAATGGCCCCATCAATGCTGTGCTGCATGACTCATAGATAACTCCCTCTGGAAGCCATCTCTGTTCAATGGGCCGTTAAGGACCCATCACATGACTCATGGAATGATGTCATCCCATTGTGAGATGCTCCCCCCAAGGGGAGGAGCCAAGCATTCCCACCTGGATATAATCTGGGATCTGGGACAGCACAGGAGCAGTTACCCACTGGACTTGCAGAGGACAGGAGCTACCAGACCTTTCTATGGGATCACTGCTTTCAACGAGACCCCTTCATCCGGACTGCTACCATCACCCTAACTAACAGGGTGCCAGATTGTATTCTTTATTTTACTTCTTTCTTTTCCTCCAATAAATTGTATTTCTAACTTGGAGCCTCTCACTGGTTTTCCTTTGCTCAAACCAGGACAATATGATAAAAACGCTTTGTGGAGCCCCACAAAGAACCTTTAGGCAAAATAAGCAGCTGACTAAAATCACCTTTCCAGATCTCTACATCCTTCAGAAGTTAAGAGCACAGTCCTGAACACAAATGGTTGGTTTGGCTGAGAACTGGCAGATTTGGGTTACAAGATGAGGAAAAGGTGTAATCAAAACTTTTATAATACAGACAAAAAAGATTGCCCCTTGAATAAAGCCAAAGAAACACATGGATAGGGAGGCTGTGTTTAGCAAAATTGCCTCCATGGTTTCACCCAATAACTGAGATAAACACGAAGGGGCAAATCTTGATGCGCTCACTCATTGGGTTACAGAACAAATTCTCATTACAGAATCAATGGCATTCTCCTTTGGGCAGAGCTGATAAACAGCAATCTAGAGAGAAGGGAAAAAAACAAGAATGTCCCTTGCAAAGGAATTGCAATAAAAAACCCCATGTGTTACTATAATGTTTCATGATCCCACAGGATGAGCCAACACCAATTAAAGGCCAAACATCTCCCATTTACAGCAGCAATGACAGAAGAGGCAAATTTTGGCCATGACCTTGTCTTTTATTAACACCCTAGGTGCCAGAAGGCAGATTTACAAAGGCATTTTTCGAGCTAAAATTGTATATGGGCCCATTGACACAAATACAGGGATTTGCAGAAAATCCTCACAGGATGCCTGAAGTGGCTTTTTAAATTTTTAATCACAAACAAATGAGTCATGTTAGAAAGAGTACACAGAGAGAGAACTACTACCAGCACCAGCAGCACTGATTGTTTTTAAAACCCAGATTAAGCTTGCCAAGTCTAGCACTTGAAGTTTCTTTTCTCTCTTATTTGTATGCACACACACAGTCTGACAAAGCACCCCCAAAATTATAACAGAGATTTAAACAAAAACAAAACAAAAAAAACCCCAACAACAACAAAAAAGTGCAAATTTTTAGAAATGCCCCTTTGGTGCAGTAAGATTCTTTCATTATTTTCCCATCTTTTCATTTAATCTGATAAAGTACACATTAACCTCTTCTCTCAATATTTTTTATAATCAAGTGGAATCTGATTTTTTCCAACATAGTTATTCTGAATTACTTCCTTCCTTTTCAAATGCATTTATTGACTTAAGTTACTTTCTTTCATTTGAAATGGAGCAACTGAAACTGGAATTGGGCAAAACATTTCATTTCCTTAGATCAAGAGATTCTTAGGACTTTCCAAATATGCTTTAATTATTTTGGGAGAACAATGTTAGCTTTCCTTACTAACTCAGAACCTATCCTCCCCTGTATAGCAGTCTATGCTTCTTTAGCCTAAAAAACAGCTCATCTTTTAAAATATTGAGTTATGCTCTTTGATCAATATGTTTTGTCACATCATGCTGCTTTTTCTAGGGTTATTTTTTTCTGAAATGTCTTCCTTGGATATTATTTTACCTAAGTTGGTAAAACATAGATTATCTAAGTGTCTGCAATTGTTTGCATCATTCTCCTCCATTTACTGTAATCTACAGACTCGAAATTCTGGATTTGACATCAGTGCCACCATCCAAGGTGCTTACAAAAAAACCCAAACACACAGCTACAGCAAGGTCTGGAACTCACGTGCTAGAGGATTTCTGCATTTCACAGCTATTGTTCTTTGTTTGGAGGTGGTGCCTACAGTTCTCAACAGCAAACTGATCCCTCCTAGGTATCAGGTGATGAGCAATTAAAACTGAAAGGGAAGATGAGAATAATAACAACATGTTGACTTTTTCCCCCAGCTGTCATTTATGCCCTCACCTATGCCTTAATTTCTGTTTCCAAGTTAATGTTTTAATTTTGACCAAGTTAATGCTGCAATTCGACACAAAAGTGTTTAAAATACTTAGTGTCCAATCTAACACTAATTCAAGTAGATGGAAAGAAAGATGGATTTTATTTCTTTATTTCACAATAGAAAATATTCCTGCATTTCTGCTAAGACAAAGACCAGTGCAGGACATCAAACCACTGGATTCCATCACGTCATTGCCCACACATGACTTAACAACGTGAGATACAGATGAAAACAAAAGCCTTTTTCCCAAGAAACAGCACCACACCAGTCCCATCCCAAGCTCCTCCTCACTCCTTCCTGAGCTGGGACAATTGCTCAGTGTCTTGTCCCCTTTTTTTTCAATGTACTTTCCTTATATTTACTGCCCAATTTATACTGGCAATGAAGCCAGCCAAGTCATTCCTTTTTGTCTTGAGGAGAACAGGGTGGATATATTTTTTAAATCATTTTAGCATACACAACATTCATAGTCCTAGAGATGAACTGAAAAATCTACTGTAAGGACTGAGCAGCTGTTCTTAAACAGACTTGCTTGATTTTATTGCTGGTCCTTTATTTTTCCTTTCTTTCTCCTCTCTTGCTCTCTCTGTCACCAGTACCAACCATTTTCACCCCTGACATCACACTGTAACTTAAGAAAGTTCTTGTTCTATAGTTCAAAACACTATTTTAATGACCTCCATTAATTCAAATACATCTTCAAGCCTTAATTACAGCTATTAAGGCAAGCAGGAGTCTCCAAATGTCTGTGAAAAGTATTTCTTGAAAATTTTACATCTGAAAAAACTAGATAAATGTTTTCACAGGCTTTTATTCCATGAAGCAGCCATGATCTTCCTCCAAAACCAGATGGACAAAAACAAGCCACTGAGGAAAATTAAAACAAAAAAAAAATCACGATACAGAAAATACCACCCTTAAGCAGAGTTCACATCTCAATAAAGAAAAAACTCAAGGGCTGCACAACATCTACTAGGACGTTTGTTGTAGATATTGGTGTAAAAATGTACAGCCTAGTGAGCTGAAGGACGGTAGTGCAGAGATCAAGAGAGAAACAGGGCAGCACCTGAATCCTTTAAGTGTAGACTCATCATATAAACATTAAGGCTGGAAAAGACCTCTAAGACCATTGAGTCCAACCATCCAACTGTCTGGCACAGGAGAGGTGTCCTTTGGGATACAACAGCTGTTTGTGTCCTCCTGGATGAAAAACATTACCCTGGCACATGCCATGGGTTTGCAATCCACGTATCCCTGCATGTGAAGGATAATGTGGAGCCACACTCATGTGAAGTAGGAGCAAGAAGCCCACAGGACAGGTATTCCAGTACCATGGTCTCCCTGCATCACCAGAACAGCTTCTGCTGGCTCCCAACCCAAAAGACAGGAACCAGGAAAGGTACAGAAGAGGGGGGAGGCAGGACCATGAGGAAGCTTGGCTCCCAGAGCAAACCAAAGCATCGAGGGAGACCAGGGACAGGAGACCAGGGAGGCCTGAGTCCCCACCTCCTTTGCTGCCCCTGTGTGCACACTGAAGGAAATCTGCCTGCAGCACAGTATTCCCTAGGCTCCCACTGTAACAGTGCAGCCTTTGCTCTGCCCCTTGCATAGCTCTGCAAAGCCTCATCTGAAAGAGTTAAGTACAAGGAAGTGGAATTTTAAGTTCTATCTGTAACTCACACTGAGCTGCTATAAAAGGAGGAACATTACCCATATTATAAATGTTACATGAGTAAACGAGGAATATGAATGAGTGAGAGCTATTCATCTCAATGAGCACTTTTCTCCTGGAGAGTGTTACAAAGCCACAGGATGTCCCCAAGTTTCAAAATTTGCATTCCCACCTTCGAGTCAGATGAAAAACTTGCAAAAGCATATGTATCTAGATAGCTCCTTAATGACCCTGTCTCTCAGGGGAATCCTGTGCATTGAATATTCAGGAGAAAGATGGCAATAGGTTGTACCACGAACGCCTACCAATAATAATTGCTATTTAAACAGCTGTTTTCTCCTGAAAAAAAAAAAAAAAAAAAAAAAGGCCTTTACTGGGCACATACTATCAACCCTCTGAATGAGGGAAAGCCAAAGATCTTCCAAAGATGTAGATGGGGAGCTGTGGGGTAGCAACCATTTCCATTGCCTAAGGCTGTGTCTGCATTGCAATTAAAAGATATATGTGGAGATAAATGCTTAGTGCTGAGGACCTAATGCCACATTATTTAAGAAAACATGGAGGGTGGAGAATGGGGGTGTGTTCTGGCATGGTCTAGTCTGATCTGATGTGCTGGATTGTGATGGGAGCTCTGGTCTCCATCCAGGAAGAGCTGCATTCAGGAGTTCTGAGGCCACTCAGTATCACAAACCAAATGACCTTAGTGCAAGCAACTGGAAGAGCTGTTTCAAAATGCATTCATGATCTGAATAAAACCACTAATGGAAATGCACACTTCTTCATCCTGTTCCTCAATACCTTTGAAAACACTGAAATAAGTCATGCACAAAGGCACAAGTCAAGGAGAAGAAAGATTGCACAGTCATTTCTCTTTTGCCCAAGTTTCTATGCCTTTCATGTTGCTTTGATAATAAAGGGAACGAAAGTCTGAAGCAGAACTATTCAACTAAACTACGCTCCATTGCCTGGTTCTAAATAAAGGAATTTCAAGCTTTTCTACCTTACCTATTATGCTATTCTAAAACAGAAAGATTTCTATAATTTTAAAGGTTTGTTGGATTTTTTTTCCTCTGCATTAATGAGATTTTTTTTTTCCTCTAAGAATTCAGCACTTTTCTCACAATTACCATTTCACCTCCAGTTTCTTCAACACACCTGTTTCTGCACAGCAGACAAGAATGAGCTGGTTTTGTTAGGTAGTGCCTTCCCAGTAAGATGCTGCCACTGCAGTGCTGAGCACCTCTCACAGCAACACTGAACTCTTCTTTATGAACCTCCAGTGCCAAAGCTGCATGTTGATTTTACTGCACCAGAATTTCATTCAGCAGAATTCATTGCTGCACCAGAAGTGTCCTTCCTGCAGAATTAACAGGGATACCTTTGCCAGGGCAGGAACAGTAATGAAAGCAGGCAGAATTGCAGCCTCTCTCTTTCTCCCAGGTTGTTTGTGAGGGCAGGTGCTTCATTTAGCATATTTCTTAAACTGGAATTTTTTTTTTTTTTTTAGAAGAAAAACATACACACAAAAAACCTGACTACTCCTTTTTCAGTGCTGGTGCTAAGAGAAACACTGTTTTTTTCAGGTACAGGGAAGGTAAATGACAGCTTTAAACCAGAGTGATTTGTTTCAGACAAATATATTTAGGCTTTTTCCCTGAAACTTCACTCCTGCCCTTCCACATGCCCAGGCTGGAGAAGAGGCAGTGGGTACAGAAACTCCTCCCTGCCAGGAAGCCAAACAACAAGCAGACACCTCTGGGGGTGAGCACAGGGCAGGAAACAAGCCCGGTGAAAGCTGCTTATAAAGCAGACACACGCCGTGGATGCTCTGGGGCATCCTCCCTCACTTCTCCTGGGGCTGCCCACCTATACAGGCAGCCAACAGCTCCTCAGTGGCTCTTCCCTTTCCAAAGATACTGAGCCCCAACCTCAGCCCCTGCTTTGGTGTGGGCAGCTCTTTCCCCTGGGCTGGGGACATAGCTCTCTCCTGGTTTTGAAATTAAACCACTTGTCTAACAAGTCTCCCAAGATCTGGGCACCATCGCAAGATGCCCAAATCACCAAAAATTTCACACCTAGCTGGATTAGGAAGTTAGGTGGAGAGCAGAGCATCATTTTCATCTGGGAGCCCAAGGAAGGCACACATTTGGCCCCACTGTGAAAGCAGCAAAGCATTCGCACTCCCCTATAACCAGATCTTTCCATGATGCCATCCTGAGCACTGTGAAGAAGTGGGGAACATCTCCACTGCCTTCATATGATCCCACCTCAGGATCTTAGATCTAACTTTACTATGCTTTTAAAAAAATCTGTTTTATAGGATTGGTCTGTTTCAGCTCCTTGGTGATGTTCATGACAGCAACACAGCAGAAATATAGCACATGCCCTTAATTTAGTCCCTGTAAAGCTCTCCTGTTACTGCTTAATGCAATCAATTACTGAGTAATCTGAACTGTGCCCACAAAATGAGCATAAATTGGCATCGAAGCTAGGACAATGCAAGTGGTGGTGTTAATTCCCAACCATCTATTGTAATTCAGTATTCATTGGAGAGGTTTCTCTTCTGGTAAATTTTAGAAGCTCTTTTCACAAATGACTGCTTTCCTTTGATGTGGAGCAACAGGGAATGTCTTTTTAGCACAAAAATTACACGAAACATACTATGCATATATGTACGCAAGCAGAACTGAGCAAACAGTATTTATAGAAATTCTAGATTCATTTGCTTTGGTGGATAAATACTGTATTTAGGTAAAATCCATTTACAAAAATGTATGACACATCTATATATATATATTCGTATATATGTGTGTGTATATATATACACACACACACACACACGCATATATAAAATTCCCTTTAAAAGTGTTTAGAACTACACTGTACATTAACTACAAAATAAGCCACAGGTAGTCTTGCTGATGACAAGCAGCAAAGGGGGGATGATTTGCATCATTCCCGAGCGAGGTAAGGCAGGCAGCGCAGGAGCCCTGCCCTCCTGTTCGCTCCGCTGTCTCTGGAGAAGGGAAGGGAGGGAGGGAGGGAGCCGCTGGTGTTGGGAAGGCTCCACGGCCGTGCTCCTGCGCTCCCTCTTCCTCTCGCCCTCTCCAGTCTTTTCCTTCTCACACTGCCGCAGAGCTTTCCAAATGAAGAAGCTGTTTCCATGACACCAAACCCTTAATTTGAAGCATACATATAAACAGCCTATGATTGTGATCACAATGCACCATTTCTTTTTTTTTCTTTTTTTTTTTTCTTTTTTGTTTTTTGTTCCACTTTGGACAAAGGCAGTTCTTATGAAATACAACATAAAAATCACTGGTTGTAAACAGCAAGCAGTTTCACCTTTAGTGTTTTACAAATACCTTGATTTCTCTATTAAATTTCTTGTCATGTTTAATAAACCTAAGAAGCAAACTAGTTGACTAATCAGAGTGCTTTGTGTTTATGCTTTGTACTTGTAGCCAGCCACATCTCCGTGGTGCTTTGTTCTTTTGGTGAGGTCTTAGCTTAGAACATCCTTTCCCCTCACTATATACTTTTCCTCAGAAGCTTTTTTTTGGTCACTCTCTTCCCCAGAACAGTGTTTTATAGCCTTCTATCATGGCAAACTTACAATAACAAACTACAAATGTAAGTATTCTTTCTTTTTAAATTTATCTAAGTTTTTATCTGTTTATCTAAAAGATAAATAAAAGAACATTCTTCTTGCATTAAAAAACTGTAAGAAAATATGTGCCACATTAAGAAAGACATAATCTTAAACTTATATTGAACTTATGTATTGAACTTACATTGAATCATCAGTGAAACACACGCCATAAGCAAACATTTTATTTTTTAATTCCTTAATTTAATTCCTTTAATTCCTTATTCTTAATACCTTAAGAAGGTATTCCTTAATACCTTCTTAATCACAAGATCAAGATTAATTTCTCCTTCTAAAGAGAAACTTTAATCAAAATATTCTCCAGTTAAAACACTGTAAATTTGTTTGATTCCCAGTGAAATGGAATCAGAAGGTAAAGATGGCAGGAAGATGGAGGTTTTGTGCATCCACAGCATCCTCTCTCTCACCCAACTACTGCTACCAAAGAACTGCAGTGGCAGAAGCACCATGCAATAGCAGTGAAGTTTTACTCATATCCTTAGCTTTATTAACGAGTCTGAGACACCTACAGGTGCACACCCACACACCTGCTAAGTCAACAGCAGGGAAAGCAGGCACTTGCTGAGTGCCTGATTTCCCACTGCTCCACACCTGCAAGGCAGCTGCCCATGGGATGTGCTGCCCTCAGCTCCCTTCTCAAACACAGCAGCTCCTGCCCCACTGCTACAGGCAGGAATTACAGGCAGGTTGGAATTACAGGTGGGAATTACAGGTAGGAGTCACTCCATAGCTGCAATTCCCATGCCATTCCCTGAGTGTGTAGGGGACGTGGGAAGGAGGCACATTTCCCTCTGGCCATCACTGGTGTGCCCACTGTGGAGATGGTGTGCTCACTTTGGGCCAGATGTTTCACTGTCCTGAGAGACAGGAAGCAACAAACAGCCAAAACAACACTGGGAGCAGATTCTCAGTATGGAGACACGGAGACTGATCCCAAAATCAACACACAAAGACAGAGCTAAATATGCACAAGTGATTTGATGTACCAGCAAAGTTGGCACCATCCGTTTTCCTACCCCCAGATTATCCAGAAATTCTTGCACACAAAGGAAAGGAGAAAATTCCATGGCTTCATAGGTCAAGTCAACCACTGATATACGTGCAAGCAGAGTCATATATTATAGGGGAAAAGTTGCAGGGGGATTTCAGAATTGGAGCAATAAATTGTTTTACTGATATCTTTTCCCCATCTATGGAGGCTTTCTTATGATATAGACTTTTCCCCAAAAGCAGCCTGTTCCAAAGGTCAAGGAAGGTGGAATGACTCCCTGTGCTGGAGACAACTGTCCCACAAGATAAAATGTGCCACACATAAACATGAGCATGTGGCTGTACTATCCATGAGGAACACATCCACAGAGACTTGCAGGAAGCAACAAGATGAGTAAAGCCTGAAATGCCACAAATAGCAGAAAACACCCAGGATGTAGAAATGCAAAATATAAAAGCACCCAGCAAAGCCTAGGGCATGGCGCTCAGAATTAAAAGGGTTAACACTTCTAGGTGACCACAGGAGTTCATGCCTGGGATACTCCCTTCTTCTGCATAGCTACTTCAGCCAGGCATGGTCTCCCCTCCCCATGAGACCACTCAAGAGCCAGGCTCAAGCCTGTTCCATGCAGGTTTCCTCTGCAAACCTCAAGCCAGTTTTTCAGTCATTTGTCAGGGAGGAACACAGTAGGGCCACACATCACAGGGACAGGGTGAAGACAAATACATGGGAGTACATATGAGACTGCAGCAGCAGGTACCAACAGAGATGAAGAACCCTGAGAGAAGAAGCAGGTCTGGAGTTTGCAGCATCCCCATCCCTGCCTTACAAAAGGGCTTCCTTATCTTCAGGAAACCCTCCTGCAACAAGAGCCTGGAAGATGAAGTGTGATCCAGGTCTGTTGAGGGATCTGGACATCAAGGCCTGTGCCCACAGCATTTTCATCACCTGTGGAGAGCCCAACAGACTCTAAAAACAATTTGGGATGTGACAAGGAAATGAGATAATGATGCATTTTAAAGTCAGTTTTAGGAGAGAGGTGGGATTCCTAAGGAAGGACAAAGCTACTTACTGGATCACACTGACAGGGTGACACCAGAGACAAGTGATTTGAACTGGAGGAAAAGCTTTTTCCATTGTAGTGTAGTGTTTATAGCTGTTCTGTGTGTTATTCTGAGAGCTATTCAAGCATCTCTTTCAGTTGAATTATAATTTTTCCCTTTAATAAACTTGCTTTTTCAGTCTCACTATCACACCAAAGGACTAATTAGGATTTTTCTCTCTCAGTGTACTTGCCATAGCAGTTGCTTTTACTTTTTCTCCAGTCTTTCTAATTCTCTGTCTTTCGTGTGAGCCTTGTAGTGCAAGGACCATACCTACTCCTATTTTTGGAAACCATCTACAGGGAATAAATTATGGTAATTACGTCCAGCAGAATTAGATTGTAGTGACTGCCAGACATGGAATAGCCCCTGTCAGAGATCCTCAGAACAAGATAATCTGGGTTTGCCCTCAAGTAAGAAAGAAACAAGGAAGATGCACCACCAAAATTGATATTATGAAAGTGCTTCTAATCTCTGGAAAAGTACATGGTGAATGCTGCCTACAGCCAGGGAATCACGGAGAGAGCCGGGCATTTGAGCTTTACCACAGAAAGGATATAATAACATCAGTGACTGCTGAATTTAAAATTGAATTCTACTAAAGTTCCCATTGAAGTTACACTTACTCCCTTGCTCTAGGCTTTGAGGGTGGGTAAAAGGCTGGAAAAAAAAAACTTTGAATGCAATCTTCATTTTACACATTTCTGATATTTAAAATGTTTCAAGATTATTAATGGGCTACACTTGCCTTCAGTCCAAGTGGTGGCTTATCTAATATTACTTTATGAAAAATTTGGAAATATGAAAATAGTATTTTCCATATAATTCAGCTAAAATCTGTTTATTTATGTGGCAGAAAAAAAATGGTCAAATATCTTAACATCAAATTAAGTGTTTGGATAGATCACCCAGAGGAAAAGAAATAGACTTGTGTGAAGGTGCTCAGTTCAGTAGCTCCAAGGTGAAGGATGCCAGTGCTGATGTAGCTGCCCTGTTGACTCAGACACTTGAGGCTATGTTGGTGTGATGCTCTAGAGGTAAGGTGTTTTGAGGAGACAAGCTGCTGGCTGAGCTTCCCAGCTTGTTCATAACTGCTTTAAGCACTTTTGCTCTGCTGATGCCCCTATCAATGTTCAAAGGTGGCCTGGGAGAAGGGAAAGAAATGGTCCTTGTACACTCATCTTGCTGCTTGTTGGTCAATGTTAGAAGACACACTGCAGCAAGAGTTGGGAGTCTGGCTTGTTTGGGTTTTGCTGGCTTTTTCTATCAAGAATGCAGGTTCTGTGTCTTGTTTGAGGGGCGGTCATTGGTAACCAGAGCCGTGAGAGTTCTGCTGACTCTCACGAGTCAGGAGCTTCCACAGCTCCAAAGAACACTGGCACTGGCACCCAGAGCAGGTCTGTGTGTCTGCATGTATGAAAAACAAGCTGTTTTGAATGTGGTTCACCTTTTTGTCTAACTGATGTGACCATGTGCATGTTAATGTGGATTAACATATCCATATTCATCTTCCTGTAAAAAGTATAAATTGCAGAGCTTCACAGACTTTTACTACAGTGGATTTGTTTCTGTGGGCTCTCTTCCCAGGTGGATAATCCTGATTTAAGGAACTAGTATCTATGAAAAGGCACCTTTTTTTCCAGTAACAAACCACCCTGCCAGTGTAAGAGGAAACCAGAACACGCCAAATATTTTTCTCCATGCTGACAATCATGGCACACAGCTGATGTGATTGATGAAGCACCAGAAGAGCAGAAGGGAATTGACATTTTGGGCACATGGCAGATCTTCCTTTAGGCTGTTGCATTGTGAGCCTGCCTTAGGGCAGTTTTATTTCTTCTCCAGCAGCACATCATCCCACAGCAGCAGAGTTCCTCCTCTGTGCCAAGCTCTGAAGGAACTCAGGGCAGAGTAGTAGCCACCTGGAATCCTCCCTGATGAGAGAAACTGCTAATATCTCCCTAAAACCTGAAAGCTTCTAAATAGACATCAGAACAGATGGGGCGATGCATCCATTTTTAAGTCAGGATTTACATTTTCTTGCATTCATATTGAAAATATTTTGTTGCAACCAACACTTTTGGGATTTCTGTGATGGTTGAAATAAAAAGAGAGGATTTTAGGCAACATCTGACTGTTGAATTCAGGGGCCTAAGCCCCATAGTCTTCAAAAGGTCAGCATTTTCCCCTGTGAACCTGTGACTGATTGCAGGTATTAACATCTCCTCAACCACACAAATAGCCTTGAGTGAGGAAGGATTTCAGAACATTAACCTCAGTAATTAGTCTCCTGTATCACCTCCTTTAAAGGACATATGCTGAGAAGGAGGCAATAAAGACATTCAAAGAAATTAATCCTTTTTCCTGTAACTTTTCTTGTTTCCTCAGGCTGAGCCTAAGGAGGAGAGCAATTTCTGCCTGACAGCTGGAAAGGCTCCTATGGCTGAGTTTTTGGATATCTACTCTTTTCCCTCTCTTAAGGAGGAGCCAGTTTCATGCACTTGTGTAAAGTGTTCTAGATGTTTCTCTCAAGGTCACTTGGCTGAAATAGCCCCCCAGTATTTCCTTTCCTTATTCCAATGTGCTTTCACAATAGCTTTGTGTACATCTGGCAAAGCAACGTGTACAGCCAAGCACTTTGGATAGCTCACCCAGCAGCCCACTGCTCATCACTGGCACAGTGAAGCCTCCATGATGGCTACAAGGTACCTTTCACAAAGATTTTTACCTTATTTGTTACTGTCAGGATTGGTGAGTAGTCTGGAGGAAAGCAGCCAAGGCTGCAGAGTTCAATTAAAACTCCCTCATTTAATGACAAACCTTCAGCAATCACAGATTTCTGAATCACTCCATTCATTCTGTCTTAATCCATCTTCTGGCCTCACATCACCCCAGCTAAAAATGTCCGTACTGGATATAAACAACACATATAAGCAACCCACACATCTTGCCTAACACTGTGACTTGCACATGGGGATAAGGAGCTGAAAGAAGCATGAGATACAATTGATAAGACAGCAGCACCATCCCTGCACTGTGCACACAAACTTCACAAGCACTCCCATTGGAAAAGGAATCCCTGAGGTGCCATCGTGTGGGGAACCCACAGCTCAGGCTCTACGAGAAAGCAGTGGGAAAACCTGCTGTCCTCTAGGGGCTGATACAGTGCCAGTGCCACAGAGCTTGTGAGTGAGTGAACAGCACCAGCTGCCTTTTCACACTATGAAACCACATGTCTTTTTAATTTGAAAAAAGGTTGGCTGATTGAGGCTATTTATACATGTATTTCCTGTGGGAATCTTAATAGCAAAATAGCAAAACACCAGATAAAGATATATATAATAGTAATGCTGACAGACCTCTGACTATAGCATCCTAAACTCTGGCATTACAACAACCTGCTTAGAAGTTTCTACATCTACAGAATTTCAGTCCTAGCCCAGTTCTTGGGCTATATTCTACTTTTAAAAGCAAACCCATCAATTACTTGGATAGTGAGGGAGTTAAGCATAAACTTGAACAAGTTACATGAACATTTTAATTAAAGCACATCTTGACAGAAGATCAAGAAGAGAATAGTAAGTTAACATCCATAAAAAATGTGTTGAGACAGCTCTGATATATTTTCCAGTTGTACAAAAGGTAATTGGATGAAATGAAGGGGAAACAAATTCAATGTGATAAATGTAATAGATATTTATTGCAACAAAGGATTAGCTAGAATTACCTTCAAGCACAGGCTTGGTGGTAGATATGATAATTTGATAGGAAGAAACTGCCTTTCACTTTCTTATTATATCAACTTCTTTTATTATGACGTTTCATAAAGAGGAATAAAAATCACATTATGGATTTGCTGGCTTGTGGGATAACCTTGAAATTGTGCCACTGAATTTCCACATCTTTTTCTTAGACCTCCAGTATGGAACCAAAATAGTATTGAAAGTACATGGCAGATTAAAATATGAGTAAATACAGAGTGTGACCTTTTCTTGCCACAGAGAAAATCCCTGCAACCTCCACTCACTGGGAGTCAAGGCACAAATGAAAGTGCCTAAAGGGAGAAGAAAAAAAATCTTACCCAGGAAGATAACAAAATTTTCAAAGCCATGAGCTTTCCTTATTGACTGAGAAAAATGTTACTTTAAACCATCACTCCATACATCCTGTGTGTATGTAAATAGGGGGGATATATTCATTTCATATCTGTACGTGTTCCATGCCACAGGATGTGATGAAGCACATGGCTTTTGCCTTGCCAATAATGACTCACGTGCCACCAACAGTAAACTAAGCAGAGGAGGGGACACAGAAACTACAAATACAGAACAAATGCGTGGGTTTTTACCATTTCCGTCTGCTTGTACCTCTCCTCTTCTGTTTTCTTTCAAGAAAAGAAAGCCAACCTAAGTAACAGTCTTGCCTGAACAAAGAGTGCTATAAATAATTGTTACAAACAAGGACTGTTATAAACAAGTGCTATAAAGAAGGAGTGTTATAAAGAGTTGAGAACTCCTATTTTATCTGCAAAACAGACATGCTGACATCTATAGCACTGCAAAGCAAATGGATTCTTTCTAGGCTGCAGGTTGTGCAGAGGTGGGACCTGTGTCTGTAAGACTGTTCCTAGAGCAACTGGTGTTGCTACTAAACGATTAATAACAAATTATATACATAGTCTGGGAGTGGAATCTTTTGTTTAAACTCAAAATACCCCACTGAACAAGTGTATGACACCATCAGACACACTCACTCCAAATTGTTCTAGCTCAGCATTGATACTTTTCTCCATTATCCATCACATCCGTGAGATTTTAATATAATTATTTCAGAACATTGCTCAGCTCTTGTCTGCTCTTGGAAATATACCAAAATAGCTACAATTATTCTGAGACGGCTTATTTCAATATAAATCCCAAAGTGGACACTCTTATTCCAAAATAAGAGTTCTTATTTCCAATTTAATTTAATCTAGTTCTAAAATATCCTCCTGGGATCTTATTCTAGAATAGTTATTTTGGTACATTTCCAAATGTAGGCAAGCCCGAAGTCAGGGATTGGAGACTGGAGTTTGTTGAAGAGAAAACTCTGTTTCCATTTGAGAAAAAATCCAAACCAATAAGCTTAAGAAATCCATCCCTTTCAGAAATGCAAGCCCTTACATAAAAAGGGTAGAGATCCTATTTCAAGAATAGCAGTTTGTTACCTCTGCATGTGTAGATACCAATTAATGTTTCATCAAAGGAGTCACTCACAGAGCTCCTCCACCCCTTTTTTTTTCATCTAAACATATACTGTCAAAGCAAAAGAGCAAAAAATAAGAGTTGGAAACTAAACCAAGAAAATAATCTAGCTCAAGCAGCCTTCTGATCCTGAGAAAAAGGGAAATGTAAAAACCTCCACTAGCTCAGCCAAACATTTCCATCAGTTGTTAAATTTTATACAGAAGGTGTTTGTATGCTGAATGCTAGGCTGTATACAAAACCTGCAAGAGGCAAGCCTTAAGAGAAGTATAATGAAGTTATGAACCTATGTAGGGAAAAAAAAAAAGAATATTTGTTGCTTCTGAAAATCAACTATACCTTTTACTACACCAAAGCCTAAACTTTCTAGAATTTCTAGAGTACAAAAGGGGGCTTTGGAGAAGATCTCAGTTTTCTTTACCTCAAACGAACTTCGGGAAGTAGAATCATAGAATGGTTTGGATTGGAAGAGACCTTAACAATCATCTAGAATCTATGACTTAGTAACTTCCCTGCTGGGAATAACAGCAATCAGACAAATGGTGAAAGAGGACACTGGGAGTATTCAATATCAGAGTGGTTAAAGTCATTAGAACACAAGCAAACATGGGGACCTATCTATGACTCAGCACCTTCCTCTCTATCCTTTGGTTTCCCTGACCACTCCATAGTATTTGCAAGGCTGAAACAAATTCTGATATCAGCAGATATTGACAAACAGTTGTTACCCAGAGCCTCTGCCTCTGAGTATGTATGGGCACAAACAAACAAAACAAAACAAAACAACATAACAAACAAACAAAGCTTCCTAATACACTAAATGTAGATATTTGATCCAAGCAAGTTGGTTTTATTTCATCTGTCCCACAATTGTTAGTAAGAGATATGGTCTATCCCTTATGGATTTTTGAAGACTGTCAACAACACACCTTTTTTCCTCATTTTCTATTCACCAGCCTAACAAGGGAATTCAAGACTTTCTTATTTTCTTTAGAGCCCTTTTTTCAGCCTGACCGTGCACAAAATATATGCAGCAGCATTTACCAACGCTGCCACCAGCATCCCACAGAGCCAGAACACATCAGTTCTATCTTGCATCCCATTGACACCTCTGAAATCTGTCCCAAGCACCAGTGACATGTGAATCCCTGTGCTTGTGACTGTGCTCTTCTCTGCCCAAAGCCCACTCTGGCCCAGTGGTTCTGCAAGGGCAGCAGTCCTGTCCTGGTGAAACAGTTGTCTCAGCAGCCCATCTTCCCCTGGGTTACACATCACAGACAGTCAAGACTTCTGAGTCAGGGAAGAGGTCTCCTGCTTTAAACAACATCAATTTCGCAAGCCAAACATGTGTAAAGGAAAGGAATACAAAAAGTAGCTTTATGTCCCTTTCCTGCCCTCAAAAACACACCAATGACGCCTATAGCAGCAATGCTTCGGGCCCACAAAGATGACATTACCATGGGCTTGGTTCTCTCTCTCCCATAGGGAAGATTTGTCCCTTCTTCCTCCCAGTGCAGGGGAAGAACCATGATCATCCTATCCCCCATGATGCTGAGCTGTGTTTCACAGCCAGAACAGAGACCTCAGCATGTCCTGAGCTGTACAGACAGGCTGTGTGTGAGATGGAAGCTGCAGAGTGAGAAACGGCAACCAAGGTGCAAATTGCCCCACAAGTCCCATGCAACCTCCTCGGATCAGTCCCTTCCTCTGGACGTCACCAGCCCTCCTTGTACCTCAGTAACATCCCCATCCTCTCTGTACCTCAGTAACATCACCACCAAAGCTGTGAGGGATACCCAGAGCCACAAAGTGAGCAAATATCCCCATCTAGTGTCCCCGAGCACTGCAGAGTGTATTCCGCCCTTTTCCATCTCTTTTATCCCTTTCCAGTCATCCTGATTCTTAGTAAGAAAGAAGCTCTCTCCAAAAGAGAGACCAAAAATTACGGCTGCTCCCCAGAAGGGCATTATGCAGGCTCTAGGCATGCAAACAGCTCAGCCAGCATGCTGCTAATTACATTTCTGCAAGTCTGCTCTGAGCTTTCTCTGGAGCAACAGCTGCTTATTATTTCAGCTCACAAGGTAAATCTCTGGGAGGTTTCTTTCTTGGCTCCATTCTGCTAATCTGACCACAAGGAATCGACAAATTAGTTCTAGAGGATAAATCAAAGGGGTTTTCATGTGGCCCTTACCCCCTGTTTTGCATACAGTGCTTCCAGCTCACGACTGTCTCCTCAGTTCTCCTAGAAAAGCTCCCTGGCTACAGAGGCGTGTTATTTGAGGGTGAAATGCATTAGCCTCTGTTTGCTCCAAATTTAATTCATCTATTTAAATAATTTAATACAGCATCCATCAGTATGAAAGCTGGGCAAATTGAATCCAAAGGATTTGAAGACACATAGATTAAATAAACTACCTTCAAATCCTGGCTCTCAAATTATCACTGCTCCTGGATTAATTCTACCTTAATTAGACAAAATAATCTTCTCAAAATGATTAAATTTGTGAAATAAAGATGAAATAAACATAAAGCAAAAGCAAATGGAATATAAACAGCCAGAAAGCATAAGACATAATACAGAGCCTTAAATCATACTAAAAGTCATTCAGTTTAGGTTCTCATTAGAGCTCTATAAAATCATGAGTGGCATGAAAGAGATTAAGAAAAAGGTTTTTTTCTCAAAATACAAGAAATAGGGGTGCATCACATGAAATCTTCAGCCAGGGCTTTAAAACAAATGAAAGCAGGACTTTCTAACAGAGTGAATCATTAAATTGCTAAACTCATTGCCAAAAGTGCTGTAGACGCTAAAAGCAAAAGTAGAATCTGACAAATCAACAAAAGATAAGGCCACAAAGACTTACTAAACACAGAGATCAGAAAATCTTTAAGCCATGAGCTGCTGAGGGGTGGGAGAACATATTGGGGAAATATCACTCAATACTTTCCCTGCAGTTACACCCTTTCCTCAATTATCAGCTACTGTCAGAAACAGGATACTGAGCTTGATGGGCCTTGGGTTGAGCATAATGGGGCTATTCTTATAATGTGACAAGTCGTGAATTGGATTTACTTTAAAATGTTGATACTGGCTTCAGAGTCTTGTTCCAGAAGGTGACTAAAGAGCATCCAAGTTAAACTCAGCTCATGGAGTTGAGGATAACAATTAGGCTCTCAGACTTACCTAACTTGCAGGAGTTGTTCGTGTTGCAACACCACTTGATTGTCAAATCCATTAAGCATCACTACTGTAAAGGCAAAGGCAGACATTTTTCTATGGCTGTGGCTCATGATGACAGCAAGCCAGCGGTTACAGAACAAAAGACAACCACTCTGAAAAGGTCCCTAGCAAGCAACTTCATTAACAGCAAGGATCTTAAAGACAATTAAAAAAAAAAAAGAGTAGTATCTTTATCAAAAAAGGCCCCAAAATATGAGGACAGGATTGAAGTTATTCCCAATATCTGTTCCATGCAGGTAACCAGGAAACCATAGTGAACACTGCTTTGAAGTCTCTGGAGAGTCCTTTGGAAGTAAGCACAGAAGAGCACATAGACCCTGCCCTATTTGGACTGTGATGAAAACCAACACATGAAAAGCAACAGAAAGATGCTTGTTCAAACCAGCCTTCAGGAATGAGAAGCAGGGCAGCTCATTACTCCAGAAGACAGTGTAGAACTGGTGCTAAATTCAAGGAGAGGTAAGGAAACAATCCAGTTTTATACCCTTGCAGTGAGTGGTGCAGGCCTATACCTCAAAGGTAACAGGCAGCACCACCTGACAGACTAATCCTCTCCTCTTCAACCACAATGCCAAAGTTCCTGAGCAGGAAAGCATCAAGAGAGCTCCGTTTTAAAGTAGTTTTAACACTATCTGGAGAGTCACCAGGACTCTGAGAGCAGTGCAGCAGATGATTCAATATTGCCGTACCCCAAGTCTACTGCCAGGGCTGGATCATCTCATCAATTGCATTTTTCAGAAAAGCCAACATTTTATTTTTGTCTGCTAGAAAAAAAAATCATACATAATATGAAAAAAAAAAAAATCCCTAGATTGATGCAGCCAGCAAACCTGACTCAGTCTTTATTGTCTTCAGCAGAAAGACCCTTGATGCCCTCCTGGGAATGGAGTGCAGCCTTCAAAGTTGCCTGGAAACATAAAACATGACAAGACTGTTCAGGTATTGAAGCTGCTCTCAGAAGCCAGGGGAGGACAGCCTCAGGCTCCCACAAAGCTTGTGGAGAAACTGATTACCAGGAGCAGCAGAGTGAATTCACTGCCTTTTTCACCCACATCAAGAGCCCTCAAAAGCCAGACAAGTGGGTGCTCCCAAAGGTGGCACTGGGATATGCAGGCTGGTGTGCCTCACCATTGTGACATTTCACAGTCACATCTAAACAAGCTCTTTTTTCCCCTTGTGTTCCCTTGTTCTTCCTCCCTCAGTTCCCCATGCAATCTCTATCTTCCACTATCATCTTGCTACAGCAGGAACAGTCAAATACCCCAGCCCAGAGTCAGAAAATGTAATGCCCACCCTGCTGACTGTCCTGAGCCAGCTCTCACTCTGCACCTTCCTTTGGGGAACAGTTCTCAGCTACACAATTTCCTCCACCAGACTTGTACTGGTACTGACCTCTGCTCCTGAAACAGCCTTCAAAACTCTTATCAAGGCTTCCCTTCACCAGTCACCATCCTGACCCACACACAACCTTAAAATTACAAGCCCTGGATCCCTGCCAGCTTAAATAATGCAGATCCAAATGACTTCAATTTTTTTTTCCTCTCTACATTTTCCACACACAGTGTTAAGACCCTCAGCAGAAAACTCTGCTTCCCTGTGTTATTCTGTAATTTGCAATGCCACCCACAAAATGGTACAGTAGAAATAGTTAATCACACAGGCTTGGGATATGCATAAGCTGAGTTGTAAAGGTGCTAATAGATATATTTGAATTCAAAAGAGATCTGAGGAGTGGAAAATAATATCTTATTAGTATGCTATATGTGTGTGCAAAGCAGCAGCCTGTTCTCTAAAAGATGTGGGGAAAAATAGTAGAATCAAAGCCTCCAGCTTCTCTTACAACAACACATAAAAATCAGTAATTTTTATATTTTTTCTCATTAGAATTATTAACACAATTGATTTCTATATCACAGAATTTTGAAGCATTGCAAAAAAATGTTACACACAATAAATCTGCATATGTTGACAACCACTGGTGTCTGTCTCTGAGTCCAGCCTCAGACACCAGCAGCTCAGTGTTTCCATAAACTCGCACTTTGCTGGGCATTTGGAGAAATGTGTTGAACCTGAATGATGTAGGAAATGGGTTCTCAAAATGAGCTGTTAAAAGGTACTGAATATGGGCTGAACTAACACAGCATGGAACTATCTTCAACTTGCTTACCTTTATTTCCCAGAACAGACATATTCCTCAAATACATGTAATTTATGGGAATTGCTGTTCCTGTCTTCAACACACTGCTGGCTTGCAGGTTGTTTTCTCCCCTTCTCTTTGCTCTCTCTATGAGCAGCAGCCTCCACAGAACAGGGCCAATTGAATGTATGACTGAGCACTTACTTCAAAGGGCCAGGGGCAGAGATTCTCCATAGAGACAGGGGAGAATAAGATCAGTGAAGCATGCAGAT
The DNA here is from genome assembly GCA_013400435.1 of Pycnonotus jocosus. Lineage (NCBI taxonomy): Eukaryota > Metazoa > Chordata > Aves > Passeriformes > Pycnonotidae > Pycnonotus > Pycnonotus jocosus. The sequence goes on along the minus strand of VWYP01028830.1, from coordinate 834,290 downwards.
TATGCATGGGCAGGATCATAAGTTAAAAACTCAGAAAAAACAAGTATACCCAAGGAATTAATACAAGTTCCATTATGACTTCTTAATGCACTCTTGTTAGTCAACTCCACTCTATCTATCTAGATGTAAATGTGATGGATTCTACCACATCCATCACATTTATATCTCAGCTACAGAATTTGGAAATGATTCTGCAAGATACAATGTGGGGGGAAAAAAGGTTATCATTTCCTTTTCAACCTTGGAGCATGAGGGGAGAATAAATACTGGGATATTTGAACTTAAAGTGTTTTCACTAGCATAGAGAGGCACAAGATTTCAACCTGTTCTCTTTTTAAACTGAATTTCAATATTAAAATGGATAAATGGGTTGAGCCACCCACAGCACACACCAGGGACCTGGGGCATGACTGAATTTTAAAAAGCATTAGGCAGTCCCTGCCTGTAGACATTCTCCCCCCTCTCCAGTTCTCTAATATACAAACTGGCACAGTGTAGAGACTCTGTTTCCATGAGCAAGGAGCTACTCTTGCAAAAACTCTTCTTGGTTCATTCTGTCTCAAACAGCAAACCCAGATGAGACCAAAGTTGTTCCCCTGGGCTTCTACTGGGAAGTGCTTTCCTTTGTATTGAGTAAGTAAAACAGAAAACTGAACAAAGCAAATCCCCTGGGTATATTCCACTCTCCTCAGCTGTTCAGCATCAACCTTCCAGGATCTTTAACAGCATGAGTCAGGTTAAGCAATCTCTGCCCACCAGGGCACCTGGCAGATGCCATCCTGAGTGTGGCACACACACCATGAGGCCTCCATGCAGCTCCAGCACCTGCTCAAGGGTGATGCATTTAGGGTGGGGCAGAATGTTATGAGCTCCTCGCAGCTGTTTGGCTAGCAGCCCCAGAATGGCTTAAAATATTAGCAAGATGGCATGATTGGAGGTGTTTGAAAAGCAAAACTGTTTTAATTAAGATGAAAATAACAAACCATACAGAACAAAAGAGGATAAGCTGTGCAAGGAGGACCTTTGCACCTGCTACAACACCCCGAAAATGCACTGAAAGTCTTTGTGCACTCTTTTAAGTATGTAACGAGTAAGGCAGGATTCTTGGCCTCCTGCCCAATAGAAATAGTAACAGGGTTTTGAGGTACAGCTTCAAGGACCCAACAGGTGCTGGAGCATGGCCAAATAAGGTATCAAACTCTCTGGTTTTTACCTTATAAGTGAAACAAAGAATGAAACTCAAATCCTTTCCTGAAATGGAAACCCCTGCTGCTGTGGTGGTGCAGACTCCACCAGGAGAGGTGCAAGGGCACGGCCGGCCGAGTGCCACACCAGCCCCTTCCAGCAGGGAGGGCAAACGCATTGCCAGCACTGGGGTCTGACACGGGCTTTGCAAGCACCATCTTTCAACCTAATGTTGCCTTGAACAGCGAGAAGTTTGTATCCATATTGTATTCAGCACACTGGCTGTCTTGGGGATACCAAAAAGATTTAAAAAAACCAAAAGGAAAACAACTGCTTTCACTTCTGCAGTCACAAAAGCTGTCAAGAATGCAGAGGTCCAGAAAGTGAAGCTTGCTGTTCATTCTGAGCATAGAACAGGCTGCCCAGAGAGGTTGTGGAGTCTCCCTCTCTGGAGATACTCACATTGTCTTCACCCATTCCTGAGTGATGTGCTTATGGGGAGTCGGGAGGTTGGACCAGATGACCTATGGTGATCCCTCTCACCCATTCTGTGTGATTTTGTGATTTATCCTTTCCTGGGAATGAGGCAGTGCTCCAGCAAAGTACACAGTGCACTATACATGAAAGTCAGGGTGACACAGTAGGTGGATAATGTGAAGCACATACATCTACTCTGTTCTGCAGGGATCAAAACATCCATTCCCTTATCCATATTCTTTTTGCATGGATAAATCATACCTATAGCAGGTTGGGAGTGGGGGGTGGTTCATTAGTTAGCACTGAATCTTCCTTGAATTTAAAAAAGAAAAAAAAATACAACAAAACAACTTTTTTTTATACCCCACACAAATTCATTTTTAAAGTTATGATTAAATGAACCAATGCTCTTCTGCAGGACATTTAAACTTTGCTTAATCACACGTAAATCTCTAAAATCAACACTTAAATATTGCTTGGTCTATCACTTTTTAAATTGCTCACACTTTTTTTTTTTTTTTTTTTTTTTTAAATATAGGTCCT
>VWYP01028830.1:801327-831997 GCA_013400435.1 Pycnonotus jocosus | reverse complement strand
TTTTTTTTTTTTTTAATACTAGGTCCTCTACATCACCTTTGGAAAGTGTCCCATTCAAAACACACTTGCAAAACCTCTAGTGCAAAACACAGAACACTCAAAACTAGTTTGTTGGGGAAGTTGAAACAGGAAAACCTTATAAATATGATTACTTGGCAAGAGATTCCACACTAGTTCATGTGCATATGGATTTTTAAAGCTGAACTGCATAAAACCCCAACAGAAATGCAAAACACTGAAAACTTGATTACCATTTTTGCACCAGTACAGCTTCCAGGAAGATGCAGTATTTTCTTAGTATTTTTCAATCAAATCTTTATAAAGAATATTATTATTTTGCTGTCAGTGGATTTTGATTAGTACCTATTCACAAATGTTTCCATCTTGGTTTTGTGGTTTTTAATGTTCAGCTGGAAACCATTTCACCAGCCATGGACATCATGGGAAGTATTTGACACTTTGGGGTTTTTCTTCTGTCTCTGGAGTTACAGCAGAGGCAGTTTCACCACAGAGTTTATCACCTCCTTTAAAAACAATCTCTCAAATGAGTGAAAACTATTGCTGCTGGGAGCTCAGTGGGTAGCAGACACACCAGGTGCTGCTGAACATTCAGTTCATGCATTGGGCATAACTGGAATTGGAAATAATTAGATGAATATTTCAGTCCTGCACTGTGCCTCTTCCTCTAATCCTCTCTGTTGCAACTGTATCTGCTGCTTAGCAATATCAGTTTTAATTCCCAGTCCCTAATAATTCCTATCAAGCACCACTCTCCCGAGTTCATTATACAGAACTGGATGAAACGTTAGGTCAAGTGTAACTCCCAGGTGAGCCTACTTTACCATTTGCCTCCTGGTTTCTGTATGTGCTCTGCATGTTCCACCTCAAGCGATGGCAGATCCTTTGTAAGTGCTGAAATTGTTCAGCTGGGTCCTCAGGGCACCCCAAAACACAGCAGACACCACACAACAGCTGCCACAGCCCTGAGGTGTTTAGCTATGGCAGTGCAGCTGGTGAAAGCAAGCAGCCTAATAGCTGATAAATGTCACCAGGGTTAGCACAAATCATCCTTCACTCAGTATTTTTCCCATTCTTCCCATCCTCTTTCGTGACTTTGAAAAAAAGTTACATAAGCAAAAACGAGTAGTTCACGTCCACGACAAATTACGAGCATGAAATACGTGACAACTTTACATATTTACAAGGCTTGGAGGAGGCATTTGGATCATCAGGAGCCTTAACCACATGGTTTTTAATATGCATTTCCAACTCTCAGGGATATGATGAAGAGTGTTTTACTGCTGGCTGAGCACTAATGGATTTGGAGCTGTTAACTGTAGTCCAGAGGCATCCTGAAGTGGTAAGTTAATGTGCATTTAATTTTGCTTATTTGGTTTTAGCACAATCAGGTTTAGTTATAACACTGTAGTGTCACCACCAGCCATCTGGGGGTTGAACACTGGGAGAAAAAGGTGTGAGTGGTCAGTGAAGCCCTTTGAGAAGGGGAAATTAAAAGAGAAGCAGACAAAAAACAGAAGAGAGACAGGCAAGGATAAAAAAAGAAGAAGAAAAAGTCAGAGAAGCAACAGCAATAACAGGCAGTGACAGAATAAAGCACCAAAAGGGAGTTCCTCAAATAAATATCCACACATCTGGTTGTTCCACACATCTGGGTAAAGACTGGGTGCTGCTGGGGAACTCTCTGGAAACACTAATATCAGCAAACTGAGAGATGCCAGAGTTTCTATTTTAGATATCAGCCCTTAAATTAGGACTTGAGTACTGGATCATCTCCTGGAAAAGAGCAATCCTGAAACCATTCAGTTAGTCCTCGAAACATTTAGAGGCAGCATGGCCATTAAGCAGCTCATGTTAAGTTTCCTCCCTGAAAAGCATTCAAAATACAATATTTCAAAACAAAGGAGAGAGGAAATGCTTTTCAGGGAAGGAATTTAACATAAGCTACTTTGATATTTTACTGTGGACTTTCACCTGAAAGTTTTGCAAGTTATAATGGGCTGACAGAATGTTGGCACAGGAACTAAAGGATGACAAACCAAACAATGATACAGAATCACAGAATTTTCTGAGTTGGAAGGGACTCACAAGGATGGTGTACAGGAAAACAAGATCATCTCAGGCTTTTAGAAGTGTTGCTACCAGCAGGAAAAGAGTCCAAAGAAGCAAAAGGGTCAAAGACATGAAGAGTAGAAGATCTGAGCAGGGACACCTCTTCAGCAAACCAGGAACACGATCCTCTTCCTCAGCTCTAGATGTGCATCTCAGGTACATCCCAGCTTGTAAGGACCTGGAACCCAGACATATTCTCAGGGAGAGGAAGGTGTGAACACAAGGTGCCCCACTATGTACTTCAGCGTGAAGAAAAACAAAGAGTACAGGAAATACCATGTCCAGAACTGTAAATCACAGAATTTTCTGAGACTGACACCAGTTCAGCTGACCAGCACCAGCACAGAGCAGCATCCTGGCAGGGAGACCATGAACCAGCCCCAGCCGGAACAACTCTTGGCACTGACAAATGGACCAACCATAAAAAAATCTCAGAGATCATTGTCATCCTTATAAATTTTGTTACTAATGATTTCACCTCAGTCCATAGCTCTTATTCTGGCAGGGCCTGAAGCAAGGCCAGCTCTGAGCAGACAGTGGATATATTCCCCTAATTTTTAAGACTAACTGTGTAATGTAACTTTGTCATCACCAGCAACAAGGACTTTCCCAAGAGGCAACCTTGGAGAGCCTGGGGGGGACTTTTAGCATCACATTAAAATATGTCTGGTCTTTAGCACTGGCCAGAGTTTCACTGTTTTTCATGTGGTAAAGTAAACTGAAGACAGAGGACAATCCACCATCTCTGAGTGACTTGAAACAAGCACGAGTTTAAACTGTAATGTCAGATGTACAAGTTCTTACCTGGAGTGTAGATTTAGAACCTGCTGGCAAATTAATATTTAACAGGAATCTTAGGACTTTAGAAGTATGCTGCACACTGCAGGCTTTTTTATAGTAAAGAAAAGAAACAAAATACCAGCTAAGGTTTCATTATGCATTCGTACACCTACCTGCAATGGGATGTGTTTGGAGTGGTCCCTCACACCAAGGTCCTGCAGTGGCTTAGGGCAGGTAGGAGCAGGGATCACAACACAGGTGTGCTGCCTCCATCCCCCTAAAACTGCATCTCAGATGTGGAACACCACCTGAAGCTGGATGCTGCAAGGGCCAAGCTGTCCTCTGAGCTGAACCTGCTCATTTGGCCTGGCTACTGGGACAGTGTTTTGCAGCAGAAATTCCAGACAAATCCAGAAGGATTCGTGGCTGGAGAGCAGCAGCTGAACTGAGAACCCTGCTCCTCCTGCCAAATAAATGCAGCAAATGAGTCTTGGGTAATGGAAGGTAGAGGGTGTTATGCGAAGGAAATGCATATTGCTGTCTCCTATAATGAGGGCCACAAAGGACTTGTTGCATCAATTAAATTAAATCAATTTCATAGCCAGTATTGCACTATTGCACAACCATCATAGAAAGTGATATTTCAATTAAGAGCATTTTCTCTCAGTTAAGATTAAAACAGTTCATAGTAATTTTTTAAAATTTAATATAATCCATTTCTGAAATGAAATCCGAGCCTTCACACCAAACCATTAGCTGTTTTCGTGCAAGCCTAGAAAAAGTAACTTCTCAGCAAGATACATAAAGTTATAAGAAAGATTTTTGAGTTTTGTGAGAACATTTACTATTGTCACTTCTTTTCTAAAATTCATTTCTAAAGCATTGAGAGATTTTACTTTTTTGTGGCTGGTTCTGTGCTTGAGTGCTGCAAAGCAGTTTGTCTGTGTACTGAAAGGGGGTTTTTTGCTGATAAAAGATACTGAGAATCCTCTTGAGCTTGGACTGTTTAATGGCCAATGAAGATCTATCAACTTCCAAGCACCTTTCTTAAAATTAATTTATGAATTCATATGACCAGTCATTACACAGCACTTTTAAAACTTTGCAAGATTTTTGTTTGTTTCTATAGGAGAAATAAACTCTTGAATGGCAAAACTGGTGAATAGTGTTGGTAGGTAAGCCCGCTCATCAGAAGCAATAACATTCAGAAATTAGGTGTTCAGTCAGACTGACATAGATTTACTGCAAAAAAAGTGAAAGCATAAAGACATTTGAGTTAAGCTGCCTTATGGGAATACCTGTTGGAGTTTTCTTGCCCCACAGTGAGGTTTTATTGTCACCACATCTCAGGCAAGGTCCACTGTTGCAATATTTGCCAGTATAATCATCTTCTATGTAGAGATGGGGAAGAAGGGAGCAAGAAGGGGAGAGAGGGAGGAAGCAAGGGAGAGGAGAAATGAGGTCATAGGACATTTCTAGACTTGCCAGCATAGATATATTTCTGTTGGAAAATCACTTTAGCTAACCTTATTTGTTTTATTCCTTGTTTTATTCCTTGTTTTATGATATATCTGGTATAAATAACAATGCCAAGTGTAACTTTTTGCTGTTAGAAGCTTATAAAGACTCCAACTGTATTAGACAACTGTGAGAAATGAACCTACTGCTCATCTAGAGGTTATCTGAGATGTAGTGAATGGCTTTTCACATCTCCTTAGTTGTTTAACACAAAGTGCAGTGGCTTGGATTATTTCAACTCGGATGGTTTGAGACAGCACTGATAGTGAGGCAGAAATCACCACACCCTGCAACAAACAATTTTCTGTCTGAGAGCAAACCAAGCAGCCACAACTTCTGCACTGAAAAGTTTTTGAACCACTTCAAGGTCTTGCATATGCCTGCTGATGTCATGAGAGGGCTGGGCTGTAAAGCTATTCCACTATACTAGAGATGTTCTAGAGTAGCATATGACTCAAAAAGATACATCCTATGGCTCCACTTGTGTTATTCTGTAACAATTTCTGGTCATTCCTCCATCCCTCTTATGAATAGGCAGAAATATCAGCCCCCAAATCTTTGAGCAAAGATTCAGTCCTGCCACTCTGACCCTTCCAGACCTCAGCTTCCTGGCCATTCATAGGGCTTCTTTGAAGCTACATGTGTAAGCAGTTCCAGCCTATTAAACTATTCCCTGGAGAAAAGTCGATAATGTCCTTATTTCAGTTAAGCATTCATTAACTTTCTCTAAGCCATTGAGTGGGCAGGGAAGAGCAGAAGGATGTGTATTGAGAAGACACAGTGTTCTCCTCTGGCAGTGTGGAAAGACTGGCACATCATAATGTTCAGGAATAATAACTGCACCTCTAGCACTTCCACTACCTACTTGATCAATGTTTCATGAAGATTTAACATACTGATGTTTTTGAAAAGTAACCACCAGTCCAGATGAACAGCTTGTGAGGGTCAGGATAACGGCAATGGAGAACTCTTTAAAATGGCTGAGTAGGAAATTTGATTGAAAACAAAAAGAGTTGAAAAGCAAGTTACTACTTCTGACTTTTGCTACGGAAAAGCAACAACTCATATTAAAAAAAAAAAAAAAAAAAAAAAAAAGGAACATATTTTCACCAAAAACACTGGGAAAGCAGGAATAATAACTGTCATTTGAGTGACTTATGGTGTCCTTGATGTAGGCCAAGCTGTGTAGTCCCATTGTACATCCTGTCATGCCTGAAGATATCATTCTCCCTCACTCATTGAGCATTGCTTCTGGGGAACCTGGCTTATAGGGAAAATGGGAGCATGAGGAAAACAAATGGCAGCTTTCCAAAGGATTTGGCATAGCACTTCCAAACCAAAGGCACAGGTCTTGGCTGTACTACCTCTGTTTTCAATGAAAATCACCTATTTCTGCCAAAATGCTATTGAAGTTCAAGTGATTATTTTATTATATCTTAATTGATTGAAAATGTTGCCTCTCAATTTTTGTGAATTACCTTCATTGAACCATTGGAGGCAATGATGGACTAATCTTTTTTCTTACATTAAAAAGGAGAAAATGTGGTGCTGTAGTACTTGACTAATTTTGCTAGACTTTCAAATCTAATAATAGCATTCTTCGTAATTGATTTAGTCTTTCTCAATTCCACCTAAATTAGCTTTCGGCTTTAATTAAATCACAACGTATTTTATGCCAGGAGAGAATTGGTCATTTTTACCTGCTGGTATAATTACGAAATATCACCACAATGCACAAGAGAATCCTGAAGTCTATAGATATAAATAACCTTGAGAGTTAATTTTATGCTTCTGTTTTCCCTCCAATATTTAGAGCATATTTGCATTTCTGATATATTTTATGCTGCTATGTTTTGCAGTCAGTCTTGCAATTCTCAGCATGCAATAATAAGAATTAAATATTTATGGTTGTGCATAAGTTCAGTTCTCTCTGCAGTCTTCAGAGTTCCCTGTAGAAGTCAGCATTTGTCAGCCTGGAGCCTGCTCTGGCACCAGTGGTGATTGCACTAGCACTGCCTCATGCTACAGCAAAGACTCTCTCTAGCCCCAGCTCATCCATGACTTCAATGCATTTCATCTCATCCTCTTCACAGAAGAAAGTTATCAAAGTCAAAAAGGTCGCCCTACTTTTCCAGCCTGAGGAAGACATTGTCTGAGAGCTGAGGTTTTGTTTTGGTTTCCATGCATCTCATGCACACCTTGGAGGGGGAGGTTTGATTCTGTGTTTGACATTTTTAACTCATGCCTCCAGTCAGGCCAAGACTTCAGACTTCCCTCCACCTGACAACAGGTCACATAAAACACACAAGGAAGAGACTTACATCTCCCTCCAGGGCACTTGAGACCTGCCCAGAGGCTGCAGTGAGGGACTGAAGGTTTTCTGGGACAGCTGCTCTTCTTCCATGTAGAGCCACAACAGGACAGGACCAGGAGAGCATCCAAGCTCTCAGCAGAGCCAGACCTGCAGCTGACACACACAACAGCTGAGACAAGACTTTGCCTACAGCTGTCCTGGGTCCTACTCCCTCCTGGGCCTGGGTCTCCTCCTTAAAACCAGTTCTGGTGTTGTTCACAAACAGAAAAGCCCTGTTAGTGGCAGGCCATCCCATGCATTTATTCTAGAAATTTCAAAATTAAGTAAGAATCAAAAATTAAAAGCACTGCTAGTGTATGTTAAAAATGTCTAGACTTTTTATTTCTTTCTCTGTTCCCTTATCTGACCATCTGTGCTGCTTTGAGAACAGGAACTCGAGTTGTTATCTGCACTGTACACAGTGAAATGGACCCCAGTAAATCTGCACGTCCCTCCCTACAACTTTTGCCCTATGCTATGTAAATGAAATTATTTTATGAAGTTATTTTAATGATAATATAGTACTCTTACATTAGGCCTAATTTCCTTTCAACAGAGCCTCAAAAGAGGGAGCTCATTTACAGTGTTCTAAAGCACTTGTACTTCCTTATTGCCTGAACTTTTCTAAGATGAATTCTTGTAAGACAGAGCAGAACATGAATTTTGTGTATCTGTATTCACTCATAAGCCTATAAAATTTTGGATCTACTCCCTTCCTGCTTTTTCTCCTTGTTGAATTTGTTTTCTTCTCAACACAATCTGTTAGGGAACTGGTAAATCCTTTACATCAGTACATGTTGCTATTTTCAACCTTGAATGTAACCACCGAAAGAAAAAAAAAAAAAGTCCAGAAAGTAAAATATTCCTTTGCTATACATACATATTTTTCTTGTTCCTAAATAGAATTTCAATTTTTATCTGGCAGAAGCTAGGAAGGGACAGTAATGATTTCTCTTCAAAAATGAGAAAAGCTTAAAAACTTATGAAATAAGATTTATGCCTCTAAAGGGCTGCTTGCTCAAAATGCCTTGTGTCTCAGTGTGAGCAGTTACCTGCCTGCCCATTTGAACATCATCTCTGATGTGCCCTGTCTGAAAGAACAGTCAGTCTGTAACTTGGACATTCATTAAATACAAGTGAGGAAATCCTTTTTATAATGCTGTGCATAGACACAGAAAATTATCCCTTGTGCATAATTGCATATGACAAGTCCAATTTTTTTACACATGTGTTTGCAAACACATGTATGCATTTATACTGATACATAAATAATAGAAATATGTTATTAATGACTCCCAATAATAATACTGCTGCATATTCTGGTGGCAAATGACTTCAGAAATCTCCCAAGGGATGTTGTCATTGCAACAACATTGTTCCAACACTGTTGGAATAGGACAAGTGGATTGGAGAATTGCTACAGTCAACTCACTCCTCGTGGGGAGATTTTCTGACAATATAGCCTCTGGTAGCTTTCCATGACACATCTCTACCTACTGCTGCACCAGCTCTCTACACAAAAAATATGAGTAAAGTCTTCAAATCATGTGAAGGCTCACAGCACTGAGGCTAAGATCTGAAAATATTTTATGGAAATATTAAATATTTTAACAAAATATAGCTGCGTAGTAACTGGACTGGTTCAGTAATCACATACTTGATGTATGTGATTAATTGATGTAATCACATACACATGCCTATCTGGAAATCTCTGTCAGTCTAAAATTAACTTGAGTTTTAATAAAATGCAAACAGATAATTAAAGGCAAAGGCAAAAAAGTAGTAACTTCTTAACTTTTAGTTTTTACCACTATGACCACGAACTAGTAGCAGAATTCAATCACTGATCCTACATTTGAAATCACTTAGATGTTACCCACAACCTGCTGATGTAGTAGCTGAAGACAAAAGAAGTAAGGTGAAAAATAATTAAGCAATTCATAATTAATACATTACTGCCATACCTATGCACAACATGGGACAAAAAGAAATCACATTAGCAAGAAGAACACGTGGAGGAGACCTAGTGCTTTTCCTGAAAAACTGTCCAAACTTCTTCCTTTAAGTCATACTTGGGAGCACATTAGGTTTTAAGGCCAATTGTTCTCACATATTGAAATTGTGGGAACATTGACTTTCCTCATTAAGTCAGAGCTATAATCCATAAGACTGACAATAAAAATATCCATGGTACTTTGTCCAATTTTCAGCTGATTATCATCTTCTGCAAGCAAAGCTCGCAAAAAGCAAAAAAAAGCTTGCAAGGAAAGCTAAGCTGCAGGAAGCAAAAAATTGAGTAACTCATTGAAAAACAGACCAAACTGTTTTTCTCTCACAAACTAAAATGTCCACCTTTGGGAACATACTGGAAAATTTAACTTAAAAACCCCATATTTGTCCATGATCTGCTCAGTATATGACCGACTTCATATACTATTATTTATTTGAAGTAAATTAACTTAAGCATTGCCAATTATCAAGTCTTTATTTATTAAGCATCACTAGGCTTGTACCCAAAATATCCTAATTTAGTTTGCAAGTCACAACTCTTTTTAAAAACTTTTGCACGTCTGTGCTGTACTTCTTAGAGGACAAAATTGTTCTTATACAACTTTGCTATAATCATGTAGCATTATTAACTTGTCAGAACTTTTGGTGACCAGACCAACCACTCATGCAGTGGGGCTCATGACATTTAACCTCTGGCCTCCTCTGCCCTGCAGCTCCAATTGCTCCTCCAACCAGACCAAGACCAGCATTTCTCACAAAACTGGAGTGACCTTCCCTCCTATGGGCCAGAGAGGTCTCCAGGATCACCTGCAACACACTGGAGTGCTCCTCTCAGCTTAGAATCATAGAATCAATTAGATTGGAAAACACCTCTAAGGTCATTAAGTTCAACCTTTAGGGTTCTTTCTGCAATAAGTCCAGACTTTTGGCCTGAGGGTATGAAGCTTGCTCACAGATTTCGGTAGACTTGCAGTGAGGGAGATCCAAAGCCACAAATCTCAAGCATTTGGGAGAGTGTTAAGTATCTGTGTACTTTCTCTTATCTTCCCCTCTCATTCAAGTATCTGCAGCTTGACAAAAGGCAGGATAACTGGTATGAAATGGTATTTCTTTGCTTATGTTCATTAGGAATTACTGGCCAAAATTTGATAACCAGAATTCAGAAAAAGAATGAGGTGGCATAAGTTTCCTTCATTCCCTTTTCCCCTTTTCTTTTTGATATTCCAGGGAGTGCAAATAACTCACTGGTTTTAAGAAATCAATGAAGACTGTCATGCCCCTGCAAGTTAATGAATGACATTTAAACTTTCCACTGTACAAGTTTGAATATCTGATTGATTTTATGCTGGAGAATTTAGTTTAGGCAAGCAGTACTGCTAAAGTCTCATGCATCAAAACAAGACAGACTTTCATTTGAGATCTGAAAAAACAGAGTGAAACTGCCCAAACTCTTCAAGTACACTTGGACTGCTTGACCTTGTAGGTGAGCTGCTTGTTTCACCCAGGGAAGTGCAGAGTGAGACTGTGCTTCCATCCCTAAGGCCTCCACTTTGCTATACCCTTCTATATGAATGATAAAAATTGTCTCAGGAATGAAAGTACAGATTAAAAAACAAGTCCAAGATACTCAGAACAAGGGTGTTTGTAGCACAGCAGTAGTTAAAGTTTACAAACTGTGCCAGCAGAAAAAAAGCATGAAGAGAGACACATCAGCTAGAACACTTCCAGGGGAAATAAGGTTGGCAGTGGCTGAAAAATTTGTTTAGACCTTGTGCACATTAGAGCAAAACTGCCCCCAGCCATGTCAGTGACTCCAGGCCACTGAGAACTACAGCTTCCTTCCCAATACCAAACTGAAGGTCTCATTAACTAAGCAGTCTACAGTTAAATCTTACCATCTGATTTAATTCTGAGTTTTAAGATTAATTCTTTTTTCTGTCATTTGACTGGATTTTCTCACCTTCCTTATTAAGAAGAATGTTGGACTTGAGTTTTATATTATGACAGCACCCTTCCCTGACAATATGTGCTGATAAACAATGCTCTGCAATTTCCATAACCATTTTTTCTTTTAGATACTAACCAAGGCAATAACAGTTTTATCTGAAGAACACAAGTACATTTGTGGTGACCAACAAAGAGAAAACAGCTTTTTATTACCTGAAATATTCTACAAAGTTGTCAACAAAAGAAGAGTGGGCTGACTGAAATGCACATCAGTCAATAAAGCAACAGTCATCATTTCAAATCACTCAGGGAAAAATATGTTTATCTGTGGCTGCTTTTATGAGTGGAAATTAATTCAGCCAAATTTCAGAGAGGAATAAATGGCCTTTTGTCAGAGCCACCATAGCCAAATCGTTATTACTTTCTGACTTCTATCATGATGTCAAAATCCAGAATCTCACAAGACATGTGAATGCAGAGTCCCCTCAAACAGAGAGGATATTGCACACAAGCAAAGCCAGCCCCTTCCAGAGCTGCAGGTACTCACACCTACCCTGATTTGGGTGAAAAAGGAAAACAGTGCAGGGTGAATGTGCCAATCCAAATCCATGGCAAGGTATGCTGCTGCATTTCAAATGAATTGCAAGTGGCAGGTCAGTTTTACCAAACAAGAAGGGAGCCACAAGCGTTATATCTCAGGAAAGCACAGGTTATGATCGCCAGATAATAACAGTGTATCCCACACAGCCCGGGTATCTTAAATCAGTGCTGCCAAACTGTGCCTTTTGAAGGAGGGTTAAAAATGACATTGGAGGTTTTCATGTGGCTTTTACTTCAGAGTGAATCCATTCAGCCTGGGGAGACATAAAGATCCTCTCAGAGAATCTGCCCTTATCTAGCAGCAGCATTCCTGCTTCACCAGGGCTGAGGACACTTTTAATGCATCTGACCAGCAGGGTCACTCAGCCATCCCTTCCCACAGAACAGAGCCCTAATTTGATGAGTATGCAGAGCATAACACAAAAGCAAATCACGACAGCTTTAGACCCTGTGCCCTGCTCATCTCCCCAAACAACTCCACTTCTGCTTTCAGTGACGAGTTCCCAAACTTTTCTGACAAATGAGTCATTACCTACCCACCCATGATTCTTTTGGCAGAAAACAAAAAAAAAGCCTTTTGCAACATCCATCACTCTGAGGGATAGCAACAACAATTGAAAAACAGTGATTACCAAGAGGGCACTGCTCACAGAGAGCAAGGGACCAGCGTACAAATCCACATGCCAGGCTCTCCCAGGCCACAGCATCTGCAGACCACCACCTAGAAACCCCCACCTCTAACAGAGGGACAGGGCTGGCTCCCCAGGACCCCCCACATCAGGTTTTTCCATGCTGAGAAAAGTTTGGCCACTGCACTGAGTGGCAGACAGAGCCAGATCAGCAGAGAGCTGGTCCCAGCACTGCAGCCCCACTGCTGCACACAAAAGACTCCCAGAGAATGGCTGAGGTCTCCAGTTACCCTAATGCCATTACTAAAAACTACCTCATATAGCAAAAAAGATGACTTTTACACACTTTTCCTGAACATTTGAAGGAACAATCTTCTAAATACCACCCTTGAAACTCTGAGTTTACCCAGGCAGCATTTTACTCCATACCTACCTCACCCTGCCTGACTCCACTTTTCCCACCTGCATTCCCTCCCCATTTTGCTTTCTCTACCATCAATGTGCTTCTGCTTAGAATAATTTTAAAATTAAGTTTCCATGTTAGTTCTTTATTAAGTATCTTGATAAAGTTTGTTCTGTCAAAAAATAAATAAATAGCATTGAGCAGGTCTTTTCCAACCCAGGCCATTCCATGATTCTGTGGCTCTATATTTGCAATTTCTTGTGCAGAGTATAATCTGTGCTTCATCTTCCTGTCATATCATACTGATAGAGGCCCTGTCAGCTAATTAAAGATTTTTACCGTTTTTCTCTGTTTTCTCAGACACAAAGTTCTGATTTTTTTTTAGTAGCACCTGATTTTTATGGAAGACATCTCTTCCAGATAGACATTCTGGAAGCAGCAGCAATAATTTCTGACCTATTATGGGCAAATCAGCAGTATTAAGTGATCTTCAAAGTACTTCTGTAGATGGTACAAAATGTATATAAGCTGCTCCATTGGCAAAATTATCTACCTTCTGGTGCCATTACACAGAACAGCCTAATATGCATAATTACAGTAATTATGCAGAGTACAGCACAAACAAAAACAAAATTATATGCTGCTTCACATTGGCACTCTTTCAGACAGAAATTCATTTTCACATTTACAGTATTGCAAATATGGACAACATTATTAAAGCAGAATTTGAACATAATTATGTATACCAACTCTACATTAAATTGGTGTTTTCCATCTTCAATAAGTTGTAGATATCTGTTGTGATGTCTTTTGATAGTACACTAAACCACCTAAACTTTAACAATATGTAAGTCCATCTCTGCTTTTCTTTGCACAGTATCACTGAAATTATCACAGCATCTGTAACCACCTGCTGCCTGCAAGCTAACAGACTCTGCTTTAGCATACAGGACTGGTGGAATTGCCAGCCAGGAAATCTTAACTTTGGAACAAAACATACCTAAAATCACATCTTCAGGTAATTTCTAAAATGAAACATCCTTCCTCGTTTAGAATTTAAAACATACTTTTTAAGTTTCCCAACAAAAACAAAAACAAAACCAAAACCAAAAAAAAACCCAAAAAAAACCAAAAAACAAAAAAAAACCCACAAGAGAGAGAAAATATTTAAGCAGGATGGACTGTTTTATTTCAGTTCAATTATTTTTAAGAAAAATAAAAACCTGGAGCCCAAGGTCTGAGACTTCCTATATTGCAGTAACAACTTGCATGAGCACAGCTCTTTCCAAAACACACATCTGCTCTATCCTATGATAAAATTTCATGCTACTGTTATTTTATGCTTATGGTTACACAAAAGGAGAATCCCTGTTGGGACAGAAGACTGCTCTGACCTTGGGCCTGCCACACTGGCTGGGAGGTATCCCAGAGCTTTTCCTCCTGTCAGCCCCAGCAGCTGGGCAAGGCCCTGGGGTAAGGACAAGAGGGAGATGAGTGAGCATTTAAGTGTGGAGGGTACCTGGAAAAGACTCATCAGGTACCAGAGATAAGACACTGCTGTGACTGAAAGAGTACAAAGAACCCATCTAGACAAGCAGAAAGTGCTAGTAGTGCTGGAGTGTGACTGCAGGCAGAGAGTTGCTGCTGGCACAGAAAACCTGCACTTGGAAACTCAGTAGCTGGAAGAGGAAGAATAATGAGTGGCCAGTTTAAAGCCTCCAAGAGAAGGAGGTTGATGCCAGTGGCAATTTTGGAAGACTTTCTCACCTGTTTGGCCACCAGCTCTTTCACAAATAGTTTCATCTATCCAGGCTTTTGATACTTAGGTGTGAGAAGATGGATAAAGAAGGATCATTGCAAGGAAGCTGCTGAGGAAAGCAAAACTGAATAATTAGTTAAAGGACTGAATTGGTAGAACAGTTTTCCACATTGTCACATTATTATGACCTCCTTCAGCTCAGAGTGGATATACTGGCAGACATTAAAACCAAGAGCACCAGGAAATGCAAAGATGGCACATGTGAGAGGAAACCCAAGAAGCCCCGCTGTGGGTCAGCACAGACAGGGATGCTCAGACTTGTCCAGACTGATCAAGCATGGGAGAAGTGATCACCCAGGCTCCTCAGCCCCTGCTCTGTCCTGAAAGCCCCAGGTCTGAAGAACCATTTGAGCAGAAAAACACTGTTTCTTTCCAGATGTTCCTCTAGTCAGCTCCGAGTGAAAGCTAAAATGCTAACAATTCTTAAGGAAACAAGGCTCTTTGTGTATGCATCCAGGACTGTTTGTGTTCTGTTGTGTCTCTTCCTTAACTTTTTGTGAGCCCACTGGACAATTTAGATCTAATAAGGCAAGCCAAAAGCCTTACAGTCATTAAGTTCCTACACACTTCCTGAAAATAGGGTGTGGGTGGAAGAGAAAGAGCTCATTAATGCTGCCTGTGGGGGAAAGGCTGGTGAACAAACTCCCACCTCTTTAGAAACCAGATTGCACACAAGGGACAGAAAACAAGTGGTTATGAAAATCCCAAGTGTGGGGAAAGCTTGAGGTCTGCAGAGGACCCAAACAAAAAGATGAAAACCACAGATACAAACACAAACTTTCCTTCTTCATATGTTTTGACACTCAGTCTTACCATTGGGGGTAATCCAACCTATTTTCGTTTCAGGACCTGAAAAGAGAAGGGAACCAGATGTATTTGTGCTTGGAGTCCAAGTGTGCAGATCTGTGAGCCCACATAAGCTTCATGCAGGAAGGAAACATTCCTCAAATAACATGAAGCTGTCATGTATTTTTAACTGCCCTGAGAGTGGGGAATTGCCATCTGCAATTGCTGATAGTAGGGACCATTGATAAAATTGATGAAGCCCTGGTTGTCAATTGGCCTGCATTGCACAGGCAGGGCAACAGCTGACAAGAAAGGAAAAGAAGGGTTTGGTTACCACAAAACAACTTAAAACGAGGGTGAAAGCTTTATAATCAAAGTTGTGGTTCACATATTAGATGAATAGTCTGCTTCCATGTGAAGATGTATCCAGCTGAACAAATCAGTTTTGATTCTTTGATAAAATTATCTATTTAATCACATTTACAATCAAATAACAGCCAATTTCTTCACTGTTAATGAGGGGGGAGGGGCACTGTATATATATTTTTTTTTAGCATGTTACATTCTGTGTGGTCTCTGACTGGTTCTCCACCAAGCGCAAGGAGTCAGCCCTTCACTATTTTTGGCAGAAAATATCCTACAGTTTTCCTAAAGTTCAAGCCTCAATTCTCATCCCTACAGCACTCTGACTACACAATAATCTTCAAGCTGTCACTAAGGTGCTATGGCAATTGCTTGAACACAATGACCTGAAGCACCTTTCAAACATATTCTTTTAATCTCAATAATTACAGAAACAACATAGAAAAAGATAGAAGTATTTTAAATAAGGCAGAGGATATTTTAATTTAATTTCTTCAATTAAAAGATTTTCCAAATGTGACCATTTAAAAGAAACATTTCCACTGCAAATACTTGAAAAATAAAATGCACTACATAGAATGATTTCAGCTGCTGACATTTTATTTCGATATCTGATTTATTTTATGGGAGTGTTCTGTCCATTTTGCTTTATCCTATGGTATTTTTACAATGAATTAATTTTATTCCCAGATCAAACCACCTCCCTAATAAATTCATTTATCCTTTTGGATGCAGCATTGAAGTAAGCATACCCAAGCCAGTCACGAATTAAGATTGCTCTGAGTGGAATTCACTTATGTCCAAAGGCCAACTTCTCACAGTTTGCAGGGGTGGCAGGCTGATAAATCTGGAATCACAGCCACTTCCCAGGAGGTAAGTGGTCTGAAACTAGCATGGGACTTTGGTTTTGCAAAAGGACAAAAAGCTCAGCAACGCAAGGAGCCCAGTTTGATTCATGAGAGAGAAACCCCTTCCAGAGCCTTCTTCCCCTACAGGAGACCTGGGCTCTGTTCTCTGCACCAGTTCCCACAAGAAGATCCTATCCACTCACTAAAAATGTATTCTAGGTTCACAAAGTCATAGATTGGTTGAGTTTGGAAGGCAGATCATCCAGTCCTCACCTGTGCTCAGAGCAGAGTCAAAACAAGACAGTTGCTCAGGGCTGTGTCCAGTCAGGTTTTGAACACCTCCAAGGGGCTTTGCCTCAGGGCAGTTCTTCCTTGATGTTCAACAATAGAAGAATTGGTGCACTATACAACCTGTATCAACAAATTTGATAAAAGCAACCATCTCTCCCTAAAGCATCACATCTCTTATTAGACTGGAATGGTCTTTTCTACTACTACTGCTATTGCCACTATAAAACTTCAATTTTCTTATTTGGACTTTAAGAGTAGAGTAGTAAAGTAGTAAGAGTTTGGACTTTACAAGTAATTAAAATCTCCTACTTTTTACCTTTGCATATTTGAACAGATTGCCTCGTATATTCCATAAAACTATCATTAATCATATTTATTACCTGAAGATTTAAGCCTTCATTTAAGAGATCCATATAGAGAGTAAGAAGATACTTTTGGAGAGGAACATTTCTGAGCTGTGTACTTCCATTACTCAAGGCACCAAAGGAAGGACCTCCACGAGTACAGCTGTACCAGTTATCAGCAGGCAATAATCTCCCATTAATGTCTGTAAAGCATTTATTTAACAATACCAGCTAATTAAATAATCAGAGAAGCATATGTCTGTGGAGAATCAGAGAAGTATATGCCTATGAAGACTGTTCAGTCCCAGGCACAAGTGTGAGAATGTGGGGTTTTTTTCTTATAATAAGTATTGAAGCTAAATTCTTCCTTAATTCTTTATCTTACTGCTCATTTGAATTTCTCAGAAGCATTCATTTTGACTCTAAGAAAAGCTGTGATTCAAATCCTTGCAGCTTTGCTGATGTTCAGATTAGATCTCCTCGCGGAGCAAAGTGTTCCCCAGGACAGCTCTGCTTAGCAGGATGCAGGGTTCAGTATTTGTGTGAATCAATCCAGACCATTTCAGGGTCACTTTTAGCAAAGCAAAGCCTGCCTGTTAAGACCAGATAAGGGTGAGGTCATTGATTTATTTTTTCCTCATTATCTGGCAAGGTTTCAGTTGAAGCCTAAACTCATTATCTCTGTGGAAATACAAACACAACTTGGTCCCTTGAAGCAAGTTAATTTAGTTTGAAAACAGTTAGGGAGTTACCTTCTGAATTCAATTAGCTAATAACTCCTGATGGGTAAAGGTCACAGAAGAGCAAGGCACTGTGCTGGTTTAAGTTAAATGCAATTCTAGGTAATATCAGAGCAGCACTTTTCCCCTTCTTACTGAGTCATGGCTGCAGATTCTGGCCACCATCTCCAAATTCTCTGACAATAAGAGAGACAAATTTATGCCAGAAGGGACAACCTTCAGGGATGAGAACAGCAGCAGTACCTTTGAGCCACAGCTCCTTCAGTGTCTAACCTTTGTATTGGAAGTAAATCAGCAGGGGAAGATGTTCCCATTTTCAACCACATTGAATAAAGCCCCTCTACTCACCCATGTTAATCAAAATAATCTGTGCATTAAAATCCAAATCTCTCTCTGCAGCAAGATGCAGTCAAAGACAGGATTCACTTTCTATTCCCAGCTGTAGAGATGGTTCCTGTAAGGACTGATGCTGTAGGAGAGTCTGTATTTCTGCAAAAGATATGACACTTGTGGATCACTCATGTACTCATGTACTCACCAGCTGCAAGAGGCTGTTTCAGGCTGGGCTGGGAAAACATTTCCAGCTTAACATCCAAGTTAGAAAATAATACTATGATAGAAACACTGACAGGCTTGATCACAGTATAATAACTGTTGGTATTACTACCATAATAGAGGGGAAGTAAATGGTGGAAGGGCGGCACATTTTAATTGTTCTCCCAAGGAAACACCGGGCTCTGAACTACCGTAGGCAATCACGAGCTGCAAGCAGTTCCCTCTTAGAGAAACAATTTTTCATTTTATAATGTGAAAGCAAATTTCTTGCCAGTATTACCTCAGGTCATTAGCTATATTGTAATTCTTGTGTTTTTCCAAACTGATTTCCCCCTTAATTTGATTTTGAGCAGCTGATTAAATTTACCCTCCTTGAAGAAACAGACATTCAATTTAACTCTAGTTCAACATTCTCCTGGTATCAAAATGCAGTTCTCATGGTCACACTTCTAGCTACAGACTAATTTTGTCACTGCTTTAAAGGGACATTCTCTAACCAATGACAATATGTTGGCTTCCTCCTGCACACCCACGTTATACACAGGCTGAGAAAGCAGGGCAATAAACTGTACAATGCAAAAGGTACTCTTCAGACAACTATAAATCATTGGATTACAGGATGAAGGAAAACCCAGTGCAGTACTGGTATTCATTTTACTTACTTATCCCACAAGGAGCCAAATTCCATACCCAGAGGCATGGGTGCCTCTGGTTCATTACCATAGTCCCCAGGGCTCTCACCTTCTCAGGAGGCTGGATCAATGAGACCTTCCAAACATGTTCTCTTTCAGGACTCCAAGTGGACATCCAGGCTGGGTCTAAATCAGGCAGGAATCAAACCATGAGACCCTGTGAGATATTTTACGTGCAAAAACATAAAAAAACATTAACAGAAACATTATGCAGAAGAATTCTACTTGATCAGATCAAAGGTCTACTTAGTCTAGTACTCCACCACTGACAGGAGCCAGCAGCAATTTCCAAGGCAAACAATTTTTTAAAGGGATAACCATGCAGTCATTTTCTCCGCTCTCTCCTCCCCACATCCAGAGCCTGCCACGCAGGCAGCTCCTCAGGCACAAATGTCTTCCTCTTGCCTATTAGTCTGTGATAGATTTACTTTTTCTGTTAATTTGTCTGATTGGTTTTGATCCCATCTAACCTCTTGACAGCCAGCAGATACTGTAAGACTGGTTCCAGTTTAATCACACACCACAAGGACCAAGTTTACTGTTGTTTGCTTAAGCCACTATCCAGTAATTCCACCTGATGTCCCTTGGTTTTGTTCTGGGAGAAACGCAAACAATCATTTGCTATTTATTTTCTCCATGCCACTCATGATTTTAAACACCCCTATTGCATGTCTTTCCACCTTCCCTTTTCCCATCTAAAGAGTCTATCTAATCAATCTCAATTCAGAAGTTGATCTTTGTTTGTGAAAACATTTGTCAGGTTTCTCTGGCCCCTTTGAACACTGGCACACCTTTCCTTAGATGTGGAGCCCGGAACGGCACACAGTAATCAAGAGGTGAATGCACAGCAAAATAATTATTTTGTTTGCTGTGTCTTCCCTAGCAATTTCTGACAATCCATTTGCTTTTGAACATTGCTCTGCCCTCAGCAAACATTTCTTAGAATTACTGACAGCTAATCTGAGCGCTCTTCCCTGAGTCACAATAGGCAGTTTAAAGCCCATTTCAGCATCGTGCAGTCAGGTTTATTTTTTCCCATGTGCGTTATCTTGTGGTTATTGGCACCAAATGCAGGCTGCCATTTTACTGCAATGCCACTCATCATGTTTTTAAAAATGTAGATTTTTATTTTTCCTACCCTGAATAACTCAGTCAAAGAAGCATCCAGCACTATTTAGGATATTTTCCAGACCACTTTAGAATATGCCAGACATCACAGAACTCAGTGCAGATCCCTGTGGGATTCCACTTGTTATCTCCCACTGAAATACCTGACAGTTTATTCCTTCTCCTCACATCATTTCCAGCAGGGAATTTGCCTTTCATCTTGCTACTGTTTTGCTTCTTTAGGATCTTCCAACTGAGGAGCTTATCAAAAGCTTTAGGAAAATCTGAGCACACTGTACCAACCAAATCACCCTAATCCACACTCATGTCAGTGCTTCAGACAAAGAGCAGTGGATTTCTCTCAGACACAAGTTCTCTTGACAAAAGCCACGCTGACATGTTTCCAAAGCCCTTTTTAAATACAGGTGACAAATTGCTATTTTCCCTTTCTGTGCTACAGTAGATGTGTGGGGCAGAGGTGCAGGAGCTCCTGTTCTGCTACTGAGAGTTGGCTGAATCTAAGTGTGCAGTGCTTGCCATGACCAAAAGCCCCTCCAGCCCTACCATGCAAACAAGGCCCTGCTTTCCCTTCTGAATGATGTCAAGCACTGCTTCTTCTCCAGGGATTCCCCGTTCAGTGCCTTCAACACACAGCCACTCGTGCTACTTTACAGCAGCAGAATCCCTCTCATCATGCCTCTTTCTCCACTAACACTCCTGCTTTTTTCTGCAGCTGCTCAGTTCTGGGAATTACTTCCATACCTTTAGTGCTCCAAACATCCCCACAGAACAACCCTTCCCTCAGCAGCCAGACCTCTCCTGCAGCCAGGCTGTACCTTCCATGTGAACTCAGCCCTTTCTGGAGCTCAGGGCTGGGATCTGCTCTCTCAGGGGAGAGACCCCTGCCCTTCTCCCCCATGTTCAGCCATCCCTGAAGAGTATGACATGATAAAACTATCTTTAGGAAGGTTTAAAGAAACACCGAATTAAAATTCATATGGGTTGCCCAGTGAAGAAAATTTTGAAGCCACAGAACTATACCTGTGCTTCCTTTGTTACAATCAGAGATTAATCATCTTGGTGTTATGGCCACTCATGTAAAGCCTGAGGCATTAATTAAATTAATGTAAGTGGCAGAGTTTCTCCAATAACATTCAGCTATTTGACAACAGACCTGGCAGTTATTTCAAGTTGTTGTGGTTATTCCAAATAAAATTTAACTATGCAAACACACTTGCTTCCTAATTTTACCTGGGTTTATGTTAATAGGCTTATTCTTATCTTATTTTTATCCCTTTTCAGATTTTTCACTTAATGTCTTGGAAAACATAAATGTGCACATTTCAGTGGCAACTTCGCTTTTCAGAATATATCAGAAGTTCTTAAAGATGCATATATAAAATCAGTAAAAAATCCACCAGGATCTTAGGCCCTGCTTTGCATGTATGAGATGCTATCTGTAAAAGAATTCAATCAGAAAATTCATTACAAAATGTGAGAAATGGCCCAGAACCTCCAGTCTAGTGTATGCTGAAATTTATGAAGTGGTGTTAAGGGAAAATTGTTTCCAGAAGGCATCAGATAAGATAGCAAAGATAAAGACTTCCAAACAAGGAATTGGAAAACAGACACACAGTGATGCCCAAAAGATACCTTTTTAATTCCAGGTACCAATGCTCTCATTAATAGGTAGATCTGTATTCACTCATATGAAACGAGACAAGGGATTATAAATGTTCCTGTCCCTGAAAACAGATATTATGAAGTATGTTAATAGTAATGGAGTATTCTCAACTGAGGAGGTAAAACCTTTCAGTGGAAGAAAAATACTTAATTTTGAGGTTTTTCAGTTACACACTTAAGTGTCTGTGTGTGTACATGTGCATTTAGAGGCCGTGTGAGCTCATGGAGCATTGTAAAAACACAGGCCCTGAGTTTCTCAGTCTTTTTAACATTGAAAGATGAAACAGCTAAGGGGGCTCTACTTTCCTGTTGTGAAACACCCTCAAATGTTTCCTTTCACATGAAATGTCTTTTGAGCAGGACCACTTAAGTCCCTGGGGCTACAGTAAGTACCACTAGGCAGTAACTGGTATAATTTACTGCAAAATTTGTGAACCAAAAAATCTCCCTCCACAGCACTCCAGATGCCAGAAGGACACATGTGCAATTAATATTTCAGGACTTAGAACTCATAAAGAAAGGAAAATTTAGAAACCATAGATCCCAAACCCAACCACATTAGGACAATCACTGCACAGAAACCAAGCTTGAACGTTTCCAACTAATTAAAACCTAATAACCACAGCAATGTTTCCAGCTCTGCACACTTCACTAAACATTTAACTTTTCCCAGTAACTTTCATTTAATATATTTTAGCGATATTTGTGTCTCTTGAAGCATTGCTGATGCTCAGATTCAGTTCAGTTTTCCAAAGTCTTTCTTCAACACTAATTTCCTCAGGTGCCTGAGTCAACCTTTCAGAGAGGATGTTCCTCCAAACCAAGCCTGGTCCGGTTGTTTTGAGGCATTTAACCAGGGCAGCAGCATCCACTGGGCTGAGTGAGAGCAGGGTAATGCCAGACTCCTCCTGGTGATGCCTGTGACCTCTTCTCCACCCAGCCTCTGAAAATGACCCTGACCCTGCTGCACCTCTCAGCAGCAGTTTTCTGCTGGGGAAGGGAGGGTGGAAGGAGCCCACAGCAGGACAAGCCTGCAGGAACAGCAGGGCAGCTGTTCAGACCCCACACACTCTGCCCTTACACCAACCTCATGCAGGAACCACAGCCAAATCTGACCCATGGCAAAAGGATCCTCCTCGCTCTTCTGCTTTCAGCCACACAAAGGCTGGGCACAGTTATTCAAGAACATCACAGTATTTGCTTGTTTCCCCAAAGTCCTTCCTTCAAATGTCTCACAATCACATGGAATCTCATCTTTCATTTAAAACAATGGTTGTCTGGGGCCCCCATGGAAACCCAGACATGTGAATCCTACAGGCACACCAGGAACCAGACAGGTCCAAAGACCTCCAAGTCTCTTACTGCTACTGCTTTCCATCTTCCAACCTCTCAGCATCTGAGTTTAGCAACACTGCACAAAAGCTCAAGGCACAGGACTCACCATTTATTCCTTCCAGGCTTGGGGCTGTTACCTGGCTCACTCTGGGGAGTGAGGAAAGATGGAGTGTTTTGGCTGATCTGCTGGAAAGCAATCCCTGCTGCCCAGCAGAGCTCACACTCTTCCATTGTGGAAGCACTGCTGTCACCAGCAGCAGGCTTCACACCATGAATGTTCAGGCTAAAAGCAAAATCATTACAGCTTCTGAAAAACAGACAGCCCCTGTAGCTCCAGACAGGACAGACTTCTGTTTTCTTTGAGTGGGTGCAGAAGGATTTAGTACATTTAATGACCAGGCTATACATTCTGTCATCTGGAGCCTTCTGCTTGTTCTTTATTTGCAGTTTTTCAAAGAAACCCTTCTGTGAGGCAGGACATACTGATGACAGTCTATCCCTCCCTCCATAACAACAACCCAGCACCAGCTTCCCTGCCTTTATCAGAAGCACCCAGGAGCACCGAGATGGGAACGAGAATGCACAGAAGCACAAAGTGGCTTGGGATTATAATGAACTCCTGACCTTTAACAAACAATTTGGTAAATATAAACAGTGGTTTGCTGTGGTGCCCTACTCAAGTACATCCAGGTACAGCAAGTAGGTGACTCTCAAGGTGTACTGCTGCTGCCTGGGGAGGAGCAGAGCACAAAGCTCATGGCCCAGCCAAGCCTCTCAGTATCAATGCCAACCTGCCACAACAGTTTCTAGATGGCTTTCTAGTAAGAAAACTGATCAAATGGGTAACAAAAATTAAATTACCAAAGAGATTATGTCAGGTATTTTTAATGAGGCATTTTTAAAATGAATTATTTCTTGTTAAACACTAAGAGTCTCCAGTCTGTTGCTAATGTGGCCGCAGATGCACCAGGACAAAAAGCATCACATCAGGCCTCTGAGAAATGGCAGCAAATGTTGCAAATGACCTTGAAGTCTGCTTTCCTACAGGATGATCAGGAGATACAGAATCTGACTTTTTTTTTTTTTTATGCTGCTTGTTTCATTTCCATTAAAAATACCATCTGTCGGAAAACTTATCTCAGAAATCAACACCCAGGTCTAACAGAGGAACTCTGCTCTATGAACTATTCTGTGTTATCAGCTTTCTTAACTGGCAACTTCAGCTCACTCAATAGTTGCTCACATCAACTACTCCAAAGTGTAGGCCTGAGGAATAATCAACAGCTACTTGTGCAGAAGGTCAACACATCATTTTATATATCTCAGCAACATTTACCATCTTCAAAATCTTAGAAAGTTTTAAAATCTTTTTTAAAACAGGGGGAATTATTCAGCAGCACCTCCCACACAGTAAATTACAGAGATGACACAAATTTTGACAAGACAGCTGCAGTTGTGGAGTGGTTCAGATATACTCATCCCTATGTCCAGGGGCAGGCTTTGGGTCATGCCTGGAATGGCACAGGGAGCATTAACTGTGCTCATGTAGAAGTGCTATTTTATTTTCAGATTACACAATGGTGTGAACCAACCCATTGCCCTTTTCATCACTTTAGACCCCACACTGAGGAAAACAGTCAGAGTATTCTGGTTCTCATTCTTGTATTATGATTTAAGTGTGCAAGTTGCACACTGTCCTTTATTTTAGGCTTCAATAGCAGCAGAAAAAAGAAAAGCAGCTGCACCCAACGGTAGCAGGTATCAGTATTTTCTAAACATTTTTGTCCATATTTTGATTCTGTAATGGAGAATGAGACTGTAGGGTATAAATATATAAATGCTTTGCACACAGGTAGTATATTTCAAGTGTACTACCTCTAGTACCTATAGTATCTTGAAATCCCTTTGCTTTCACTTAAGAATTTGTAAACTTGCAAACTTCTCCAAACTTCTAAGAATGATGCCTTTCTTAAAAATGAGTAAACATGCAACAATAAGTAAATCTCATATCTATGTACCACAGGCTTTTTTTTTTTTCCTTTAGTTATGGGAAAACAACAGCGCTGGATTTCAAGTTTAGTTGTGGTTGATCAAATATTTACTCTTTCACAGAGGCACAGCCTCCCAAGGCCACTTGGAAAGTTGACAAGTCAAAGCACAGAAAGAGCTTTGACTCTAACAGGAGTTATTTTAGTATTAATCTGAAGCAATTTACAGTTTACTACACAAATGCTTATATGCTAAATTAGACTATTGAATTTATCTGAAGGAGACTTAAGACATACACCTATGGTCCAAGGAACACAAATATTGGGTCCATTTCACTTTCAATTACTAAGAAATTTTGCTTTGTAAGGAGACCTCTAGGTCCTTGCATTAGACCAAGCAGGCAAGCTAAAATAGTTGAACCTCTGAAATATTTGCAAAATTGAACTTGGATAGGTGATGAGGTTACCATAAAAAAAGGTAAAGTCTTCATTTATTTACAGCAATTCTAAATGGAGCACAGAAATTTCTGAAAGAGCAGAGAAGAACCAAGGTCTGTGCACTCCACTCCCATTAGTTAAAGTAGAAATGACAGCTTTCTGGACTGCCTCCTAAACTCCCAGAAAACTGTGTGTAGATAGCGAAGAAGGAAGCAGAAACAAAAATCCAATATTGATTTCAGTACTCCATAGTGACCAGGTTAAAACCCATTTTCTGTTACACATCTTCACATCTTTCACGAGAATTTTATGTGTTTTTTTTAATTTTTTTTTTCCTTTTCAAGAGACTACTGTAGTATCACCAGCATCTTCACTCTCAGAGTTTATTCGATAGAGTAAACTTACTGAAAAATTATATAAGCTTGATTGTTTTAACAAGTTCACAAGAACTGGGGTTGTTTGTGAAGACTGAATATATATTTCAACTTGCATTTCCTACACCTCTGGACCTTGTATTTTAGAGAAGAAAATACCAGATCCCCAGATTTTAGGGAATTTCAGACACTTGGAGAATAGATGCCTTCTGTTCTTTCAATCAGTATAACAAGCATCGTACTGCCATCTAGTGAGCAATGTAAAAGCGACAGACACATCAAGGTGCATAAATATTTCTCATTACAAGACATTTTTCTCTTTCATAAGTACAAATAGAACAGAAAAGCAAATTTAGGTACGGAACACGGCTAGAAAATAGATAACATAAAAATCTTTGCAAGATAAAAGAAGAGGCACAGGCAGGCCCGCATAACAAGAAGAGTTGGGAATTCTTTATGACCCCGTTATCCCACCATCCTGGGAATGCAGCCTTTTGTCCTACACAGATTATAGGATCACCCATGCTTCAGACAGTAGGGTCTATTTTTTGACAAAAGCTAAATATTCCATTTTCCTTCACTGCCCAAATGCAAGGCATGTAGCACACCCATAAGCTTGAGCAAGGCTGCAGTGGCTACCCGCAGAAGAGGTATCGCCCAGGTTTCACCAGCTAATATCAGAAAAATCTGTCCCCATTCTGGCTTGAGAGAATATGAAATTAGGTTACCACAGGGCTTCTTTCCATCCCTGAGGCTGTGGTTCAGGCACCTGCAAGGACAAGACATAGCTTTGCTTTGTCTGAGCAGAGGGGGGACAAATTTTCCACCTTTTCACAAAGGCTGACTGAGCTCAGAATGCTCTAGGCTCAGTTCAGATCTGAGAAGGCAGAACCAAGGGCAGGACCCCGAGGGCAGGAGCCTGTGAACCCCTGTGAATGTCACTGATGGAGATCACTACACTTGACACAGTGGGGTTACTGCTCTGTGGGTGAAGGTCTGTCTTGGCCAGCACCACCAAACAAAGGTAGCTCAGTGATTTTGGCTAGCAAGCTCCTGACTGTGATGGTCTCAGCACACACCAGCAGCAGGTCCAGATGCCAACAACAGGTCCAGATGTCCAGCACTGGCTTTCCAGTGCAATTCCTCAACTGTCCTTCACAGTTCACTGACCTGTAAAGAACAGCATATGTCTAACAGGTGCTGCTCTGCACTGACTTTCTCTGTCCTCGTCAGTACAGCTGTCCAAAAATTGTGCTGGTGCACAGAGATGTTTTGGGCACTTTCTTTGAATATATACTTGTTAAAGGAAGAAAAAAAATGAGATAGAGCATAAACACACTTGTAACCCACCCCCAGGTGACAGCCAAAGGTCCTGCAAGGACTACATGATTTGTCAGCTCAAGAAGGTGGTTTCACAATGTTTGTTTTTATTCAAAAACTGGTAGATTCTGTCAGCACCTACAGAGGCAGAAGAAAGCTTGGAACAGGAGGTGTTTTAGAAACCATACTCCCCCCTCACCAACCACCCTTTGTTGTCATGCTCAGTCAAACACATCAGTAACGAGCTCTGCCCTGTTCCTATCACACAGGCCCTGCAGGGTTTCTGACACCAATGACATAGGAAGCAGAGCTGGCTGGAGGAGAAAGGGAAAGAAATGAAGCAGAACTTTTCTATGCCAGGTGTGTTTGCAGAGGAAAAACATAAATTCATCTCTAAACACTAATGTATTCCCCAAAGGTAGGCTGCAGGAATAAACACATCTATGATGTTTCTGTAGTATAAAGTGGCAGATTTTACAAAGTCTATGTTTATGTTTACTCAGTCATACTGCTTCCACTAGCTGACAACACAAGCAGCAGTCAGAAGTCAGGATGCAGCTCCTGCTAAAGCAAACGGCACCACCCAGCACTTCTCAGCCTTTTTCTTCAAGGCCCCTTTGTAGTCAGCACACACACAACTGACTCCTCCAGTCTGGCCTTAGCAAGAGCCAAAGAGAAGAAGTCTTCTCTAATTGTTAATTTTAATTACGGTCATTCTGTTCCAATCCCTCTCACAAAACAGATGTTTTCTACCCTCCTTTCTCCAGCAAAGTTTCCTATGCTATAGATTTTTTTTTGTCATGCACAATGAGCAATGCAATATATTTGTTAAAATGTCCCTGTAAACCATGAGGAGGATAAAACCAACTGCTAGTTTCACCAGCACAATATTGAACATCTGCTCCATCTGTTCCAGGAAATGGTGACAAGTATCTTGCTAAAATATATTACCCTAATTTTTCTAAGATATTTTTATGTTCGGTCATTTAAATTGCAGTGAGGTAATTTTATCACCACACAGAACCTCTATAACCACTTGTAAACTGCTTCAGTAGCCTAAATCACTCCCTGTTTCCATAACTCTAGTGCTACCGTGGCAATGACATCCCAACACTATCAAGCCCTTTGCCACAACTGAACCTTCCTCACGGGCCTGGATACAGCACGACAGGAGGAACGCTGCCTGAGTGCAGAGGGGGAAAGGAAGGATTTAAGAGATTTCCCTTTACACATGCTAAGCCTTCCTAGCTTCAGATGAGCTGTATGAGGATGAACACAGCAGTGTTTCTCTCACCACATTTCAACAGCATCACTTAATATCACCAACTTAAACACAACAATCAGCATTCAGCCAAGTATTTAATCACTGGGAAAAGAAAGATTCCTTCCCATCTTCTCCATTTAGACACTGAAGAGAGATATATATTTGGATTTCATCTCGGATTCCATTTATGAATTTTTTCATTTTTTAATCACTTGCAGAAGTCTTGAGAGTACAGCATCAACCAGAAAGTCTTTCTTGTTGCTCTTTTGAACTCCATTCCATGCCTATATATACTTAATCACATATGAACCTCAAATTAGTACTATTAAACTAACATTATATTCTGCAGATAAAACCCTTTTTTGTCCTTCAGCATTTTCTCCACTCACAAGAGGCCTGCTTTTTTCTATTGTTACTGCATTGATTTTACTGGTCTTCTCTCTCATTTAGAGATATGTGGGAATATCTTTCAACTGAAGGATGTTAACATTATGCAAAGTGCATACCTCACAACTGCTCTTTTTTTTTTTTTTTCAACCTCAGTGTATGCCTACCTTTCAAATCACTGCCATTTCCTACAGCTCAAAGCACTAGCACAAAGGAAAAAGCAGGGCCAACCAAAATAACTTTCTCTGTGAACTCACAGAGGCCATGACTGTCACTTTTCTTATGAGTATTGAGATGGAGGAAAGCTTGATATTAAATTCAGTGCTACTAGAGTTAGATCATGTAAGACAGTAATCTATCAACACATTTTAGCAATCCTAAATGTAAAGCTCATTTGATTCTGAGACCAGTGGGAGTACACAGATTGTTTAAGAGCTTTTTTCCACCACAGCCGGAGTGCTTAACATGAGCAAACGGGTCTTCTTCATTCTCCTTTTAATGACATGACCTTGATAGGGGAGGGGTGTCAAACAGCAGCACTGGAAAGAACAGGTTTTATCCTGCTTTCCACACTTTGGGAGGTATAAACAGAGAATGGCCACCACCAACTCTTTGAAAAAAACAGGGCAAAGGGATCTCATATGCTATCAAGTCCATTTCCCCTTTAGGCAGACATTCAATACAATTTTTTCATAATTCCACACATGCTGATCAAGCCTGGTAAATATGCAGGCGTTTTGCTCCTGTACTCATCAGAGGGTTTGCCTCTCACAAGGCAAACTTGAACCAAGGCATCTGGGTCACAGAGATGATCACAGCACTGGAGCATCTCTTCTGTAAGCATTGAGGTTGTTCAGCCTGAAGAAGCCTCCAGGGAGACCTTAGAGCAGCCTTCCAGTACCTAAAGGAGGCTTATAAGAAAGATGAGGAGACTTTTTAGCAGGGCCTATTGTGACAGGATAAAGAGTAATGGTTTTGAATTACAAAACAGTAGATATAAAGAAAAAAAAAAAACAACCCTAAATATAAAGAAGAAATGTTTTACAGTGAGGGTGGCAAAACTCTGGCACAGTTTGGTGGATGCCCCAGCCCTGGAAACATTCTAGGTCAGGCTGGACAGGGCTCTGAGCAACCTGATGTACATGAAAATGACCCCACCGTTGGAGGGGTATTAGAAAAGATTATCTTTAAAAGGCCCCTTCCAACCCAAACCATTTTGTGATTCTGTGAATTAAGGCACTTAGTATTTCATTTCTGTCTAACCACACTCTTACACAGTCACCAGGTGCACTACATGGTGCCCATTCAGAGTTGCTGCCCGGCTGGAACAATGCGAGGTTTGGGGCGTGAGGCAGTGCCCTTTTCCACATTCCCTGGATTCATAAGGCCACAATGCACAAGCTGCACTCGGCATAGCCGGGTATGACCGCGAGCGGTTCTGTGCCCACAGAAACCACGCGGCCACAGATAAGAGATGATAGCAGATGGGAAACCTCTCACAATCATAGTTTCCTTCTGCAATCACACACGTGTACTTTTCCCCTCTTTCTACACTCGTACGTAACTCCTCTTTTCCTCCGAGGCCGGAGCACAAGGCTGCAGCCCCGCCGGCACTGCCTGCGCTCAGCCCCGGCCCGCGGACAGGACAGGGCCCGGGTGGCTGTGCCGGGCTGGGGTTCCCTGTGCCGGACTGGGGTTCCTATGCCGGGCTGGGGTTCCCTTTGCCGGGCTGGGGTTCCTGTGCCGGGCTGGGGTTCCTATGCCGGGCCCAGGGTGACTGTGCCGGGCCCGGGTGGCTGTGCCGGGCTGGGGTTCCCTGTGCCGGGCTGGGGTTCCTGTGCCGGGCTGGGGTTCCTATGCCGGCCCCGGGTGGCTGTGCTCTGCCCCGGGGTGACTGATCTGTCCTGGGGTGGCTGTGCCGAGCTGCGGTTCCTGTGCCGGACCCAGCGTGGCCGTGCAGGGTTAG